>VZRS01009539.1:40266-90441 GCA_013398055.1 Ifrita kowaldi
GTCCTCATGGAGGACTTCAACCACCCCAGTATCTGTTGGAAGGACAACCAGCAGGGCTTAATAAATCCAGGAGGTTCCTGAAATTCATTGATAACAACTTTCTTCTCCGTGTCACAGAGGAGCCAACAAGGAGAGGTGCTGTGCTAGACCTCAGTCTCACCAACAAGGAGAGACTGGTGAGGAATGTGAAGCTCAAGGGCAGCTGGGCTGCAATGACCAAGAAAGGGTTGAATTCGATCCTCTTAGAGCAGTGAAGAGTGCTCAGCAAACTCAGTACCCTGGATTTTAGGAGAGCAGACTTTGGCCACTTCAGGGATCTGATCCACTCTCATCAGACCCCACCTGGAGTCCTGCATTTAGTTCTGGTGCCCTCAGCATAAGAAGGATGTGGAACTGTTGGAGTGAGTCCAGACGAGGTCACAAAGATGATCACAGGGATGGAGAACCTCTGCTATGGAGACAGGCTGGGAGAGTTGAGGTTATTCAGTTTGGAGAAGAGAAAGCACTATTGTGGCTTTCCAGTACTTAAACAGGGCCTATGAGAATGAGGAGGACAAACTTTTCAGCAGGGCTTGCTGTGACAGAACAAGGGTTAACAGCTTTAAACTGAAAGACAGAAGGTTTAGATTAGATATAAGGAAGAAACTCATTACTATGAGGGTGGTGAGGCACTGGAACAGGCTGCCCAGGTAAGTTGTGGATGCCCTACCCCTGTAAACAATCAAGGTCATAATGGACAGGGCTCTGAGCAACCTGATCTAGCCGAAGATGTCCCTGTTCATTGCAGGGGGNGCAGAAGAGCAGGTAAAGAGCAGCAAAAAGAAATCCCTGCCACTCCAGCCAGTAAATCTGCTTCACCAGGGGCTCAGTTTAAAGGCCTCTATGAAAATGCACATAGGACTGAGAATAGACAGGAGGAGTTACAGATATACACACAAATGCAGGGGCTATGATCTCACTGGCATCATGGAGAAGTGGTGGGATGGCTCCTGGGACTGGAGTGCTGGAATGGAAGGATACAGGCTCTTTATGAGGGACAGGCAGGGGACGTGAGGAGGGACACTCACCCTCTATGCCAATGACCAGCTGGAGTGCACAGAGCTCAGCCATGAGCCTCAGATGAGGAGCCAGCCAAGAACTCAGGGGTCAGGATTAAAGGGAAGGCAGGGACAGGTGACATTGTTGAGGGGGTCTGCTACAGGCCACCTGACCAGGAAGAGTGAGGGGATAAGGTACTCTACAGACCGGAGCAGCTTCACATTCACAAACCTTGGTCCTCATGGAGGACTTCAACCACCCCAGTATCTGTTGGAAGGACAACCAGCAGGGCTTAATAAATCCAGGAGGTTCCTGAAATTCATTGATAACAACTTTCTTCTCCGTGTCACAGAGGAGCCAACAAGGAGAGGTGCTGTGCTAGACCTCAGTCTCACCAACAAGGAGAGACTGGTGAGGAATGTGAAGCTCAAGGGCAGCTGGGCTGCAATGACCAAGAAAGGGTTGAATTCGATCCTCTTAGAGCAGTGAAGAGTGCTCAGCAAACTCAGTACCCTGGATTTTAGGAGAGCAGACTTTGGCCACTTCAGGGATCTGATCCACTCTCATCAGACCCCACCTGGAGTCCTGCATTTAGTTCTGGTGCCCTCAGCATAAGAAGGATGTGGAACTGTTGGAGTGAGTCCAGACGAGGTCACAAAGATGATCACAGGGATGGAGAACCTCTGCTATGGAGACAGGCTGGGAGAGTTGAGGTTATTCAGTTTGGAGAAGAGAAAGCACTATTGTGGCTTTCCAGTACTTAAACAGGGCCTATGAGAATGAGGAGGACAAACTTTTCAGCAGGGCTTGCTGTGACAGAACAAGGGTTAACAGCTTTAAACTGAAAGACAGAAGGTTTAGATTAGATATAAGGAAGAAACTCATTACTATGAGGGTGGTGAGGCACTGGAACAGGCTGCCCAGGTAAGTTGTGGATGCCCTACCCCTGTAAACAATCAAGGTCATAATGGACAGGGCTCTGAGCAACCTGATCTAGCCGAAGATGTCCCTGTTCATTGCAGGGGGGTTGGACTAACTGACCTCTAAAGGTCCCTTCTAACCCAAACTATCCTATGATTCTGTGATCTTTAAGGTCCCTTCCAACACAAACCGTTCCATGATCTTATTGTTTGCACTAACGTTTCAGATTTCATACTAATGGCCAATGAAAAATATCAGAAAAGAGTTTTAGAGAACTCATTCTGTTTGTAAACAGAGACAAGATGTAAAATATTTAACAAGGTGGATATAATGATTAACATTGCAGTCTAACATTGTAAGGCTTTGGACAAAAAGCAAACACTGGACTAGCTTAAACCATGAACATCAGCTTATAAAAGATTCTGACCCCTGCTACAGTAGGAAATGGAGATGTTCAACACTCCTAAACAGAAAGACCTTTTACAGATTATAGACCGGCATTGTGAGATAGAAAAACTTAAGATACCAGAGCCTTTTTCTTTTTTGACAAACATTTTCATGTTTAAATGAAAACTGTGCATAGAGATTCCAGGTAAGACTGCATTCCTTACACATTGTGTCCAGTGCACAGATGCATAGACAGCATCCTGAGCAAAAAAATATTCTTTTTTTGAGAGGGTGGGAAGTTTGATTTTTACTTGAAAGTCTAAAATTCACAAATGGGCTTGATAAGATTTTAAGGGAGTATGAATTAAGACTCCCAAGTGCTGTCAGATCTGCATAACCCAAAATGTGTACCTGCACAGACACCCACAGTTCATTAAAGTCTGCAACAGGCTGTGGCTTTTTCTTCACATATAGCTTGTAGGGCTGGGGCCAGAACTTATTTAACTTATATGAACCATAGAAAGGAATCATGCTAAAAAGCAGTAAAATTGTCCAGTTTGTCTCTTCAAAGACAATTAGATGATTTAACAGGTTTCGTTTCCATCTCTCAGCTCCTACTAAACTATCAAACCTTTGGATCTATAGATCTTCAGAAATATAGTATTTCCTATACAAAATGGAACGATATGGATTTAAAAAACTGAAATCACCACATTTGTATTCTGAAGATGGTTAGTACTTTTCCTGCATGGTCATTCTATTGCTCTATTAGTCCTACTCCTGCACTGCCATGCTGAAGAAATGGGAATTTACCCATGGAGTGCCTAACTCTAAGCTTCCCTCTGAGGTGCTTTGACATTAGTCTTAGTTTAGAACAGGAGGCGAATCTCCCTACCATACCACCCCAAGACACCTGCTCTGGTCAGCACTGCTTTTCTGCAGCACACAAATTCTTTGGAATGAAACTGTCTCAAATGCTAGCAGACATCCAGGCCATGTGACTACACTAGAGCTAGTCTTAAATAATCCTCCCTCCCTTCAAACCTGTCGACTTGGCTATTGGGTCACCAGCACCACTCATTTAGCTCCGCAGATCTGCCCTGATTGTGCCACAGGAATTGTTGATGTAGAGGAGTCTCTCGTCCTGCACAGCAGATACAGGTACCACGGTAAAACTGCAGTGCAGGGTTTTCTTAAGCACACCTCTGCACTATGGGGCTAAATGATGTTTTAGGTGACAGAGTGATGTGAACTTACCCCACAGCCCCATCCATACAAATTGCACAGCAGAGAAACTCGATCTCACCACTAATATGGGTCTGTATCTGCACAGCTGTACTGGTGTGGTGTAATCTGTACAGCAAAACTCATCTATTTTGGGAGGCCCCTACTAACAGAAATTCTACCTTTTGCTTTGTCCCACTATTTAACAACTCTCAGTTTGTTCTTTCATCTGTAAAATGGACACATATTCTGATGCAAGGGGCAAACCTCTCTGCTCTGACACCTACTGTCACTGAAATGTGCAATATGTATTTTAAGAAGCAACAATAACTAGTGGAAGGTGTCCCTGCCCATGACTGGAGGGTGAAACTTGATGATCTCTAAGTTCCCTTCCAACCCAAACCATTCTACGATTCAGTCATCTGCTACTGAAAGTATTTTGTAAAAGCTGTTTCTACCCTCTGCTTTCTTACATGTAAGCTGCTGAATTACTGACCAATTTCATATAAGTGATGATATTAATATAGTTTAAAAGATGTGGAGGTGGTAAAATTGACCTGTGATTTAATAAACTATCTGAAATGAAATTTTGACTGTGTATTGAACAAATAGGTGCTGTAAAGAGACTGAAAATATTTCAAGAGGTTACCTGGAAACACTGAAAGTAGCTTCAGACCGTGTGATAAATGTGATGATCCTTCTGGTGAAACTCTCCAGCATATGCACCCTCATATTTCATTGTGAGTCACCCTGAATTGACGAGTCCTGTGCTCCTTCCCTCTACAGAACACAAGTGTATTTCCAAGCATCCCGCTGAACTTGTGGCTGTTCCTGCCACCTCGTGGCAATCGCCCAGCTTAACAGAAACACAAACTAAGAACACATCGAGGACACACTTTCAAAGACAAAGTAGGAAAACGGGCACAAACGTTTGTTTTGAGATGACTGTTTTAAGTCCACTTGTTTTTCCAAGTTTGTTGACTACTAAAAAAACCCAGCAAAACTTTCAGACTTCAGGGAAAAAGAAGTGTTACACAGATCTTGTTATATGAATGTTTCAGAAGAGACCGTGATTTTCCCAAGAAAACATAACAGAACGATATGATTATTTTTATATCCCCAATTTCTAATTGTAAATGCCATTGTTTAAACAATTAACCTGGGGTGATCTGGATAAAATGATCCATTTATTGTGAGATTTATCTTAGGCAGAGGTGCCTTCACTCTTCATTTTCAAAACCCTGAAATGTCCTGTATTTCTGCTGTCACCACTCACTCAGCCCTCCGTGTTACCTACATCTTCCCTTTCACAGCTATTTACTTAAAAGACAAACATAAATGCTACGAAAAGGAATGCTGCAGTGTCTTTTAGAAAAGCAAATGATGATATACAATTAAAAAAGTTTCTGGTAATCAGAAATCACCGATGTATTTGTAGGTTTGCACAAGAATCAAGCTGAGAGGGATGGAACTGAGGCATGGAGTATTTCCTCTTGTAATACACTTTTAACATGTCATGAACTAACCCAATCCCATAGGAGACAGTTTCAAAGTATTTTGTTATGACAGACTGTCCTTCCTAAGAATGAAAAATAAGTTATCTATTTTAGAAACAGTTTTATGATATTAATATTCAGAAACAATCTGAGCAAAACAAAGGACAGATCCCAGAATAGCTGTTGGGATTAAAAGCAAGATATGTGTTGCTTAATTCTTCCTTCCCCATGTGGAATGAAAGCAGTTATGATCACTACGTAATTCTTTGGGAAGGTCAGGTGCTGCAACCGGGATTCACTCCAGTTAGCACACAGAACCAGCTCCATGAATGTTCAGCTATTTAGTCACCACAGATGGAATCATTAAGGAAAACATTAAGATTTAAACCCTTTTCTATTTCTACACTGGGGAGATACTCTTGTCCTTTCGCAGTCTGTGCCTCTTGCCTTCCTTGGAGATAGGCGGTTATCTGATTTTGGGTTCCCCCCCTCCCCCCACAAAGGAATTCAGTAACACTCACTTTCAAAACAAAACTCAAAACAGAAGAGAAGATGCTGATAATTCCTCTCCTCCTTTTATATGGTATCCTACAGATTGCAACCTTTCCCTGTCACTTTTCTATTACCCAAATCAAAGCAAATACATATTTACCACCTGCCAAGAACAACTTAAGAACTCTGCAGCACCACTCTACTTGTGGTGTTCAGACTGGGTGATGAATTTCTACATTATCCAAAACCCACCCTTTGGGTACTATTTTCCAGTATGGCCCTCAGTTTTTACAACAAATGCTCCCTCCCCTCAAAACCAGTTTTCCTAGTTGTTGGAAGTTAGCTAGACCTGTGATAAGACATTATCTGAGTTCAACAAGGTGCTCATTCACATAGCACCGTGTTCTACCTCCTGGCAGGCAGCTGGCAGCAGAGCTTCATTTATGATATTTTGAAGAAAACTTTTACTTTCTTTACAGTACACTTCATCCTCCCATAAGCACAGAGACTTTTTTAATTTTAGGTTTCATTAAATATTTTAAAGCATATGGAGAGTCACAGCAGAATTTTCCTGATAAGAAAACATTTCTGAGTGGATACAGACATATTCTGGAACACATCTTGTTCAGTAGTTTGATATAGACAAAGAACAACCTGAGGTTCACTTTTGGGGTTTTGTATTAGTCAAGATTTGTTAAGAGAGTAAAGCCTCACATGACAAAATTATTTTTCAATTGTATTTTATTTTTGTCAGTGAAATATAAAAATTACTCACCAGAGTTTGTTAACCTTCCACACTGGATAAAAGAGCAAAAATACTTAATGAGTTCCTCACAACGATGGAAGGCAAAATTGGTAATAACAACAACACAAAATTTGTAAGGTTCAAGAAAGTGGAAGAGATGAAAACTCAGAGTTAGCTGTATTACTTTCATAGTACACAACACTGGGACAACACTAGAGATCTAGTACTAATCAATGAGGATTGTGGAGCTTCAACTGCATTTTAAAACATCTGCAATTCAAATGTAAACACTGAATAGGTTTTGCAAGTTTGCTGAAGTATTTGATAAGGATGTTCTGGGATATTGCAACACTGATTTCTGTTTTGGGCTATTACGCGCTTCCTGAGTGCTTCCAATAACATACAGCGGCTCTTCACGGCTCAAATCTTACTGGAGGACCTCACTTCTGCGATCTGGTAGCGTTTTATGCATACTTGACACTTTCAAATGTGGATATCAAGCCCGGGGGGGAGAAAAAAATCATACAACTCCTGAGTAAATTATGTATCAACTCCTCCTTCCCCCCCACCCCGTGTCAGAAAAGACATATTCTTTCACTGGAATTTTGTAACAAACCCTTAACTATCAAAAAAGTTCTTTCCTTTCAGAAAAATGCAAGAAAGCTCCAGCATCCTATTGTCCCTGACAGATTGTCTGGTTATACCTTCTGTTTTCCCTTCGCCCCCGCATCCATCCTACATCCCAGCACAGCCTCAGGCAAGCAGGACACAGTGTGTTCCACCATGAGTAACTGCCCGTGGTTAAGGCACACTGCAGGGAAGTGGTACACATTTTTAAAACTAGCTCAAGCTGCAAGAATACATTTCTGACTGCTCTAACCGGAAGATGATTGTATTAGAGCTGCCATCACCACTAATTTAAGTAGGAAAAAATGTAGGTGCCTCTGCCCTTAAATAAGCACTGGTAGCGCTCGGCCTTCAGGACTGACTTCAGCCTCAACTACCTGGAGAAACATAACCATGCCCCACATCCTGTTGTGGTATTTCGTACTCAGAAGCTCTAGATTGTTCCTTATCTGGTATCTGAGGCTTCTGAATTGCCCAGTCTGAGGCAATACTTTCTCTTCACAATGCAGAGAACGCCAACACAATATAGAACCTTGGGTTCTAGATTTCAATCTGAGGTTCCAATCTTGGAAGAATCTAACTTCTTTAAAACATCTGGTCTTATCTTTCCTCTCAAAGTATGGTACTAATGAAGCCCATTCTTACATAACTCTGAATAATTAGGCTATGGATGTAAAATCTGATCATCTGACGCCAAGCAAAACTACATAAATAAACTCGACATTTTATCCAGAAACATGAAATTGAAGTTCTATCAGTGATAGACCTGTATAACCTTTGTTCTGAGAAGCTCTTATAAATACTTGACCCTGATAAACACGATAGTTTACCTGCAAAATCAAATTAAGAGCTCATGTAAATTTCATGGTTAATCCAAGCAGCTACAATACCACTTTAAATATATATTATACAGACTTTAATATGATAGCTGCATTTGAGGATTACTACATGTCCAAGTATGCAAACCCAGCTTTTCTCTCTCTTAACTTTGCAAAGTGTAACTATGGTGCAGCAATCCTGACATTTTGGGGAAAACAAAGGGCAAGAATTGAACATAAGCCCTTAGAAATTATTATACACAGCTGAACACTTTCTAGAGTGCAGTTACAGACATACATGTTGGTATTTATAGGACTACACTTCATATCAAGTTTTCTTGTTGTGACCACTTCAGCTTATGATCTTTGTAAAAAAACCCAAACAAAATAAAGAAGCAACACTGCCTCCAACCCCCTAGGGAAAAAAAAAAAATCTGACGTACGTGCAAAAACAAGTGAGGCAGCACTTTGAACCCTGTTAAGATGTGCTTTTCTCAGCCTAGAGAATTTCTTTCTGCTAACGGGAAAGAATAAAAGCTCTCGAGTCGCCTTCAGGCAGCTCCAGGAACTTCGGTGACCCACGGGCCCTTTTTTTCCAAAGCTCACGTGACATCTTAAACATACGACACCTGCAACATGCAAACGCAAAGAAAAAAAAAACAAACCAACAAGCAAGCACGCAAACAAACAAAGACATTACAACTCTACATAGAAAGCGAACCAGACCGCAGTGCCCCGCGGCAAGGCGGGACCGGGACTCGAACCGGCGTTCCCGCGGCCTCAGCCCGGACTGTCCTAAGCCCCACGCCCCACGCAAGGGGCGCGAAAGTCCCGGCCGGTGCGGCTGCGCACGCGCGTTCCCGGGCAGCACGTTCCGGCCGCGCTTCGCGCCGCCATTTTGGGGGTGCGGCGCGCCCGGGTCCCGCTCGGTGCTGCGGGCGGGCGGTGAGGCAGCTGCGGGAGGGCGCTGGGCTCTGCTCTTGGATCCCCCTTGTTGGCCACAGCCTCTGCCGGGCTGCCCGTGCCCGGCTCATCTCAGGTGAGTGCGGCGTCAGACAGCTCCGGTCAGAGCAGCTGCTTTGGAGCACAGGCAGCTCAACCTGTGTCTCGTGTCCTCCATTTGGTTGCATTTAAAAGTCCTTTCGTTATGCCATGAGTTGTCTGTAAGTTAGTGGTGCATGATAGAAGTATGCGTTTTGATGGCTGCAAACAAATACAAGTGTGTGACCACTCCTGTTAAGAAAGTAGGCAATGGGTGCCTGTGTGATGTTCCTCTGACTGGTGTGGATTTTTGAGCTTCAGTGAAGAAAGAGTAGGCAGACCATGCTTTTAGGGAGGTGGATTCAGTTTTGTAATTTTGTTTTTCATAATCTTAAGATTGTAGTTCAGCAGGAGGAGGATTTAGAGAATCACAGAATGGTTTATGTCAGAAGGGACCTTAAAGGTCATCCAGTTCCAACCCCCCTGCCATGGGCAGGGACACCTTCCACTGCCCCAGGTTGCTCAGAGCCCCATCCAGCCTGGCCTTGAACACTTCCAGGGATGGGCCATCCACAGCTTCCCTGCGCAACCTGATCCAATGCTTCACCACTCTCACAGTAAAATATTTCTTTGTAATATCTAATCCAAACCTACTCCCTTTCAGTTTAAAGACATTCCCCTATTTACTGTCGCTCCATGCCCTTGTAAAACGTCCCTTTCCAGCCCCTTTAGGTATTGGAAGGTGCTGTAAGGTCTCTATGGAACCATCCCTTTTTCAGGCTAAAGAACCCAGATCCTGTAGCCTGTCTCCATAGGAGAGGTTCTCCAGCCCTCTCATCATTTTTGTGGCCTCTTCTAGACCCACTCCAACAGGTCCATGTCCTTCCTGTGCTGGGACCCCAGAGCTGCATGCAGCACTGCAGGTGGGGTCTCAGTAGGGCAGGGCAGAGGGGCAGAATCCCCTCCCTGGACCTGCTGCCCACACTGCTTTTGATGCAGCCCAGGATGTTTTTGGCTTCCTGGGCTGCAAGCGCACAGTGCTGGCTCACGTTGAGCTTCTTGTCAACAAACACCCCAAAGACACCCCAGCACGGCTGCTCTTGGTAAGAGAAGTAGTACAAGAATTTATTTTATGTGTATTTTTCTAATGATTTTTCTATCCTCTTCCTTGTAGAGAGATACAGAGTTGTTAATTATTGAGCTGTGTTTCCTTTAGAAGGCGTGTTACGAATGAATAAACCATACGAGGTAGAAAGGTGAGTAAACAGCAAAAGGCCATTTTGTAAACTGTAGAAATGTGGCTGTGTTAGTGTGATGCTGTTACTCAGGCTGTGATAACAGGCAAGCAAATGTTAATGCACAAATTGTTTTAATTTGTTATGTGTTAGTGCAAATAGGGCATAGTTTCAGTGAAGGGGAAAAAAGAAAGGGAGCAGAGCTTCAGTCAGGCCCCTTCAAAAGTTTAAGTCCCTGTAATGATGAAACGTTTCTTCCAGGCAGACAGAACCAATTCCTTAAGGCTGTTTTCTTCCATTAAAAGTACCCAGATTTTCACTTTCTGTTACAGGGGAAAGTGGAAAAAAGGGGCCTTGCTGAAGCAGGAATTTGTCAGTTCTGGGTTTGGTACTGCTTTTACTGGGAGGGTTTTTTTTAGGTGGCTGGTGGTTTTGGTGGGTTTTTTGTTTGTTTGTTTGTTTGTTTTGGTTTATTTTGTTTTGGTTTTTTGTTTGTTTGGGTTTTTTTGTTTTTTTGCGTTTATTTTTTTTTGTTGTTGGTTTTAGGAGTTATGCATCCTTCATCCTTCTGCCCTACTGCTTTACAGTAGGGGTGCTCATTTATTTATTTGAGTTGTTTGGTTTTTTTAATTTTTCTTTTCTTTGTGATATAGAATGATAGGGATCAATGTTTTTTCTGAAGACAGGTTGTGTATTCACTAGCTACTTCATGTATGCTTGTGATGGAAACTATCATGACAGTTTCACTGAAGATTTTTCGCAGGCTAAGGAGGATCTTGCCCTGATAACTTGTAGTTGAAACTGAAAGTTTAAGTTCCAGCTTTACGTAAAAATTCGTAAATCAAGGTTATCTTTATCCAGACTATCCTTGAATGTTTATCCACTGTCTTTGCATTTGATGTTGTCTTCCTCAAATTACGTAGTTAGAACAGCATTTTATTTAATGGAATTGCTTGATTAAATTATGGTCATGCACATCCTTTTTAAACAATGTGAAGTCACAGATTCATTGAATCATTGACATATGAATTGAACTGAAAGCTGAGCTTGGAGACTGGATTATAGATCAGAAAAGTACCTTAATGTTTTGAAGATACTTAAACTGTAGAATTGTACAAAACACAGCTGGCACAGTTGTTGTTTGATGAGCAGTGCAGAAATGTTGCACGTATATGATAAGCCCAGTATGTCCTTGCAATTATGAGAACCTTAAGTATGCTGTTGGTACAACTGGTAGTGTACAGACAGCCAGAGTAAACAGTAGAGCACAGAGCTATAAATTGTCAGTGATTCGAAGAAGTGATTTAGACAGAAAAAGCAGGGTGAGTAGGGGATGAGTCCTTGGTCTTTTACGTATTAAAAGGAAAAAGAAACAGACTGGAGTAGCTCAGTGTTATTGTGGGAGCAACATTTTGGTTAAGAATTATTCTCAAATGATAAAACTAGTCTTTAGCCATGTGAGTGAATCTAGAGGTACTTTTTTTCATGTTATCTGAGCATGGCCTTACTAAGAGAATTGTGTGGAGTGTATCCTAGTTGCCTGAAACATGACATTCTTAGATGTTTAGTATACATTTTAACCAGAATTTTAATAATGTTCTGTTAAACCATTTTGAAAACAAATATCATGTAAGGAATTAATTGCAAAGAAAAAACACAGAAAATTATCAAGATGATCATACTCATTTTCTTTGCAGACAGGATGGAATCTCTGACTCCTCCACCAGACTCAGTAGATAAGAAATTGAAGATAACTCATGTAGAATGCCATCCTGAGTGCTTGGTTATAGTGTTCCAGGCTCAATACAACGCAGGATGTGAGCTCGATTATTACATACTACAAAATGAAATACAGCGTGTGTTCAAAGTAAAAGATGATATCTGTGTTGGTGGATCTTGCTTGGTGGAAGACACAGACGGAGAATGGCATAGAGGAAGAGTTCTGAAAAAGAAAGGGAATATCTGTGAGGCTTTTCTTATAGACACTGGACATGTGTTGGCTGTTGAGGAAACACATCTTGCTGCTGCTTGTGAAGAATTGTTTCAGCTGCCTCCAAAGGTGGTTTTGGGTGTTTTTGCAAGCATACTTCCTCTTGGAGAAAGATGGGGTCCAAAAGCCATTAACTATTTTTCGTCTCTGGTAGGATTACAGATCACAGGTCATGTGAAGGCTGTTACGCCCTATCAGCTGTTTGTTCTAGAAGTGCCTAAGATTATTACTGATGTTATTGAACTGCAGCTAGGTAAATTTATTGATGGAGATTCGTTTTGTCTTGTTGTGGAAACTTTAGGAGCATTGCCCCAAGGAATGCTTTGTAAGGGAATGCCGCAACTGTTGAAACAGAAGTATCCATTCAGGGAGTTACTTACCTTAAATAATTCTGAGAAGCCACCAGATTTTTGGCACGTTCCAGATCAACTCTTCCCAAGTCTACCTGTTGGCAGTAAAGAAAATGTAAAAATAACTGGTGCAGTAAGCCCAAATAAATTTTATTGTCAGATACAGAAATGGCAGAAAGAGTTGGAAAATTTGACAGGAGCTATGCATTTGTACTATGAAGCTCTTGTTGGAGAAAATACTACATCTTGTGATAGTTTAGGGCTACTCTGTGCTGCCAAGAGGCAGAATGGACAGTGGCATAGAGGAGTGATAAAACAACTTCTGTCTGACCATGTGGAGGTCTGGTTTATGGATTTTGGCACTATTGAAGCTGTGCCACCTAGTTGTATTCGGAAACTTAAAGCTGAGTTTTTGACATTACCAATGATTTCATTTCCATGTGCACTGTCTTGTTTTGGTAGTCAGGATGAAACAGTAATAAAATTTCAGCTCAAGGAACTTACACAAGCTTTAATAGGACAAACTTCTGTGTGTGTCCATGTTGATTTATACAATAACACTGAACGCTTGTATTACATAACTCTGCATAAACAAAATCTTGGAATTAATGCAGAGTGCCCAGAAAACCGGAGTGAGACAGCTGCACCGTGTGTCTCGCCTTTAGAGACAAAACCCAGAAATAGTGCACTAAACTGCAAACCAAGTCCCGAGAGAAACAATTCATCTAAAAATTACTCTGGAAACAAAGATACAAAAACCTGCTTACCTGAATGGGATATTTCTTTCTTCAACCACTGCAAGAGCGAAGAGATGCAAATGAACTCTTTTTATGGAGCTTTTGTAGTATATGTCATAAATCCATCTGACTTTTGGATTCAAACGTGTAGATACCAGAATGAGTTTCAGGCTTTGATGAAAAACATTGCTTGCACATACAGTCAATGTAGAGATGATGAGATGGTCCTTAAAAAGCCAGAACCTGGGTTGCTGTGCTGTGCCCGGTATAGCAGGGATGGGTGTTATTACCGGGCT
This sequence comes from Ifrita kowaldi, assembly GCA_013398055.1. Lineage (NCBI taxonomy): Eukaryota > Metazoa > Chordata > Aves > Passeriformes > Cinclosomatidae > Ifrita > Ifrita kowaldi. The sequence goes on from VZRS01009539.1 coordinate 53,604, forward strand.
GTTGTCACAAAAGTGTTTCGTGTTAGCATCATGGTTTATTTTTTGGATTTTGGAAATACAGATACAATACCTTGTCACAATGTGAAAACACTGCTTCCCGAGTTTTCTGAGTTACCAGCTTTAGCTATGTGTTGTTCCCTTGCTTGCACATTTCCTGTTGATGGTGTGTGGGTTAAAAAAGAAACTGATTTCTTCAAAAATGTGGTATTGAACAAACCACTGCTGCTTCATGTCATTGGAAAGCAAAACAACAAGTACATTGTTAATGTGCAGTGTCATACTGGTTTTCTGCAAGGAAATGTTGCCACATGTATGGTTCAAGCTGGTTTTGCTGAATATCGGCTAAAGCCACCAGATTCTGTTCTGAGTGCAGCAAAAAAGCGGCACAATGCGAATCACCTCAAATGTAAAAAAGAAAAAATCAATGCAGAGAACACCAGTAATAATTGCAAAAATAAGGTATCTGGAAATGGAGACATACTTCAGAAGGAAAAATCATTAAGTGTGCTGCCAATGCCTGGAGAATCTGTTGTGCCATCTTGTTTTGGAGAAAGTGCTGTCTCTAAAATGAATAAATCAGTATGTGAGGAAAAATTAGTTTATAAAGAGCTTGTGTTTGAACCAGGAGCTGTACATGAAGTGGTATGTTCTTGCATTTTTTCCCCATCAGATTTTTCATGTCAGCTGCAAAGCAACCTGCCAGAGCTAAATAACTTAATGGGACAAATTCAGACTTACTATAAAGATCATACCAGTCCCTACAAAACTGGACAAGTTGCCTGTGTTGTTAAGTGTCCCAAGGATGGGAAGTGGTACAGAGCAACTGTTGTGCAGCAGGTATCCACAAATGAAGTTGATGTGGTTTTTGTAGACTATGGTTATCGGGAAAGAGTTTCACTTAAAGATCTTCAGGGTGTTCTTCCAGATTTCCTAACTCTACAAAGTCAAGCATTTCGATGTGCACTTAAAAATGTAGTCTTACAGACTGACTCACTTAATTGGTCTGAAGAAGTGCATAGACAATTTGAAGACTTCATTTCTTCTTCTAGAGAACCACTGACTTGCACCATTTATGCTCTTGTTCTTGTGAGCCCCAACTGTTTATGCAATGTAGTTGACTTACAGACTCCACTTACTAGTGTAGAGAAATTCCTCAGAGAATGTGGTCTCACCCAATCTGACTATGTTGGACTGAGAAACCTTTCAACTTTGGGTTCTCTGTACAGTTTTTGCTATTCGTCTTTCAATATAAAAATTGGAAGCGAGGAGGAAGTTTATATAACTCACATAAATAGTCCTTCAAAATTCTATTGTCATCTTAACCGAAACACTGAAACTCTTGAGGCATTGATGAAGAAGGTTAGTGACGTAAGTAAAATGTCGAATAATGCAAATTATCATACTAGCAATACACGACTGTGTATAGCCAGATATGTGGAAGATGGTCTCTTTTACAGAGCTTTGGCTTTTCCTGTGGAATCAACATCCTTTCTGTGGGTTGACTATGTGGACTTCGGAAATAGGAGTATGGTGGAGAGAGACCAGTTGATGCCTATTCCGGATTCTGCCACTGACCTTCTATTCACACCCATGCAAGCTATTAAATTCTGTCTGTCAGATCTTAGGGGGACAGAATTTCCAGCAAGAATTACTGCATGGTTTGTGAAAACATTCCTTGGTAAACTGCTGAAGGCTGTAATTTTATCCAGAGAATCAGATGGAAAGATTGTTGTGGAGTTGTATGATGGACAGCTCAAAGTAAGTCAGAAAATTAAAGAAAAGGTATTGGAAGAGTTGGCACAGGAAAGCCGTATGGAACAATTTAGAAGTAATGAAGGAGAGATATGTCACATGAAAGATGACAAAGAAATTAATAAAGTAAGTGTTAAAGATCCTGAAATACTTAAATTGAAAACTGAAATGAAATGCCAAATCTATGATGAGTATTACCGGGCAGGTACTGGTGAGAATTTTGGAGATGAACAGCAAACTGCATGTGGCTCACTGAAGTTGTGTAGTGGATTCTCAAAACAGCAATCTTTACAGGACAGCAAAGAGCAAGGTTTTAGAAATACTTTCAGTGCTGTTCTGGAGAATAGGGAGGAACCTTGGAGTGTACAACCTGCTTCTCACTCACTCTCTTATTCTGCTTTAAATTCAAAGGAAATTACTGTAAATGCTCTCTCTGAATCTCATAATGAAAGACCAAGTTGTACAGGTCAGCAGAAAAGGAGTAATAAAAACATACCTACATTAATCAGTCTTCCTCAACGTGATATCCAGGTGAATACTGAAGTAGCAGGTTATATTTCTCATATGAATAGTCCATCAAGTTTCTATGTTCACTTTGCAGAGGATGAAAACTTAATAATAAAACTAGCAGATGATTTAAATGAAAGCTTGGAGAATAGAGGTCGTGAAAATTGCTTAGATGAGCTCATGGTAGGGGATCTCATTGTTGCAGAGCACGATGCTGATTGTTTTTACTATAGAGCAGTTATTAAAACTCTGAAATCAGGAAACTCCTATGAGGTAGAATTTATTGACTATGGTAATGCTGCTGTTGTAAGTTCATCAAAGATCTGCAGGATTCCAGAAAAGTTCTTAACTCTGCCAAGGTTTAGTGTTCACTGTTTCCTTAGCAGTGTAAAAAGTGTTCCTGGTGAAAGCTGGACTAAGGAAAGTGCTGCTTATTTTGCAAGAACAGTAAGTGACAAGCCAGTAGCTTGCAAGTTCTTACAGCAACATGGAGAAAAATGGGAAATAGATGTAATTTGTGATGGAGAGTCTTTGTCTAACAGCCTTTTGCAGGAAATAGACAGCATAAGGTGGAAAAGCACATCGGTATTTGCTTTGGAAAATAAACCTAAACAAAATGGTAGTCCTCAAAAGTCTAAGAATAGTTTAGGTGGTCAAAATAAAACCAAGGCTACTAGGATGAAAAATATGTCTGTAAAATCCTTAAGTCTCCTTCATCAAGTTGTAAATTCTGGACAAGTAGAAGCAGCAGAAGTAGTTAATATTTTGAAGAGTGGAGAATTTTATGTACAGTTACTTAAAAATTTGCAAACACTACATGAGTTAAATGTAATGCTTGACAAAGAAGCACAAAGAAGTGATTTACTTAGCGTAGATGACATTGAACAAGGACTGGAATGCGTTACACAATCTGAAAGGAACTTAAAATGGTATCGATCAAAAGTGATAAAGAAATTTGTCAGGGAAAAGTTGATGTTAGTTTTTTTTATGGATTATGGCACGTATGAGATGGTGTCCTTAAATAATGCAAAGATGCTCAGTAATGAGATTAAAAGTATTCCTAAACAAGCTGTTTTTTGTAGGTGGATTTGTTTTAAAAACCTGAAGAAAATTCACCTAGGCCATGTAGTAAATGCACTCCTGGATTGTGAAATAAGGATCTTGTTTTTGAGATACTTGAAATCCTCTGATGTCTGGGAGGTAGATATTTTAATAGGAGAAGTTACGCTTCAGGAGTATTTGAACCAGCTATTAAGTCATTGTTGGACAATTGTTGGACCAGAAAAATGTAGTAATACAAACTGTAAGGAGTCTGATACATCATTCAAGATAAATTCAGTCATGTGGATGCTGCTGCGTAGTGGCAGAACATATCCTGGGTGCGCAACTGCAGTTACTGATCCTTCAAACTTCAGCATCCAGTTTGAAGTCTTCTTTGATTGCATGCGAAACTTGTCATTGCTGCTCTCTGACCTTCCTGACAACTTGCCAGCTCTGCCAGAAGAACACGTGATGCCTGGTGCTAGCTGCTTGATCGAGTTTGGGCAGGAAGCAGAGTGGTACAGGGCAGAAATTAGTGAAGTAACAAGTCAGTCTGTTGCTCTTACATGTATTGATTATGGCTTTCTGAGAAGCATCCCTTACTCTGATATCCATAAACTTAAAGTTGTTCCAGAAAGTCTGTTATACTTGCCACGCTTGGCACACTCTTGCTCTTTGCATGATACAGTTCCTGGCAAGGGGGAACACTGGAGTGAGGAAGCTATACTTCTGTTTCAGAAGCTTCTTCATAAACCGGGTCTCATATTTCATTTTATCCACTATGGCTCTGAAATGAAGTTGGAGGTGGATGTTCTGTGTGAGGATAGCAATCTGTCTGATGCCTTAATTGCTGCAGGCCACGCAGTGTGCTCTCACAGTAGGTGCTGTCCCATTCCGGTTGACAGACTCTAATCAGAAAAAAGAATTTCAAGTGAAGTGGCCAGATTCTAGTTACTATGCTTTTCTTTGTGAACTAGAACATAATTATGATGAAAATTCTGATTTTGCTGACAGAAGTCAGTCAAAAAAGAAACAAAAAAGCTGTTTGAAGCATGCTACTAGCTATAAAAAAGTTTCAAAGAAGGAAGTCTGGTAAAGTGGCTGCTGGAATATCATTAACAAAGGATCTGAGTTTATACAACACTGAAAGAAAAGAAAACCTACAAAAGATGGACAGTACTGTGAAGGTGTTGGGATTTTTTCAGCATTATGATGACAGGAAAAATAAAGTTGTCATAATACAGAGTAAATCTGCTACCAGAAACACTGGCTGAGACTTGTGATTCTGATGTTCTACAGTCTGGAAAGAGAGTGTGTGAAGCTACTGTCAAAAGAATTAGTTGAATAATCAGTAGGCTGCAGTTAGAAGAGCACTACTTTAAATCAAAATAAACCAAACAACCCTTTTGGTGGAATGCTCTCAAATTTTTTGTGTATGTATACATATAAAACTTTATTTGCAGTAACGTCTGGATTACAGTGTTGGTGTCTCCATGTTTTGGATGTTCAGAAAACAAAGATGCCAGACATACTCTTTTCTTCGTTTCTGATTCCAGAGTTTCCATGGGAGAACAGTTTTTCTTGTTAGGAGAATGTTTACTACTATTAAGCCAAAAATCTGGATCCCCATTTATGAGAGAGATGTGCATTAAGTTGTTTTCAATTAGCTGTTGATGTACAGATGCCATTGTCCCTTCTGAAGGTTCTCTTGGTATCTCAGTTGCTTCATTTTGGGGTTTTTCACTCTGCCAGGTGTGTGTGTTCCACTGATCTCTCTCCTTCATCTTCCTCCCCATCTGTCAGAATGAAGGGAGGGAGTTATCTCCAGGTGTTTAGTCAATATACTGTCAAGTCAAAATATTGTTTGTATCTTAAAGGGAAACATACAGAACCTTTTCTTTATTTCTCCTTTGTGAAAGGAGGAAATTTTAGAATTGAGAAGCGATGGTAATACTGGATATCTTAGAAGGGTGGGTTTTTTCAGTATCTAGTCTGAAATGGTAAGAATTTGTCAGCTGTTTTTCTGATTTATTGTTTTTATTTTTTCCCCTCACCTCCTTCCTCAGTTGTTTGGACAAAGGTAAAGTATGAAGAGTCCTGAAATATGAGGGGTTTTCTTTGTATATTCTGTGATTGTTTGAATTTCAGTGAGAAAATGAATGCAAGGCTAATGATAGAAGCTTTATCTGGAAAACAGAATTTTAAAATTTTTTTCAGTAGGAGAGATATGTCCGGGAAAGTCAAATAAATAAGAGGTGAGACAATGCCAGCTGATCTTTACAAGGCTCATGCTGGTGAATTGTTCTTGAAGCTTACAATATTTTCAGTGTACAAGTGAAAAATGCCCATTACTAACAAATCAGAAAATGTGTAAGATAGAATTTCTCAAGTAAATACTATTTAAAATATTATGTTAATATATTGATTAAAAAAGGGGGAGGGGGGTTATAGCCATCTGTGATGAGTTATTTTCTTTATATTGCACTGTTTCTTTATATTTCAGAATTTCATGTTTTTCCTGCTTAAAATTGTAAGCTTACCTGGCACATTCTTTGTCAGTAGTTAGACATACTGCTGGCTGTTGGTACAAAACACAGGTTGTATTGTGCAACATTCCTCATGTTGAGTGATGACTTTACACTTGCTGCGCTGGTTCATTGTAATGCTGCGTAGAAACACTGACACTTAAGTGTTCATTAACACTGATTCTAACTTCTGGCTGTCTTTCAGTTGGAAAAGTAGGATCTTGGGCATCTCTCCTTTTAAAAAATCATTTGGATACCCTAAATGCAGACATGTTATGTACAGTAATATGTAACTTGCATGTTTTAAGTTAGATGGGTTTTTTTGCTAATGTATATTGTGCTTTAACTTGTATGTAGTTGTGGAATATTGCTTCTCTAATGTTACAAAATGGAGCCTAGAAATGATGTATGAATAAGAAAAAAATAAACAGCTGTGTGTACTATTTTTATGTTCTGCAAATTGCAAATTCTAGATTTGCAAAAACGTGTGTTTTGTTTTCAACTTGTAATGAGACTAACTCATGATAGTAATTCCTTTTCTGAAGGTCTTCTACTCAAAATGCTTAAAGTAAAAATTAGATAATTGAAAGTATTTCAAGATTATACTGCATCTGTAAATATAAAGAATGTCTTGTTGCCACTGTTGATGCAGATTCTCAGAAATGCATTACAAGGATGTGTTATGATCGTTAGATTAAGTTGCTGGGAGGTCTGGCTGTGTATTTTATGCCCAGTCTTCTTTCTCTGGTGTGTACCTCTGCTGTTGCCAACCTCAGCTGTAGCAGCATTTTTCTTGTAAGAAGGGGAAACTGTACTCAGAACCTAGTTGAAAGAAGTTGTCAATTATTTAGGGTGTAGAAGTTTAGGTGTGTTTTCCTATTTGTTTTAGAATAAGCATGATGCTGAGCAAATGCTGTACTTTGTGTTGTAGTAAATTTTTTTGCTAAAATTTAATTTGAAAGTAATGTTTATAATTTTTTTGTATTTTTGTATTTATTTATAATGTGTCATTGTTTACTGTAATTATTTTTATTTTTAGTCCGTGAAAGTGATGGAGAACCAGTTTTCATTTATTTAGTAACCAAAATGTTAGTATGTATACTGTCTTTTTGTTATGAATAAAATAAATACTAAAAATAATACATGAAATGCTTATCTCCTGTGTGTAACTTGCCTTGCCTAAGACATTTTGAAGTTTTCTGTGATCTTTGCTGTTGGTGAATGCACTGGAAAATATCTGAAGCCATACCAGTATGTTCTGCCTGGGACTTCCAAGAGGAAGTACCTCTTGCTGATTTTGCTGGATATTTTTGGCTGATTTAGGAGTAACTTTGCACTGTCTCTAGAGGAAATGTGGTCAGACTTGAGCCACCAGAAGTTGTGGGCCTGAGGGAAAGAGACAAAATCATTAGGGATTCATGTAGGAAGAGAGGCAGAGAAGGAAAAGGCTTCACTGGAGATAGGAGGTGGGTGGTTCAGATGCTTTGAAAAGGCTTACTAATTATTGAATGTTTGTATGGGTCAGGCAGCATAGAAGTTTTTGCTTTCAGGCAGAAATTAGGCTTCAGTGCTAAACTAGTGAGTGAAGGTTTTTAGAGTTTGCAATGAAAGGATAGCAAATTAAGTGGGAGTGTAGAGTATGAAGAAGAGCTTCGAGAAACAAATTATCATCTATTTCATAAAGGCAAATTCAAGGATGGAAAAGAGCCTTTGACAGTGCTTTTAATTACCTGTAATGTCTGCAGAGGATTGTGTGTGTGTGCCTGAGGGTGTTGTGTTAGCTGCAGACCTAAGTCTGGGGACAAGTTTCCCACTTTCACAGACAACTGTACTTCCTGACCTTGCTTTTTTGCTACCCTGTGCCTTATCTTTGCGCACACTCCTCCCAAATAAACAACCCATCCCAAAAGTAATGGATGCATCTGGCCATGATGGCTGCATCCGAATCCGTGGACTCAGGGTACAAAGACAACAAGACAATAGCCAAGGGCTAATCTGAGCAACACCTCCCCCCAGCCATAGTGCTGGTCAAGGCTGGACTCCAACCAGGTTTGGAAAAAACTTACTGCTGTCATTGCTAAGCAGATCTGACCATGAGTCAATTATCTCACTCTGTAAACAGTGGAAAGCCCAGGGCCCGTTGAGGCTGCATGCCAGGATCTCCCATTGAGCAGAGACACCTTTCATGGTTACTCCTTGAGGCTGAGAGATTCTGGCCTGCAGCAGGTTCTTGGTAAGTGAATAATAGCATGTTAAACTTTGAAATCTTAGCTGTGTGATACAAAGGGTTGATTGTGCATATGCAATCCTGTAGACATATACCATTGACCAGGGCTGAGATTAAGGCTGGATCCAGCTGCAGCTAAACTCCCTTCTGACAGGGAATTTGGAAAGCAGGGAGGGTCTTTACTGAGCCTCATGACTCAACAGGAGTGTTTCCCTGTCAATTTTGTCTGACCTTGACCTCTATGCAGTAAATAATGAAGTCTGTTTTGCCATCCATTTTGCTGCTTCTTTCTTACAAGTGCATCACTCTGTGATAAGGAGGCAATGAAGTATTTGCACATTGTACCAAGTTGTAGGAACTAGCTGATATACTTGAAGGACCACAGGCAGCAATCCAGAGGGAGAGGCTGGAGAAACAGGTCAGTAGAAACGCAATGAAATGTAACAGGATGGCTATAAAATGAAAGGTTTAGGCTGGAAAGCATGATCTTTTCAGAATGAGGACAGTCAAGTGTTGCAGAAGGTTGTCCAGAGAGAGAACACAGTCTCCATCCTTGGTAGTTTCCAACACCCAACTGGATAAAGTTCTGAGAAACCGGTTCTGACCACGTAGCTGACCCACTTCAGAGCAGGAGGTTAACTAGAGGAACTGTAGATGTACCTCTTCACTTGAATTTCCCTGTTACTGCTGCAGCTACTCTTTGTACCTTAGGAAAATCCAAAGCCTTGCTTTGACTACTCAAAGGGATGAGGGTACTTTTTTCCTGGAGGATTTTGTTGCCTCCCAGTTACAGACAACTCCTTGACTTTCTGAGGAAGAAGTCTCTTCTGCTCTCCTCTACCTCCATGTCTCATATACACTCTGCAGTGTCTACACAGGAGCTGTCTGTAAGTGGGAAACAACACAATCTGCCAGGGAAGAAGTATCCTGATGCCTTCCTAGTAGTCCTGGGGAACAGGGATTCCCAAAAAACTCAACTCTGACAAGGTAAAATGCTTTACTGGCTTGAGAGTGGGATTTGAGATTTGAGAGTGGGAATAGCAGAGACTGGGAAAGCTGCTCCAGTTACAGCTGGGAATAACTTTTAGCATCCGGTATGTGCAGGGGAGCAGGAAACACTTGACATGAGAGTGGTTTGTGATATCAGCTTGTCTGCTCTCCTGATTGCCCCAGGAGGTGTATGTACGGTGGCAGTGCTCCTTAAAGGCACACAGGGATGTGCTCCTGCTTCTGCCTGCATGTGGGAGGTGGATTGGTTGTTCTGATGGATTGTGGAAGCTGCTCTGGGCCTCTGCATGCAGGGATCGCTCCTGGTGGTACCTGCTGGGGTCACCCCAGCATTAAATGTCCTGTAAGTGAAGATCTGTCTGCTTTTGTTCTGAGAAAAGGTGAAACCTGGAGTAGAGCGTCCAGCTCTCCACTCCTCTGCACAGGATAGACATGGACCTGTTGGAGCAGGTCCAGAGGAGGCCATGAAGATGCTCAGGGGGCTGTTACACCTCTCCTATGGAGACAGGCTGAGAGAGCTGAGGTTCAATTTGGATAAGGAAAGGCTAAATAGGAACTTTATAGCAGCCTTCCAGTACCTAAAGGGTAAAAAGGAGGAAGTTGGGGACAAACATTTTAGCAGGGCCTGTTACAATAGGACAAGTTTTAGACTAAAAGAAGGTAGAGTACATACAAGGAAAAGATTTATTGCAATGGGGGTGGTGAAACACTGACACAAGTTCCTCAGAGAGGTGGTAGGTGCCCCATCCCTGGAAACATTTAAGAGCAGGTTGGACGTGGCTCAGAACAACCTGATCTAGTTGGAGATGTCCCTTTATGGGGATTGGACTAAATGAGCCTTAAAGGGCTCATGATGATTAGGCAGAGTGAGAGAAAAAGGTTGGAGATGCTGTTTTAGGGGACACCTGATGTAAGGAACTGTTTGGTTGCAAATTCCTGATATCTGCAGAGAAGAAATAGATGCTGTACTTTAAGACTGGGTATTCAAAAGCACCTAAAAATGCACATTTCCTTTAATGCCTACTAAATTCTATTTCTCAATTGTTTACACCCATATTACAATCTCATATTTTTTTTATTTCTCCTTAAGAATCAATTTTTTTCCATAAAAATAAACATTGTGAAAACAAAATAATGAAAATATTTATTCAGCTCTGAACTGACTTTAGGGGCAGCTATCTTGATTCCTGCAGATTTAATAAGAAAGTTTCTAGGGCTACTGTGTCTAGATCTGCATAATGAAGGAATTAAAACGGTGATTGCAGCATAATTTTTAGTGAGCAGTAAACATTAGGGATCCTACTGGGTGACCCTGAAATATAATTAGGCCTAGTTCTGTGAAATTATTTTCCTGCGAATATTAAGAAATGGAATAAAAGTGGGGTTTAAATGGGTTTCATATTCTTTTTATTTTTGTACTTTAAAGGAATACCAAGGTGTTAAGAGGGAAAACACTATTTGACAGACTTTGATTCTGATTAATTCTTTAGTGTTTAATCACCTTGATTTCATAGGAGCTTGAACTTAACACATAATATGATCAAGCCCTTTAATTATGTTCATTTTCTTTTAAGCCATGGAGCCATTGATCTCCTCTAATCTGACATTCCATATAACATGGAATTTCACTTACTTTTGCATTAAGCCAGTATTCCCCCTTCTGTCTCCAAGGGTTCAAGCCTTCATCTTTCATTTCCCACCTTCAAGCTGAAAGCTTGGTACTCACCCCCTTGAAGCTGTTTTACTGTACTAGAAAGTATTAAAGAGCTGTGATATGTCTCTTTCGCCACAGGAGTCAAGCCTAGTAACTAGACAATTTCTTGAGCAGGGGAAAACCTATGCTCCGGTTTCTCCTCAAAGGAATTCTTAAGGATTTTTATATGAAAAACTCATTGATGAAACAACTCTGGGAGCAGATATTAGGAGTTTAATAATCCAGTCATGTTCACTGCATTTTGCACTCTTTATTTCCCCTAATTAATCTTGGTTCCTTTTCTGCAAAGCAGGACACCTTCAGCAAGAGAGAGCAAATGACTGATAGCTCTTGGATTAAAGCACACACCTGAAAGAAATTAAAAACAAAAATAAGGGAAATACCAACACTGGTCTGAAACAGAGAATTAACTTTGCATTTTCTTCACTTGGATTGGCTGCACCAGCCTACTTCATGGTTGAGTGTATCCTCATTTTGTGTTTTAAAGGATAAAGCATAGTAGAGTATGAGGCAAATTAAGCTTTAGTTTTATGAGGATCTACATGGTTGTGAATGAGTGGACGGAAGAACCTCCCTGCAGCATAAGTTGGCTAAAGAAGGGTGGCCTCTCAGGTGCCTCTAGGCAGTGTTTCTGTTTGGCTGATTTAAGCATTTCTCCCTTTGGAATCATGAGTCATTAAGAGCATATCCCAAAACATCTGCCCTGTGCCATGGGCTGTGGAGTCTGCTCTGATAGCCAGATGGAAAAGTTAAGTGAAACTTCCTAGGCCTTATTTTGTACCTAATGAGATGTAATGCCTTAAAAAGGTTTATGGCACTAGATCCAGCAAAGGGCTTGTTCAGTATCTAACATTGGGGTTTTGTGTCCCCGGCACAGAAACCTTTTGGGAATATGAAGGCTTCCTGTAGTCTGTATGGGGAAAAGTCTGACCTGTCCGTGTGGGATTTAAAGCAATCTACATATTGGTCATGGAAAAACGTGAGGATGAGAATGTATTTTAAGTTTTGCACCCTTCCAGAACAAGATGCTTTGTATGGCATGTAAGTAGGGACATCTGCGCAGTCTTTCCTGACCTGCACATCTGAAGTAGCTCATGCAACACAGTGAGCAGTTGTTCATAAAACACATCCACCAGTTAAGAAGACAATGCTCATTTTTCATACAGTGTGTGCTGTTTACATCACTTCCTCAGCTATTATGAGTTCCAAGAAGAAGTTCCTACTAAACCCATAGCCACAACCCAGGGAAAATGCCTACAGACTGACATTTTGAGAAAGAACAGTTTCCCTTCTTTCTGAAGCTGTGCAGCAGTGCAGCAAGGCATCCTTGTGCAAAAGGGGAAAGGGTATGATTTGGTAGCCTAGCTGCTAGGGTACAGAATGAGAGAGATAAGGTATGTGCTCTAAATGCTTCCTTCTGTGACCTGTTCAGTGCTTTGTCTACAGTAGAACAGTTTCAAGAGGAGTGAATGAAAAGGTTACTTACGCCTTTATAGCTTGGTGATGGAAGGTATGTTTTTGGACACTGTCATGCTGAAAATACCCATTGTTTTCTAGGTGAATGATGTGGCTGTTAGACTGCTGATTAGTAAGTGTTTGCTACTTAAGAAAAAAAATTAGGCTAGGAGCACTAGCCCATATTTTATGCAAAGTGGTCTCTCAGAGTCGCCTTTTCATAACCGGGGAGCCCTAAGGGGCAGAAAGTAAGAATATCTGCTTTTTGGGTGCCTGGCCCCTAAAGGATGTCAGCTGAAAAAAGCCCATGCTTGGATTCCAGCTGGGTATATGTGGGAGCACTGAGGTGCTGAGACTGAAGTAGTTCAGGGCATGCTGAGTATAGTTCCCAGTGCCTGGGAAATCTGATGGGGAGCAGCTTGGAATTGCAGGTGCCTGCAGGTACAGCAGCTGTTGAGCAAGTTGTGTTAAATAGCAAGTTTGAACCTGGACAATACAATTCTGCTTAATGCTTGCTGTAAGATTTTATTACATTTAGTCCATGCAACCTAATTCATGCAGATAGTTTTCTTCAGAAATATTTTAATGTATTTTTTAAATAAAACTTACTGGTGGTGGGATTTTTTTCCAACCAAAATCTATACTTTCTCATATCTGAGGATGGATAAGGAAGATTGAGCTAGAGACCACTTTTGAGCAACCTGGAGATGCACAGGTCCAAGGAAGGGACACCTGGAGTAGAACAGCCCCATATAACAGTCCAAGCTGGGAACTGGCTGGCTGGAAAGTGGCTTTGAAGCAAAAAGGAAGGTGTATCCAAAATCATGTTTGTGCTTCTGATGGATGATGGGTTGAATATATGCCTGTGCCTGTGTGGTGGGAATGTCTGCCCCCAGACTGGGCTGGGTTTAATCAATCTTCAGCTTCCTAAACTGAAAGTACAGAGAAAACAGACTCTTCTCAGGTGTGTGCAGTAGAAGAACAATGGACACAATATGGAGCAAGGGAAATTTTAGACAGATGCAAGGAAAAAAAATTATTCCCCATGAGACTAGGTAAGCACTGGCACAGTTTGCCTGGAGAGGCTGTAGCTTTTCCATTCCTTGGAGATGCAAACCCTTGACTGAGCATGGCCTTGGACAGCCTGTCCTGGCTTTGAAGTTGCCCCTGCTTTGAGCACAAGTTGCTGTCGCAGGTTACTCTGGCACTTTGAGCTGGAGGCTCAAATGGTGTTGAGAGGTCCAGTCCAGCCTTGGTTACTCTTTGATAACTATTATTTTCTTGGATTATGCACAGTGTCTTGTGCACATACCTGAACTAGTTTTAGGTGATTCCATTTGGGAACAGATGGTTTCTCTGTGGTAACTAAGCTTGGTCCCATTTGAGCAACTGGATTAGTCATCAGTACTAGACTTTATGTCATATTCAGGCCAGGTGCTTCACAGCAACACATCCATACACGGTGATACAGCACACAGGTAATGCAGACATAGCCAGTTACCTCCAGGAGCAAACATCCTTTACCAGAGCTATCAATAACAGGGCACCATTCATTGTGTGATTGAATAATGTCAGACAATATACTACAGTACCAAAAAGCCCTTTTCCTAGCTTATTTCTTTCAAATTTACACATCTTCTGGAGTAATTGCTTTTTCCCAGCACATGTCTTCTATAGATTTATATGATTAAGAGTGTAAATAAGGCTGAGCTAAAAGGGTGTATAAATAAACAAGGAGCTTATGTTGACAATGACTGTTCCATCCAGACAGTAAAAATTTGCACAGGGTTTTTTCCCCTTCTCTGGTATTCTTACACTCCCAAGTATTTTTCAACAAGAAGGTTTTCAATTTAGGGCAATGGACACTCACCTAACGTATCTCCTTGCTACTAATAACCCTAATTTTTGAATGGGTCGTGTTTGTAGGATACCTTACAACATTATTATACTTGATATATATATGTAAAAACAGTGAAATATTTTTAGTCAGTTTTCACTTTGTAACCTTTCAAGAGAATTAAATTAATTTGAAAAAGAAAACCTTGTTGATGTTAGTAAGCTTATTAATGATGGTAAGGGTTAGATTTTTACAAAGAAAAATTACTGTTTGCTGTATTTCAAAAAGGTTTTACGGTATGAAGAATAATATGATATATATAACTAGAAGTAATGGAAGGAAATTAAAAATAATTTAAACTTCCTGAAAACGAGTTCTATTAGACTGTAGAATAAGTTCCCAGGGGAAGCTGTAGAAGGCTCATTATATGGCTTATTTAAAACTAGATTAGATGAAGTGCCTGAAGGGAACAGGCTTGGGCTGTTTCCTGTAAGGCTGAAGGAGATTACCTCAGAGGTATTTTTTCCTTCTGAAATATTTTATTCTGTGATGTGGTCTTGGTAAGTCTTGTACATTCTTATATGGGAGTGTTCTGTAGGTACTCCTCTTTCTACAATACTTCTGTGTGATTTTAAAAATTAACCTTCTTTTCCTGTTTTAGGAGTTTATAGGTCTTTGTACTGATATATATCACACTGACTGTGAGTAAAAACAATATTTTTTTTTAATACAACATCAGGAATAACTTGACAAAGGTAGAAGTATCCACACACATCTTCATTTTTCTTTTTGGTTTTAGAGTTAGAAATTTGGTTTTAAGGACTCTACATATCCATGGGTGGTCTGAAGGTTGTTGTGATTGTGATGCTTTCTCATGTCCACTGGGATGCAGCCCCTGGTGAGCCCAGTGTGTGTTTTGTATTCTGGGAGTGATCTCAGCCCATTGCCAGGGCTCAGCCACAGTTCCCATGGGTACGTGAGGGAGGTTACTGTGAAGCTGCTCTGTAAAAGCCCAGATACATCTGTTTTATCATTTTTTATGTCAGTGACTGTATAGCTATTCCATACTGAGTGGAATAGCCCCAAAGTGAAAGAATGTGGAAGAATGGCCACATAGGCATTAGCGAGTGGTTATCTGGTTTTCTCACCTGCTGTTCCGGAAGGAGCAGGACTGTACAGTTTCAGACATTCTCTGTCCCATACACATGGAAACTCAACACTTTTTTTTCAAATTCCTAACTTAGTCTCCATTATAAACTCATAAATCATATATGGTCTGAACTTCTTTATTTGTACTTTTTACTTACACAAAAGGAGATAGTTTCTTCTACAGTGGCTTTAGAAAAGATTTTTTCCTAAACAAGAGAATTTACTGGTCTTTATAGTATTCCATTTGATTTTTTTGGCAAGTACTCAAGCATGGTGGAAACTCTCAAAATAACTAAAGGACCAATGGCCTATAAATTTACACTTCTACAGTGTGAATCCACAGTATCTGCTCCAACAAGTTATGATTTGATAGCTGATGCCAAAGGGAGTGTAGACATTCATGAAATTTTGGATCATTAGATCCAAAGCAGTCCTGGTGGTTATGGCATGCTATTATTTCTGTCCCTGTCAAAACCAATGAACAGTTGTACTAGTGATTGGCTTAGCTGACCAGAGATGCTCAAAACAGAAGATCAATATTGAAGAGCTGGACCATGCACAGAATGTGTCAATGGGAAATTAAGTTTTCATTTGAAATATGTTTATGTAGCATTTGCATTAATGTTACAATGTAATTGCAATACTTCCATAAAGGAAAAAAACCTGTAGTTTATAGTATATTTAAACAATCCATAGATTTTTATTTTTTACTTGGAATGATTTTCTATGGCCAATAGTTACGCAAGTTCAGTTCCTGTAATACAAAATTATCTTCATCACCAGAGACTATATTGTCATCCACTGCAATCATCATGCATGACAGTGCACAAACAGGTTTCCTTAGAATTGTGATTAAATCTCACCACTTCCAGTGATACTGCTAGATGAACTTTCTGAGTACATTGGGTTTGCATGGCAAGGTTTTGGTAGTGGGTGGACTAGAAGGGTGGCTTCTGTGAGAAGCTTCCAGAAATCCCCCTGTATCTGGCAGAGCCAATGTCAGGCAGCTCCAGGAGGGACTCACTGCTGGCCAAGGCTGGGCCCATCAGGGATTACGGCAGAGCCTCTGAGAGTTAAAGGGAAAGTTAAATTGCACAGGAGCCAGGAGAGAGGAGCAGGAATGCTTGAGTGCAACAACCCTGCAGACCCCAAGGTCAGTGAGTGCAGGAGGGGCAGGAGCTGTTCCAGGCTCTGGAGCTGAGATTCCCCTGCAGCCCCTGGTGCAGCTCCTGGTGAGGCAGCTGTGCCCCTGCAGCCCATGGAGGAGCAGAGATCCACCTGCAGCCTGTGGACGATCCCACAACACAGCAGGAGAATGCCCAAAGGAGGGTTTGATCCTATGGGAAGCCTGTGCTGGAGCAGGCCCCTGGCAGGACCTGTGGCCCCATAGAGAGAGGAGCCCACACTAGACCAAGTTTGCTGACAGGACCTGTGACCCTATGGGGAACCCATGCTGGAGCAGCCTGTCCCTAAAGGACTGCATCCCATGGGAGGGGCGGAGCTGTGCTGGAACAGTTTGTGCAGAACTGTAGCCCATGGGAAGGACTCATGTTGGAGAAGTCCCTAGAGGACTCTCTTCTGTGGGAGGGACCCCGCACTGGAGCAGGGGAAGACTGGACGAGCCATCCCCCTGAGGAGAAGGAGCAGCAGGGACAACGTGTGATGAATCCACCACAGCGCCCACTCCCCATCCTCCTGTGAAAGAGGTTAAGGGAGGAGTAAAGGGAACTTGGTTTCATTGCTCATTATCCTCCTCTGATTTGATTGGNGGATTACGGCAGAGCCTCTGAGAGTTAAAGGGAAAGTTAAATTGCACAGGAGCCAGGAGAGAGGAGCAGGAATGCTTGAGTGCAACAACCCTGCAGACCCCAAGGTCAGTGAGTGCAGGAGGGGCAGGAGCTGTTCCAGGCTCTGGAGCTGAGATTCCCCTGCAGCCCCTGGTGCAGCTCCTGGTGAGGCAGCTGTGCCCCTGCAGCCCATGGAGGAGCAGAGATCCACCTGCAGCCTGTGGACGATCCCACAACACAGCAGGAGAATGCCCAAAGGAGGGTTTGATCCTATGGGAAGCCTGTGCTGGAGCAGGCCCCTGGCAGGACCTGTGGCCCCATAGAGAGAGGAGCCCACACTAGACCAAGTTTGCTGACAGGACCTGTGACCCTATGGGGAACCCATGCTGGAGCAGCCTGTCCCTAAAGGACTGCATCCCATGGGAGGGGCGGAGCTGTGCTGGAACAGTTTGTGCAGAACTGTAGCCCATGGGAAGGACTCATGTTGGAGAAGTCCCTAGAGGACTCTCTTCTGTGGGAGGGACCCCACACTGGAGCAGGGGAAGACTGGACGAGCCATCCCCCTGAGGAGAAGGAGCAGCAGGGACAACGTGTGATGAATCCACCACAGCGCCCACTCCCCATCCTCCTGTGAAAGAGGTTAAGGGAGGAGTAAAGGGAACTTGGTTTCATTGCTCATTATCCTCCTCTGATTTGATTGGTAATAAATTCAATTAGTTTCCCCACGTCGGGTCTGTTTTGCCCATGATGGTCACTGCTGAGGGATCTCTCCCTGTCCTAATCTCAACCCACGAGTCTGTCATTATAATTTCTCTCCCATGCCCAGCTGAGGAGGACAGTGGCAGAGGGGCTTTGGTGGCTACCTGGTGTGCCACCAGAGTCAACCCACCACACTGAGCTTTATTTGACCAACTCTCTTCTTCTTCTAATTACCATTTTCTTTTAATATTTGTTTTAGCTCAGAGGTTGTCTCATTCGTTACATGAAAATCTACTATGAAATTTTCCATTTCTGACAGAAGATACTTCCAGTTTTTCAGTTTAAATTGCACACTACCCTGTTAAACCCTTCTCCACTTTTTTATCTACCTGCTTGGGCTACTTAGGGTTTGTGTGTATTAAAACTGTGTGGTCATAACAAGACACTGACGAAAATGGAGTGCTAATCTGTGCAAAATTACAAACCTGAGATGTACCAGTGTTGTATATGAATGAATGAATAACGTTGTATACTCACTATATTAGGGATATTGTTTATACAACACAATTTTTTGCCTACTATTTAACGGTAGCAACCTAATTTGAAGTATGGCTTGAATGAGTAGGAAAGAGATCAAAGTATTATGTTGACCAGGTAGAAAATGTTTCTATTTCATTAAAATGCATCTGGCCACCAGGTGGAGACTTTGCATTAACTTTCTCTAAACCAAAGCTGCAAAAGAAGATATCAGCCTAAGAAGCCATTTGCAGAAAAATAAAATAATCCAATTTATTTTCCAGGTCTTCTTGTAGATAATTCTTGCAATGAAAAGTTTCCCAAGCTGATCTGAGGAGGTTAAGCCTTAAATCTTTGAAAAAAAAAAAAGAAGCATAGAGTATAAGACTTAGCAATATATTGCTGAATTGTTTCATGAAATAATGGAATTTTCTAAAGTTAAATATGTTCTATCTGCTTGATTCTTCTTTTTAAGTGGCAGGGAATGGACCAATCTCAAATTATTGTCATTAAAAATGACCTAGTTATAAAAACTCTTTGGCCTTCAGAATTTGCAGCAGGTTTAAATAACATTTATCTTTGTGTAGCATAGTTAATAGCAAAGACATAATTGCATGCTTTTCTGTAAGTGGAAGTCCTTAAATGCAAATACTAATAGACAGTGTCATCTATAACAGTCTGCAAATTTATGGAGGAAATTGGTTTTCCAGGCTAGCTATTTATTAATATGGAGGGGAATAATATTAAATTGGAGCTCCACCATATTTCTTTCCATTTTTATACAATGAAGAGGCTTCAGAAAGAGGTGAAGACCCATTGTCCCGTGACTAATCTGTCTTCAGAGTTTCAGTAATGGGGCAGGAACATAAAGCATTCTTTCCTTTCTGATCATCAATAATAGCATTTTTCAGCTACAGACTAGTTGCAAAAGGGGATATGTTAGTAAATCTGGGGGCTGAGTTGTGAGTGAATACAGGAAATAAAAGGCTGATACCATGAATCAGATGATTTTGTTCAGAGGTGTGTCCAAAAGAAAAAAAAAGAGAAAAGAAAAATAGGAAGAGTTGATCTTGGATAGATAAAAAAATCCATAGAGATGTGGTTTAAAAGAGTGCACGTGACAGTATTGAGTGACAGAGCAATGAAAGCTTCAGGCAGGTGAGGAATGAGGCTGGTGGCAGGTGATGGGAATGAGGAGCCGAGGGGTCTCAGGGATTCCAGCACTATTCTGCTACTCTGAACTTCAGTATGCTTAGTTTATTCCCTGGTTTTCATCCCGAAGACCTTTGGACAAAAGAAGGGATGCCAACCCTGTTGCTGCTTTTGGCATATCCCGTCAGCAGATACGTCTGGAAAATGCTTGTTTGAAAGAAAGAACAAATGGAATTAAAGGCTAAGCCAGGGCTGGTGGCATCCGCTTTGGGCCCGGGGATAAACCCAATATTTATCTGTAGCAGTGAGAGGGCGTTGTGGAATGAAAAGAGATGCTCTGGTAGAAAAATGGTGACTGTTTAAAAAAGAGGAAAATGAAAGTTAAATCAACACTAGAGAAACAGTTTTAAAGATCCCAAAGGACTTTTAGGATCAAGTAGTGCATGGGAGTTTGTGCCGGTTTGGCCAAAATCTAGCAATATATTCTCTGAGAGAAAACCAGGTTACCACCACCCTTCCCCCCACCAGGTTCGGGAAAAAAGGAAATTTTCCTCGAAGGAAAGTGAAAGAGCTAAAAACTATTTATTTAACAAACACACCAGAAAAGGATAATAATGCCAAATAATAAAATCTCTCGCTGTAGAGAGAAACCTGGGAAGATTTCGGAGTCTTTCTGTAGGTGTGGTCTCTCTCCTCCTCGGAGCTGGGTTGGTGAGGGCCCACCCCCTCGGGCCTCGGGGAAGATTCTCCTGATGTGTTCTGATGTTGTTGAAACAGTCCAGAAGAGAAGAAGGGAAAAAACCAAAGTCCCAGGAAACAAAGTTCAGCTTTCTGTCTCACGCCGGGGAGAGAAGCGGAAAAAAAGCCCCAAAAAAACTGGCTGAAGAAGGAAGCAGGATGCTCCCCCTGTGCTACCGCAGCCAGAGCATGCCGAGGAGTGTAATCTCCGTGTCCTTGAGACACTGCTTTGAAAAGTTTCCTTGGTCCTTTTTTTTTCTTCCCTCTCAAGCTCAGTTTAAAGGCACAGAAAAAGCACAAAATTAATTGTTTGGCATAAAGCCGTGATAGGGGATATACATGATGGAGTCACCCCAAGACAGAGTTGGACAGCTGAGGAATTCTCTACAGATTTTGATTTGCTCTGGATTTGGTATGAAACCTGCAGTTACTTATAAAGCTGTGAGGGTACCCAGTGAGTTCTGCTGGGGTTACTGCTGCATTTAAATGTGCTTATAGGCCACACTCATCCCTTGTGTGCTGTGGAAAAGATCCAGGGTGCCTTAGGCCAGCTGGTCTGGATGGGCTTTCAGTTTTCAGTAGAGGACTAAGGGCTATTATTTTTTTTTTTCCCACATCTATCTTCTGATTTTTTCTTGAGATAGAGAACAAATTTTGGAAAGGTGTTTCATCTTAATTTGAAGTCATCACATGAATTTATTCATCATGGCTAATTGACCATTTGTCATTAGAAATGTGGATCTTTAGTTTTATTATGAATTTGCCTTTTTTATCTTCCAGATGTTGGTGGTGTTTGGCTTTCTAGGGAGTTCATTATCAGTCATTAGAGAAATGATTCACAAAGACTAAAACAAGAGCCCCGTAATTAACGATAAAACTGTGTTTTGGTGCTGTTTGTACATGAGGGATATGTGGCACTCTGAGGGCAGGTTCTCCTGGAGTGGACCATTTGTTCCATGTGGACACACAGTTACATGTGATTAGAAGGAGGAGAATCTAGCGCTTAAAATAAGATGTGAAAACTGCTTGATGTTCCTCATTTGTGAAAGGCAGTTTATTTGGTGCCACTGTTAGTGTAAAATACTAAGTAGGGGAAAGCTTGTGCTCACATCTGTAAGATTTATCCTCATTAGATCTTCTATGATGGTGCAATCCAGTTCTTCAAGGTGAGATTTTGATTATATTACTGAGATTTGATTTATAAAACGGGACTGTTACATAATCTGCAGGTTTAAATGTGTCCCTTAATCTTTTCCTTTCTTTTAAAATTTATACTATTTTCTTCTGTGTATTTCAGAGCAAAAGACTTTCAGCAGCTGCTTTAAAGGGCAGTGAGGTTGGTAGAGCTTATTTAATGATTGGCCAGTGTGCATAAGCCAAAGAAGAGCATTAATTGCAGCAAAATATTAAGCCCCTTATTGAGATTTTTTTTTTTAATACAGCTTTGAGATTTGTTGAAATAAATCAGACTAACATAGGCTGTCATGGACATTATTTGCATTTGATCAATGCATGTGCTGGCCTAAGCTGCTGAACTATTCACACTGAAGGTTTTCACTATTGTCCTTGTTCCTGTAGATATCACAGAGGAGAAGATTAAGAGCATTATAACTTTAACATAAAACTCAGAAGTAATATAATAGGAAAAGATAGTCTACATACAACAAAAGGAAAATTTGCACGGGCTTACTTTTATCCAAACATTTGACCTCCAGCTTAGATGGCTTAAAAAGGAGGAAGAAAAACTTGTACCCGTTTGTCCTGGTGCAGTAATCTGAAAGTTAACACATTGGGAAATACTTCTCACTAACTCTGAACTGGATGTGCAAGTTTTTTTTTTTAATTAAAATCTCCATTTCTCATTCTCTCATTCCGATCCTGTGATGGCCAGCCTACCGTCCTGTTGGAAAGTACTAATGTTCTGCATTTATTCAGCATTCCTCATCGAAATATCTAGAAATCTGCTTTTCTGATATATCAGTTGTTTCATCTTTCAGATCTTCCACTGGCTGTTTCTATAAGCAGCACTGAGTTTGAACTGTCTTCAGAGCACTTGACAGCTCTGTCTCTGGTTGTATCTTGGATCCTGTGTTCTGTTAAGTCCCCTTGACCTGGCTTTTTAAACCTTCCTGAGGTTCAAACACTCGTTTTGCTGGTAGCATCCTCACAGTAGTTTGATATTATCACGCTGTCCTTCAGGAGAAGAACATTTAGAATTTCAGTTTTTGACATATATACTAGAGCTGAGTCTATAGCAATATAAAGTAAACTGAAGGAATTCTTAAATCTGAATCCTCCTAAAAGTCTCAAAGCATAGACATACGCCCATTTCAAGATGATAGAATTTAGCTTTATCTGGTTGTGATGAATTGCCCAGTGCTGAATACAGAATTGATGGCTGTGGAGATCACTTTCTGCTGTTCAGATCTTGCCACTGGAAGGTTAGAAGCACCTAAGGAGAAAGGGGGATTGAAGGCATAATTTTTTGTACATTTATTGTCTTCAGTATTGTTAATTTAAAGAAAGTTTCAGTTCCAAAACAATGGCTCACTTTTTAAACTTGTATTTTCTTTGTATTTTCTTGTATTCAAATACAAGATTCAAATTCAAAACTTTATTTTCTTGTATTCAAATAACGGTACTGCTCGATTCAAGAAGAATTGTATTAAGTAAATAAAGTTCTGCAGGAGTCTAGAAAAAAGTACTCAGGTGGCAACTTGCCAGTCATCCTCCCTATCCACAAAATTGGATCTGCAGGGATTTGAATGTGCTCACCTCATTTCGGTCTCTGTTTATTTGAATCCATTATGTATTTTATATTTCTTATTCTGACAAAACAATCAAACAGAATGGGAATTACATATTTAAAGGTGGTTATAGTAGCATTTAAGGCGTTATAAAAAATGTGCATTGGTCTGGTTACTAAATCATTCTAATAAAGAACAGCATTGCTTAGTTTTATTTTATAGTCTCCTGAACAATAACAACAGTAGCTTCTCCACTATTTTCATTTTTAGTGAAAGCAAATGTTCTGGAGAATAATATGGGAAAAACATCAGAAGCATTGAAATAATTATGCTAATATTCAAAATAATGATTTGCATGTCACTGCTATATAAAAAATGCTTCCTTATTTTTCTGCCTTTTTTTTTTTTAGATATGAAACATCTATCAAGTAAACAGGAAAGGAAAACTGTCTTTCTCTGAGTGGTTTCATTTCCAGTGTTTCTTCAGCTTCCCCTCAAGGGTCAGACTCAATAAACAGCTGTGCACTATGTGTGAATAAAATCAATGTTGCAGAACCGCATAGCACACCAACAGAAAAGGGTTTTAATTCTTTTCTTTTTGAGTGTAACTGGGACACTTATGAGTTTAACTTTTCCTATTTCAGTATTTACTCTTGGTGCTTGCACCAAGGAAGAATTCAAAACAAGAAACAGCTGGAGTCTTTTCTTTACACTTCACCTGCTATTCACATCAATAACCCTTCAAAACACAAATGTGCTGGCAACTCACACTCAATTTTCACTGCACCCACTTTTGTGTGGAGAACAAAAGTAGCTTCATCATCTCACTCAGGATAATAAGTATTAGAAATCTGCATGACACCATTTTCTGGGAAAGCTCTTATTTCCTATGTTACAGGACAAAACCTGACTCACATATAAAGGATATTCTGATACATATTTAAAAATATACATCTATATTCTTCATTTGTGTGCATTTTTTTTTTCTTCTTGGATCATGAAGAACAAGATACACCTGTTAGTTATTAGGCAGGAGACACAAACAACAGCATTTATATATGCAGAGGGTGTATTGTGTATGATGAGTCTCTTCATCTTCATTGGGTGTAAGACACCTGGAGGGAGGTGCTTGACTGCACTACCCTTGGCTGACATGGTCTGCAGTCGTGGAGGAGAGCTTGGGTCTGTGGGAAGTTTTACCAGCAGATGTAATAAAAATATTGGTTGTATAACCAGTCTATGTTGGCTCCAAGATCACTTCCCAGGTAGCTGCCTGAGGAGGCCTTGTTGATGGGGGCAAGGACACAGAGGTGGATGGGCAGTGGAGGGTTACAAATCCTTACAGATTTACTCTGGGAGATTTTAGTTTCAGAGGAGATTCCGTATTTCATTCTGTGCCAGGCTAGCCTGCAAACATGGACTGAATGAGTCTTCCTGGGTTATCAAATTAATCTTCCAGGTCTTCTAAGTAATCCAGAGAAATGGGAACAGTTTTGCACTGATCTTGCTGATGTACTCACAATGGAACAAGAAAAGTCTTCTCTTCTTTCTGTTCCTATAGGATCTAATGTAACTGAAAGCAAGACTTTTTAAAGTGCTTGGAAGCTTTTGAGGGGTTTTCTGCAAGTAAAACAATAATACTTTCTTTATGCACAAATCCAAGTAGTCCACATGGAATAAGGTTTTCTCTATTGCCTGTCTCAGAAATGAAAACTGGGGTAATGGTGGTTTCATTTTTCATGGTTAAGATTTGTAAGTAGAACATATTCATGCTTTCATACATGTAATCATGTGTGGTGTAATATTACTTGTCATGCACATGTGAGGTGAGTCATTCTCTGACATAAGATAATTTTGAAAACTAAGGTGCAAGGCGGTGTTCTGACTTCCAGTACCGACCTTGATTTGGGTGTGGTGGAGGGGAAAAAGGGAATAGAGCCATAGCATAGCCATTCAGGTGTTGATTAAAACTGGCCACTGCAATAAAGTCATGTGATTCACACAGGAAAATACTTGTTTCCTGTTCGTGTCAGAAAACCCTCATGAGTTGTGGTCTCAGGAATGCCAGTATTTCTCTTACGGTGACATACTTTGAGAAATACAGAAGAACTTAATTGACAATTGAGAAAACCACAGGTTGTTTCTTTTGGTTCACATTAAAAAAATAAATAACCAGACACAGATAAATTTATAGGCAAATAACTTTACTAATACCCATAATGGTCCAGTCAGTGCAAATAAGTGTCTCAGTGCAAATAAGTGTCTTCTTTCTTAATGTACTGTGTTTCTATATACACTTACACAACTTGATGGGAAATGGGCTAAACCAGCTGTGATGACTTTCACCTCCCTGAAATAGGCACACTGAAAAGTTATCTGTATGTTATCTTACTTTTAAGCCTCAGCCAGTGGAGAAAAATAAACACATCTAGGGAAGTACTTCCTCTCATGGAATAGATGTCCTGGGAGGTGCTTTAAGCATCTTGCTTTTCTGTGTGGACCACAGAGGTAATTTAGAGACAGAAAACCTCCTTAGGTGCCTAAAGTTAGGGTGGTTGTATCCTGTATCTGGCATACA
The DNA here is from genome assembly GCA_013398055.1 of Ifrita kowaldi. Lineage (NCBI taxonomy): Eukaryota > Metazoa > Chordata > Aves > Passeriformes > Cinclosomatidae > Ifrita > Ifrita kowaldi. The sequence goes on from VZRS01009539.1 coordinate 79,036, forward strand.
GCCCTGAGTTAGGCAGGACAGAGTCACTTGCTGTCCAGCTCCATAGGGCTCCACAGGGTGCAGGCTACGAGGGCTCTCCATCAGAAGCAGCTCTACATTAAGAGCCCGAGGTGACTAACTCAGATGTTCTGAACCATAACACTAAATGTTGGCATGTCATTTTTAGGTGTTAGATTGCTTTAGGTTGTTTGAATCTGACCTTCAACCTCTATAGTGAAAAAAAATATGTCCAATTTTATTCATTTATCTGTTTAATCCAAACTGGAAATTAATTTCCTTGTAGCTCAAACCTTGAAGGAAGCAGGAACCTTTGTGGGAATTGTCAGTGGATCAGAATGAAGTAGCAGGACTCTCACTGCCAGATCTGTTTGTGCACTAACAGAGTATGCTCAGGGACAATTTCTTCTGCACATTTGATGGTTTGACAGACATTATTTTTTTCCTGATCCTTAGAAGAAACAAAAAGATTTTTCAGACTTCCTAAAGATGCTGATTCCCAGAGCTCTGTATTGTGAGTTTTTTATTAAAGCATTCCAGCATCACAGCATCCAGACTCATGCTGTCCTAGTTGATAGTCAAGGGGGATGTTTGCAGGACTGACTGCACACTGACCTCAGGTTTCCAGCAGCAGCAAAAATGCCTCAGGGAAACTCAAGAGATTTATCATAATGCTGTTTGTTTATAGGAACTTTCAGGTACAACAGAGACTGACAAGTACTGTACCACACAGCTTAAACAGTAAAGAGCTTAGCAATAACAATATAGAAAGACAGGCAGTCCAATATTTACATCGTATACAACATTTTTCTCTGCTCCATGATGTTAAGAATTCCCTAGAGCTGTTTTCCTTGATATGCTGCCGTTTCTGGGCCTACCGTTCAACACACTGGACTGGGTTTAAATTCATGGGGCTTTTTTTCCCCTCTGTTATTACTTAAGACCAGTCAAACTTTGCATAAAGCTAAATGTTTTAAAGAGGATTTGGCTTCATAGAGCCACGTGATTTTTCAGAGGCACCACCATGACTTTGTGATAAAGAGGTAGAATAAGATCATGAAAATTTGCTGGCTGCTGTTTGACTTTTCTGTTTAGGTTCTGTAAGGGAAGGGTAAAGCCCTCCTGGTGAACTGAAGAGCTTATTAGCTGGAAGGTAGATTCCAGTTAGACACTCTCAATTTTCCTTTGATGTAAAGACCTTGCTTAGGTACCTACATGGCCCGTTGCTGCAAAATCTGAATAACTCACAGAAATAAATTTTTCTCCTAAACTTGCCATGTGAAAGAGGGAGACATGTTTGTATCCTTGCTGTACAGGCAGTGCTCTGAGACTAAAGTCCCAGGCTGTAGACCTTTGTGCAAAAATTGAATTTTAGGAGATTCAAATGAAGTGCTGAATTGCAAGTACACAGTAATTAAAATTTTTAATACCCCGGGCCTTGCAATAGGCTGCCCAGGGAAGTGTTGGAATCACCATCCCTGGAAGTGTTTGAATGGCCTGTGGATGTGGCACCTGGGGACATGGTTTAGTAGTGAACACGGTGCTATGTTAATGGTTGGACTTGATGATCTTAGAAGGCTTTTCCAGCCTTAACAATTCTGTGATCCTAAATACACAGATTTTTAACTTGAATGGTTGTTCGGGTCTTAGGGTGGGATGAATCACTCCCTGCATATTCTCCACTGGCTACAAAGCGAGCATCAGCTTCCAGATTAGAACAGGCACCTGCCTTGCATGGCTCTGAAGATGCATGAGTTAATTTAGATCTAAGCACCTAAGCCCCCAGAAGGCAGGTTCTCAGGCACCACTCCCACCAGTTTGCTGTTGGTTGTTCAGGGAGCTCTGTACTCAGCACACATCCTTGGCACAGCTACTGATGCTCTCTGGGCTGTAAGCACCTAAAAGGCTGGCAAGAAATTGAATGTAGATCACATACCATAAGGTTCCTGAATTCAAGATAGGAAATTATTGGAATATTTTTCTTTCCAGTAATTTCCACAAATGTTTGGAGAACTTGTTTCAAAATATTTTGCAATCATTAGGTGATGTTTTTCCTTTTTTACTTTTAACACTCAGGAGCAACTCAGATTTCAGCTCAGATTTCATTTTCACAAACATTTCTTTCAGGTTTAGTTACTTTTTTAAAAAAAATTGATTTATTTACTGCTTTTACAGGTGTTGTTACAGGGGTTTTTTTGTTGAAACAGTTATGTCTTTACCTGCAGGTGATAGCACCTTTTTTAATTCTGTGAGTTGAATAATGTTATACCTATGCAAGTTACTACTGTTCATGAAAAATAAAATAGAAACCATACATGAACTGAACGCTTCAGAGTTTATGTTCCCCCAAACAAGGAAAATAATTAAATTTACAGGATGGATGACAGGAGTATAGAGAATAATGAAATAAATTTAAAAAACCCAAGACCAAAACCAACAACAAAGAAACCGAAACCACAAAAGAAACACAAATCCTGTAATTCAAAAGTCAAGATTTTCAGGATTTTTTATATATATAAATATATATATATGCACACATGAGTATGAAAAACTAATGCACAGTCTTCTGATCAACCACCCCTGAAATAAAACATGAGCAAAAAGGACACAGAAATGACACTTATGGCAGCTTATTATACTCTCCAAAGTCACCCCCCCTCCAACTATTGGTCTTACAAATTGGTGGTTGATTGAAGTCTAGACTGCAAACCACATTGGATTGTGCAGCTCTCAAACCACACAAGAATGGAAAGTATTATAGCAGCTGTTACCATGGACATTGACAGAAATCTGAAAAGTGCAAAGGATAAACATAACAAAAAAATAAAACCTTTCCAGATGGCTGTACAGCTCCCTAAAAATATACACTGCCACTGAAGGCTGGCTGGATTGAAAAGAAAAGATATGTTGTCTAAAATAAAAAAGCAGTAGAAGCTGCTGTATGTAAAAAAAAAAAAAAAAAAGAAAGAAAAAAAAGAAAAAAAAAATTAAAAAAGTATAAAAAAATATTGCAAGATGTTGGTAAGTGAATTTTTTCCACAGTCTCTGTAGAACTTAACTATGAAATATAAAGCTGCAGATGGGAGATATAACTAAGATTAGTGCATAGATAATAATGTAAGCACCATTCTAAGAAGCATGGATGGATAGTTAAATGATAAACACTGCTTGGCTACATTTTGATGAAACAATATTGTTCGAGTAAGAAAAACAACTAATCCCAGTGTTGACAAGTCTGCCTGCTTCTTTTCATCCAAGTCTCACCACGCATGTCCATGGCAGTGTCACCTCAAGATTAGACTAACATGACTGATTTATAGGGGTCTGGTTTTGGTATGTGGTCCCCAGCAAGTAAAAGAAATGAAGCTGGAACTCATGCATGAGAGCTTGTCAGTGTCTGCAAATTGTAGTTCCCCTGAATAACTGCCTGCTATTTAAGATGAATGGCAATTCCATATATCATGACACATAGTGAACACCATTAGCAGATTTATTTCTGGGTGTCAAAGTGCACCTGATTACCTTCCACTTTCAGAAACTTTTGCCAGTTTGGCTGAAAGTTCCCTCACACATTTGTCTGCAGGAAAAAGATAAAAAGGAGAGAATCATCACAACTCCTCCCTTATCAAGACCTAAAGGACATAGGACTGCATTTCATGTGATCTAAAATGAGAAGCCAGTCAGTGTTTTGCAGAGTTAAAACTACTACAATTAGAAAGTATAGCAAGGTTTTTTCTTTCTGTTACCTTTTTTTTCCCTGTTGTAACAGGACATTTCTTCCAGTCTTCAGCCTCAAATTATTTGTGACAGATTTCTGACAGATTTCTACTATGTTGTCATACCAACATTATTCTTCAGATACAAATAGTTACTCCTTTCTTTTTGTTGTATCATCTTGGATATATTTCTAATCAGCTTCCACTCACATTTTATTTGACCAGAGCAGACAAACCAACCAGCCCTCCCTCATTTACCTCTCATAAGGTCCACTCTCCTTTCCTTGATCAGCCTTCCATGCATTTCTCCCAGTTTGATCAACAGCCAGTGGTGTGGATGTGACGTTCTCATGTTGGTCATGCACTGGGAAACAAAGAAAGGAGCAAAATCACAGCCTAACACCTTAACTTAAGAATTGTAATTTTTGAATATTTAACTGTGATGTCTTACCGTTATCTAAACATTTTTAGTAGCATAGAGGCACATGTAGAGCACAGAGTGATATTTTTGAAACAACTATCTTAACTTCCACTGACTGTCAGTATAATTCCACACTCTATTGCTAATTTTAATCTAAATTGCTTCCTTTCAGGCCGAAACTCATGCAATCTAAATAATATATTAAACATGAAGGATCCAAATGAAGCCTGGCAGTCAGTCAAGGTGAGATTACAGGCTGTTTAAAATGAGCATGTGCTATTTTAGAGGCAGGTGTCTCAAAGGTAATTGTCATCATCTTCTCCTTTGGATTATTCCAGAAATCATCAGGAAGATTGTGTACTTCCATTAGCCTCGACAGCTGGTTCTGCTGACGCCAGGATGTCATAAAAAGTGTTGTTAGAGTGATGCATTTCTCATGGAGAGCACATGGGTACACGTACGAAATGCTGCTCTGAACCAGGTATTTGTCTGACTGACTCCTTCCTCCTGCAGGATAGAACAATCACATATTATTAAACTTGAGAGAAAAGATGCCATCTGAGATGCTGTTCCAGCTTTTATAAAGTGCCTTGGATGCAACCTTGAGATAGCATTTCTTACTGTACAGTCCTTTACAGGAAAATGATACAGCAGACATCACTTTTCAGATGATTGGCTCTGCTTCCCTAACCACATTTCCTAGACAATCAACAGAGTAATAATTTTTAAAAATTATTTAAAACATGCCTATGATTTTATGAACCTATGGATATTTTCTGCATTCTGCACTCTCTATATCATTCCACAGCTAAATGAGGAAGTTGCATCCTGGCTTGGTAAAGTACTCACATAAAGAACAATTATTTGCACTATTTATTGGATGCTTAGGTGTTCCCTAGCTGTTTTGAATAATTAAGCCTCCAGAAAGCCTCTCTTCCCAACTTTAGCAATTCTTGTTTATTAAAACCGTTACACTCCTTTCTCAGGATCTTCCTGTTGAGCTATAATTTCATTATCTCAGTGACTGGCTCCACTGGGGTGTTTCTGTTTGAATGCCAGAAGATTAGAATGTTAACCCTTTGTTTTGTGCATTGTGCATGATCTCTGACCCAATTATAAATCATTGTAACTGCTCTACACGCAGTAGCTCTAAGCAAAGCAGGAACAGCAGAACAGAGCTCTAAGAAGCAAAGCTTAGATCGCTAAGCATGACAAAATCCAGATAATCTCCATTCTAGACTGCTGAAGGAATCTAGTGCAGGAAAAGGACTTTAAGGGTTGTACGATTAGAGTATCAAAACCAGCAACAATTTAGAAAATATAACTCTTCCTCCCTCCCCCACAACCTCTGCTATCTTGCTTCTCGCCAGGGCCAACTCAGGGCTTCTTAAATGAAATTTTGCCTCTGGCTGGGTGAGCATCAGGGACATTTATTTAGTTCTTATTGTTTCAGGTGACATTTCAGTTTTGTCATGGAGCAAAGAAGGATTTTGCGAGGACAGAGTAGACAATAAGAGGCTTGAGGAAATTTTTAAAGTTCTAGTGAAATTGAGGCAAATGAGAAAGACTGCCCTGAGGAGCTTTCCCCTATCCCTACCCTGCCAGCTAAATCTCTGGTCTCTTCCAGAGACAGCCTTCACCCCATAGAAAGGTTGGCTCAGCATGGGCCATGTGCTCAGGACATAGATCCTACCTTGCTGGGTGTGGGAAGTAAGGACTGTAGTTCCCAGGTTTCTCAGCTCCCTAGAGCTTCTTTTTTTTTCCACAGAGCCCATTCATAAAAAATTTATTTCTGTGTCTCTACCACTTCCTTCCTTCCTTCCTTCCCCTTCCTCCAGCATGAGGATTTTCCATAGGATGTCCTTCTTCTGTCTCAGTTCCCCATTCTCCAGTCCATAACAGCAAAGGACAGAGTCTCCTACATTGCCTCGAAATCACCTTCTTGTTCTTTCCATCATGTCAGAAGGAGGATCTGCACCAGTCTCCATACTGGAACCCTCACAGGTTTCAGCGTTTCCAGTCTTCCCATTCTCCTGTGTTCTTTCCTGTACCTCCACCCATCGACTGGGATTTGAGAGCAGGAGCTGGTCAGATGATGAAGGAAAGGGCTGGAACTTGCCACGTTTTTCTTCTCCTTTCTCTCAGCTCCTGCTCCCAGTGAGGGAAGTTGTCAGAGAAGGAGAGACTAGAGAAAGTAGGGACAAAGAAAGCAGGCATCAAAGCTGCCCTTGGCAGCTGCCTCCCAGGATTATGCTTGGAACCAGTCCTACTACTAATTAAAGTATTAAAAAGTATTTTGAAGGAAAATACACTCTTTGTATGGCATCACCTGTTATCAAAGATAATTTTTTTTTGTTGGATAAGCCTATTATCTTTAGTTCAGTTTAGTTTAGGTTTTTGTGTAAGGTGATACAGTGGCTTTATCCCTTCAGATTTTAGAAAAAAACACTTGGTACAATCCTGTGTAGAAATTTGGTTCTGCAGGTGGGGATGATGGCAATTAATGGAGAATGTGAGGTGGATTGAAGAGCTATTAGAAGGCAGAATGTGCAGAAGGGGATACTGGGACAAAGAAAGGCTACTGTTAGTATCTTCAAGGGATCAATCTGTGACAGATCCTGTTTAATGTATTTGTTAATTAAATATAGAGAACTAAATATGGCATTCTGAAATTCAGAACTGGTCATAAAGCTGGGGTGTAAGGCTGAAACAGAGGGCTGGGGAGGGAATCATCCATTAAAAGAAGGCAGGGTGGATCAGATAACTCAAACGGCTGAAATGAAAAGCATGAGATGAAACTTGAGAGTTTCAAATTACAATACTAGGCACTCAAAAAACAATAGTGGTTTTTTTTTTCTATAAATAGAGGATTTCTGAATTGGAAAACAAAAAAGATCATTCCTTAGATGGAAAATGGCTATGAGCTGCCAAAGAATTTGCTTGGCTTCAGGTGTTTTCCATTGTAAAAAGCGTTAGTTAAACCTTAGTTGACGGATTAAAAGATTTTGCCTTTTTAACCTATCCGAGTGTCAAAAGGGATAACTTTCTGCAGATACTTTTGGAGGAAAAATACCAAACAGGAAAAAAGTTCTGGAATTAAAAAAAAATAAATTTGGTCTTCATGAAGTGTAGGGTAAAAAAAAAAAAAAATGGGTGAATTACTGGAATAATGTTCCAAATAGCCAACTGGAGAAGGAAATCAAAATTGTTTTAAGATGGTGTTTGGTAAGCTACTGAGAGGGATTGCATGTTAAAATAGGGAAGTATAAGGTTGTTGTGGATGAACAAGTCCTGGGACGCTTGACTCTCTGCAATGAGAATCCCTTGATCACTCTGCATATTAATGACCTTTCTGGGGTGGGGGTTGCTTGCAGGAGGAGGGTGGATTTTTCCCTGCTGATCCGTAGAGGACTAGTGGAGATTGTGTGGGGAGAGTTGCCTTCCCCTGATTGTTGTGCAAAAAAAAGAAATAACCACCTCCAGTTTTTCCAGAGCCATTATATGTTCAAGAGACTGCAACAGCTCGGGCTGGCAGGTACTAATTTTGACCCACTCTTCCCCACTGTAGGATGTGGTTGGCTTTCTCAGTTTATGTGGTTCATTTGAGCTGACACAAAATGAGTTAATACAAAGGCAGGTAAACAGAGAGGGCTGAGCCTGAGTCACAGTAAATCTTTATTTAATAAATGCTAAATGACAGTAGTGCTGTAGGGTGTTGATAGCAACACTCCATTTCATAAGCTGCATTCAATAGCACAGGTGATCTCTTCCTTTCCCATGTTCCTGCTAAAAATTGGTTGACACATGAAATCTTTAATCAGGCAAAACCTTTCTTAGAACTGTACTGAAATTTTAGTTCCCTTTAATATTTCTTCTTCTGCCAAGGTTCCTGCTCTCTTAAACATTTCTTTTCCCTAAATAGCAATCTGTTCCCATAAAAAAAAATTCACAGTGTGCCAATAATGTACAGTCTCTAAAAATTTACTGAGCAAGACACATCTCAAATAATTGTAAAGAAACCTAATGATAAAGGAAGGCACTAAGAGATAGGAATTGAAAATTTTCCATTCCTTTTATCAAACAGGAATAAATAACTTTTTTTCCCCAAACTATCCACCAAAACTTATTTTGTTAATACCTTTGTTTTACTTCAAAAAGAATGAATGAGAAATAAAAACCCAAAAATGATAGTAAGGACAGAATGAAATATTACTGTTCAAAATAAAAGAAAATATTTTAGTTTTGTTTAAAAAGCAATACTTTAAAATAACTGAAAAATTGCTATTAAAATATGTTTCTAGAGAAACATATTTTTCACTGGGCTTTTTTTTTTTCCTTAAACCTATAATTATGTGCATTTAGTATTAAAAAACTCCTAAAATTTAGTTTGATTCAGACACAGACTGGACAGGGAAATGGATAATGAGATCATTCAGTGTACCAGTGAGTAAAGTGATCTAGAAGATGCATTTCAAAGTATAGCCCAGGGAGGTTACACTATTTCAAAAGAGATAGTATGTCATGATTGTCATCTTTTGTGTTTTCTTATGTATTTTTAAAGCTAATCTTTGCTGGCATCTGTTTATTGAACCACAGAGACCATTGCCTTCATCTAATATAGCAACTCTTATGATCATAACTGAATGATTTTGACAGTACTTTTTTAAGTGTAGGCTTGAGTTCACCATGGTCTGAGGAACACAGGTGATTTAAATTACTTCCTTTTAGACAGGATTTGGGGAGTTTAGTGTCGTGTATTACAAAAGTTTTCTAAAAAGTTTCCTTTCCAGGTCCTGGTGTGGTAATGTGATTCTAAATACGACCTTCTCTAATTTTGTGTGAAGAAAACCAATGCCTGCTAACTCTGATTCCCACAATCACTATTCCTTGTTCAGGTACATCTTGTGTGAATAAACATTTCGTGATACACTTTTTTCTTTGTGAAAGCCTGTAATTTTTGAGACCCCTGAAAGCAGAAATGAGGAGACACCTTTTTAATCTGAAGAACTAATTTTGAACTCTGGTATTTATGGTTAGTCTGTCCAAGTGCTTGAACAAATCAGGGTCAAGGGACCAGGTGTTGTAATTTGGTTGTCTGTGCCAAATGTACCTGTATGGTACAAGGATTCTTGGCATGACTCTGGCCTGAGTTAACCAGTGCTCTTCCAGGATATTGCTAGGCATGCTTTGGAGTGAACTTGTGCTGTGGAACATTCCTTGTTGGCAGTTTAAAAGTGTTGGAGAGCAAGGGAGCATTTCTAGTGTGGGCATTGAGAGGATTGTCGTGGGTTGGTTCATTAATATCACGGAGCCATAATATCCTGTGCTAGAAAGGCACGAGACAGTTTCTCTCAGATAAATCACAGAGTGCCTACCCATAGAAACAGGTAGGTGTAAAACGACTGGGTAGCTGAAACTGCTGTAGAAAACATGACCAGGTTAGGTGCAATGACAAGTTCATATTCACCAGGAATATCACAGTAAAAAATGTTTCTGTCAAAAGAAACAAAATAGTTGTGGGGCCACCAGAAGTGTGATTGAAGATAAAAGTGCCAACTGCATAAAGTTTTGATTATGTGGGAGTAGGGGTGATAGACTTACGGATGGAAAGACATCTAGAATTTAAAGAATTTTTTTTTTTTCCAAAGGCAGTAGAATTACTATGAATTACTAGAATTACTATTAATGTGGTGGAAAAGTACAGCAAGGGAAAACATCCTTACAATGGATTTGAATAGACCATGAAGTAGTTTTTCAGGGAAAGCAGAGAAAACCATGCCAACCACAGATTGTACCACTGCACTGATTTTGGCTGGGATTGAGTTAATTTTTTTCATCGTAGCTTGTATGGTGCTATGTTTTCAATTTCTGATGAAAACAGTGCTGACAACACAGGGAAGTTTTAGTTATTAGTGAACAGTATCAAGGCATTTTCCGCTTCTGACTGCTCCCCCAGTGAGGAAGTTGAGGGTGCACAAGAAGATGGGAGGGGACACAGTCAGGACCCCCACTGACCAAAGACCATATGACATCATGCTCAGCAGTAAAAGCAGAGTAGGGGGATTTTGTCAGGGCTGCTGTGCCCTCCATGGGAACTGGCTGGGCATTGGTCTGCTGGAGGGGAAAGACTGGGGTTTTAGCATAGCATTTTTGTTTCTTGGATTTGTTTTTCTTTGCTTCTTTTTGCCTTTATTTTTAACTTTTCCCATTGAACTGTGTTTATCTCAACCCACAAGTTTTCTCACTTTTACCCTTGCGATTCTCTCCCACATCCTGCTGCGGGGGAACAAGCATGTGGCTGCGTGGTGCTCAGCTTCTGGCCAGAGTTAGCCCACAAACACAACTAAACTGAAAAAAGTAAAAACTACACTGCCTGGAAAATTCTGCCCTGAGAAGCTTGTCTAGGACTGCCAAAGACAGTGAGCAGGGTACATTCATAAGATGTGAGAAACACAGAGGTGAATAAGCTGAACCTCAGAGAGTTACAAAACTCGCAATATTACTACTCCCAGGCATGTTTTCTGGATCACAAGAAAAAAAGGTATTAATACAATCAGGCTGTATATTGAGGGATTTTGATATTGAGGGATAAACTACTGCAGATTACATAGAGAGAGATAAGAGTGCATTTATCATTAAGTCATAGAACATTAAAAGAAAAATGATAACGTTATCAAAAGGTAATTACATTCATTTTGCAGACATTCTCACCTGGTGTAAATCAGCAGATTTCTTTTGCAGTGAGAATTTTGGTGTTTTATAAACAGAGGAGAACTTAGCTCACTGTTTGTCTTCCTGTGCTGTCCTTATAACACTGTTTGGACCAGAAACATTCACGCTCATGTTTTCCTGAATTTTAAGATGCTATGGATTGTGAAATTGTTGGCAGCCTGGGAAGTGCCATCTAATCACTCTTGTTAGCTTAATGGAAAAGCTGTTTGACCACACCAAATACTTCATGAAAACAACAAAATAGAAACTGATTTAAAATTCCAATGAACAGGAACGATGATATCAATCTTGAGAGGTGCAAAAAATGCATTCCTTTCCTTGGAAGAGAATAGGGCAGATCTTGCATGAAAGAAAGAAGCGATTTCTCTAGGGCTTATGCCTAAAAGGAGCTGAAAATTTCCTCGGAAGTGTTGAGTGCTCCAGATTGCCACTGAATTCTTATGATTCTGTCCTTCCTTCTCTTAAAGGCTTAAAACAAGTATACAGCATCGTGTTTCTAAATCTGGAGGCTGGTTTGTTTTTTGGCTTGTTTTTTTTTTT
>VZRS01009539.1:90450-228282 GCA_013398055.1 Ifrita kowaldi
TTTTTTTTTTTTTTTGCTTGTCATAATGAAGTATAGTTTTATTTTCATTTCAAAATACTTGCTTTTAAAAACTGTAAAAAATTGTGCTTTTTCTGACAAAATGAAACTAATAATTTTGTTCGCTGTTAGTATCCTCCAAGCAGTAATGTGAACTGAGGTATCAAATATTTAGTACTATGCAACACTAATGTGGATATGGTGATTTCTCATTAATACTAACAACTTCAAAACTAATTCTCATTATCTTGAAATAATTATTTAGCTGCTTAGCAAGTGATTAAATTCCAACAAAAATACGTAACAGTTTAAAAAAAGAGAATTGTTTGACATTACAAAATCTTAATGGCTTTATTCCTTGAAACTTATTATAGGATTGGCCCATATATTTAAGGAATATTCTTAAAACTGTGCACTGCCTTTTTATTTAGTGTAGAAATTGCATCCAATTTGGAAAAGCATTTTGGATCTATCAGCTACAAATTAAGCAACAATCACAAAAATAATAAACCCCCAAATAAACCTTAGAATAATGTAATCAGATTTTAATGGAAAAATAAAATTATTTGCCCATAATTGTTTGACTAAGCCTGTTCCTATTTTCCCTTCATATTTGTAATGTTGGCATTTAAAGGTTGGAAGTAGAGTAGCATAAAGAGATAATTTCATACATGCAGAGCCCAGAAATTCAACAGTAGGAAAGGCTAAGCCTCCTAAAGCAGACATGAATTTTGGGTGGGACAGTGTCTGGGATCCGAGCCTCATCTCACTGTTTGAAAGCTTGGCCCTTTTTGTTGAGGGAGAAGCCTTTTGTGCATCTTCACTTAACCATCAGGTTTTAGAACTATGTGATCAGCAGTAATGAAAAGGATTGGGAAGCAAGTGCGAAAATGGAGTGATGAGAAATGTTCTCTCTGCATTATAGCTTCCGTCTTGGATGGTACACAGGGAGCTTGAGTGAGGAGCTCAGGAGCAGATGCGTGGATGCTATTAAAGCTCATGTGCCAAAGCATTAAAACTAGAACTGTTCTTCTCCATGAAGGACAGGAAAAAAAGAGGGCCCTCTAGCCATAAATTCGCCAGTAAAATGCATGTGCATTGTATCATTTGGCTCAATAAAAAATGCAGCATGTGGCAAAATTTTAGACAGATAAATGTAATTAACACTGAAAGGCAGATGGCAAGAAAAAGGGACAGAGAAAGGAAAAACCCCATAAGGATGGGATGCAGTGACACCCTCTAACATTATAAGTGCATTAAGAATTCTATCCTCATAGAAGATGATATTTAAATGCTTTCTTAAACAGAAGAATGTGATGCAGATTTTTTTCCTGAATTAGGGCCTAAATTTTCAAGTGAGGGTCAGTGCATATTGATTTATGCATTCACTGTAATACATTGTTGTCATCCAAAGTATAAATTTCAAGTATCCTGGTGTTAAGAAATGTGTGTAAGTGTGGCAGTTATACTATTTCTTAGAGGTATGATAAGAAGTGTCAGTGCCCTGCATAACAAATCATGTTTATGTTACAGTAGAAAGTAAACATTTGCATTTCAAACCCACACAAAACATGGGTAATATGTTAAGGTTGCTCTAAGTCAGCCTTGCAAAAAGTTCTGGAGCCTGAGTTCTGAGCAAGATGGTGAATAACTACCATGTACTTCATTTCAACCTGAGCAACCTCTGGTTGAGAGTGTCACACAGTGGGGGGTTTCCAGCACTTGGATTTGATGGAGAGATAGTGGCAAGGAGAGCATTAGGAAAAAAAAAAAAGGAGGAGTGAGGTGGAATTAAACTGGGATTTTAAAAAATGGAAAATCAAAGTGTGAGGTTTCAGGCCTGTCAAAATGTTTAATTCTTCTTGTTCAAGCTGCAGATGGTTTGAGTCATCTTGTGCCAGAATTAACTTGGTGACACAGTAAAATAACCTTTCAGAAATACGTTTCCCATATTTTATTCATTGTTGCACTTCAGCTGAACCTATTCTTTGCATGAATAAGGTATTTGAGATCAGATGCCCTCTTCATACTTGCTTGGTGGGAATTAGAATGTGACTTGTTAAGAGCTAAGCCTAATTATGGAATGAAGGCATGAAATGTTGCTTTTGCTTACATTGTGTTGTGCATCTTCATCTGTCTATGCAAAATACTTATGAAGTGTGCTAAAAACGAAACCCTTGTGTCTACATCCTGCAAACAATCTGGAATGCCACCTTCTGTTATATAATAAATGCAGACTTGTCTATAGAGAAGAAAAATATGCCACATGTAAAACTTGTACAGTCGAACTGGCTGCTTGATTTATGAAAAAGGGTCATTTCTATGGTCATTTGTATGGTTCGTCAGATCCCAAAGCAGCGGACACGAATAAAGTAAAAATTGAGGTGTGGCCATTGGAATATTCCCAGAGGTTTAGCAGGGGAAGGTACCAACTTAAAAGCTGGAAGTGAAGATCAAAAATTGCCTGTTTCAGAGATGGCATGTTTTGTCCCTTCTCCCAGGCAGGCAGTTTACAGTGCTGCCAGGGGCCGTGTAGAGCAGAGAGCATTAGAGCAGAACTCTGTGCAAGGTCTGAAAGCTGCCCTCGATATCTCAGAGACAGATTTTGAGCACATTTTTTACATTGCTTGAATCAATTTTGCATAGTGTAATGCTTCTGTTTGCAATGGAACCTAGTTTTCTCATAAGCATGCTCTCGAAGAGCAGCATCTACTTTGAACCCTGAGTATTACTGGTTGAAATGACAGCTAATGGAATAATATGTACATATATATTTTTACAATGCACATATCTCATTATAAAATTAATTAAAAGATGCACATATTTATTCAGTGCAAACTGTGCACATATTCAGGTGGTCTCAGTAAAAAGAATATTCTGGATTTTAAATTAATTTTGGATTTTTTTCTATCACAAAAAGATTTTCTGTGCTTCAAATGAAGGATTTTATTCAAGCAGCTGACATCTTTCGAATCAGAAGCAGCATTTTAAGTTCAAGTGCTACATTTTGGTCTGAGGCAGGTGATTACTTTTATAAATCAGCTGTAAAAGGTAATCCTGAAAGCTCTCCATAAATAATAACCAAGACTGAAAATTTCTGTGTAGTGTGTATGTATAATGGGAGGAAAATAGAGTTAGGGAAATGGAGTTGGGTTTAAATTACTTTCTTCATGTAGCTAAATGGGCATTTCTGCCATGGAAATCAAACGAGGGGTATACATATGGAAAGAGGGCAGGATCTGGTACCAGCTTTGCAAATGCTTCAAAAAATTATGCTGAGCAGCCCAGTCTGTTACAGCTTTTGAACAAAATCTGGAGGAGTGTTCATAACAAGTATAGAGCAATTTACATATTTTTCAGTTGTCAGACACTGTGCGCCACAAACTAACAGGGATGACTGGGTAGTATGGAAATCTGCTGCTGCAAAATTGTCCAGATAGATTTCAGTTCAGCATGTTCTCCCATTATTGTCTGGGAACATTTGTACAAGTAAAACTTTCTTTGGAGCTGCTGAAGTGTAAACCTCCACAAAAGGTTTATTTAATCTATGCTGTATTTGTGCCAGTGTGGGAAGTAGTTTAGCACAATTAGGTCACATAGTCAGGAAGCAGTAATGATATTTATTGCATGATATGGATAACTATTCATGAAGCTGCAGTAGTGAAGTCTTAGTTTTCAAGCTGATACAGCCAAGCATTGCAATTAGATGCAGCTCAAACAGCCTTTGGAAGACATTTTTCTAAATTTTCAGGTGAACTACTTCCGAAATTCTGAAGAATGCTTTCTGTTTTTCCTGTACCAAAATGCTACGAAATTTTAAATAGAATAATTCAAGGGGAGTTATTAGGGCTTGGTGTCATTCAACTGTTTTGTTGAGTATGTATGAATATGGTAATCTTTAATCTTTCTGACCACTTCATTCATAAGCATAAAGGCAGAACTTACTGAATTAATAATTTGTTGAGCAGATATTTCAGTTATTGCTTCTTCACCGTGAATGTAATGTTTCTGTTTAAAATTTAAAGATAAATATGGAAGTATTTTGTTACCTATCATGTATATATGGATGCAGTTCAGATTACATTGAAATCTTGACATAGCTGTATAAATATAGCCTTACAAAGAACCCTCAGCAAATGATGCCCCAAAACCCTGGAGAAACTCCTACCACTATTATATAAAATGTTATTTTCACACCAAACACAGTGCTTTCTCTTTCAGTTAAGGTACCAGCATTTTCAGTTTTCCCCTGTCTCTGTCTGGACTTATATTAGTAGAAGGATCCAAGAATGATACAGAATGTACATTTTCATGTTGTAGAGACTAATGAGAAATGAAAAGCTTTTTTTTAAGCCACAGGATGCTTATTATTAAGACTGATGAGAAAATGGAAATTATTTCCCTTGAAAACATTTATTAAAAAAACAGCCCCTAATCAAAACAAAAAGGCAAGTCCACAAAGCTTTTGTGGTTAAGAACTGATGGGAAATTCCATTTGAGAAAACTTCAGTGGAATTTTTCGGCTTTCCAACTATGGCCATGGAAACATTTTATCAATTGGGAGAAAGGGAAATGGGCAGGAACCTTCCAGAGTGGATTCTCGGGAGTCATCATTTTGTTTTTTCTTGAAGAAAAACTATTAGAATTTTTTTCCAATTACAGGTTTCAAAAGTGCTTTATTTATTATTATGCAGCCACAGCTGTCCACTCTCGGAATTCCTCAGTCACACTAAAGGATGGATGCAGGTTTATTTTCCAAATCACAATTAGATTTTCTTGGTGTATTGTGTTTGATATTGTGCAAGCCTCCAACAACATGCAGTTTTCCTTGTGTTCCCTTCCTGTTTAACCCTTTAACCATCTGTGTTTCATTGCTTTTGGTCACCACATTTGTGTAGCTCGCCCTTTGTAGATATTTCAGTTGTGTGTTCCTTTGTTCTTGCAGCTTTTCTTACCTTGCAAAGGTAATAGCTTCATCACAGCAGCTCAAAAATTTTGAAAAATATCATGAGGAGTTTTCACTGTGGTGATTCATGAGGAATTTCACAGCATTTAAAATAGTGAGTAAAACTCTTTGTCTTCACAATATAAGTCATTAACTCTCTTGCAAAATGTAAAAATATTTTTGTCAAGTTCCAAAATTATCAACAGAGGTCGGTTATATCTATGCCCCACAAAAGGTGGTGTTGTTTAGTTAGCAGTTTTTAAAAACTCAGAGACAAACTACTTGCAAGTTACAAAAGGCTTAAGGTAAATCTCCACGTTAGCAGATTTAAACGAGTTAATAAGGACAAAGTGACATAGAGATATCTTAGTAAAATTGGTTTTAAATTATTTTTCTCTCTGGAAGATCATCTTTTTGATGCATATTGATCAGAGGACTTATTCTGTCCGCATAGCAATGTGTTTTTCTTGTTTTAATGTCAGAAATGAAGTTCTAATGGTCTGAATTTATAGGTTCACTGTCAAATCAATGCCTTATATCTATCAGATGTCAAAATGATGACTAAAAGTATGGTGCATTCTCTAATGCAATTATTTTGGCCAGCACCTTACTCTTGATGTTTAATAGAAGCCACTGGTCATAGATGTAGTAATTGAGTGCCTAAAAAAATTGGATGTCTTTCTGAAGCACTCATTTAGGAGCTTGCCATTTTTCATGCTGGTATGTATCTGAGAAAATAGTATATTTGAGCAGCTGATAAAATTGTTGAAATGCAATTCCTTCAGCTATTTTTGACTTATAGGTTTGTGTTGAAAGAACACTTTTCCCATTGTTTAAAAGTATATATAACTACACTTTAAAAAAATTTTGAACAGAACTGCAGCAAAATGTTCGAAGCTTGAAACTCAGATCTTCACACATAGATTCTTCTATAGAAGGAAGCAGTGGTTTTCTTGGTTTGAGGGAGAAATAAAAATAGAGTCATACATGATTGAAAAGGCATTTTTTGCTTGCCTAGTTTAACACAAAGCTCACAGAAAATGTAAATTTACTAACATTCAACTCATTGAAAGAAGAACTTCAAAATGGAACTGGAACATTTAAAAAACAACTTATCATGCAAGGGCTCTTCCCCTCGCCTTTCTTCTTCTTAGCAGGGGAACAAAATACTTGGTAATCTGCTGCTATTAACTTTTAAATTCCCTGCCACTGAAATGTTAAAATATAATACAAAAGAAAGTTTCTAAAACTGTTCCTACTTCCTTTTTTTCCACTCAGGTATGGTAGATTTTTAGTGCTTTTAGTGACAAAACATAGCAAGTAGAGCTGTTTTGGGAATCAAATTAAATTTTGATTAATCTTTTATTGGAAAATGGTTTCTTAGGCTGAGAAGGGAGTCTCTCATCAAAAGGAGACATTGACTGCCCAGAATAGCCAATAGGTCAGAAACTGAAGATCATGCACTTTCAAGTCTTCAGCGTGCTTGGTTCAGGCTCCTGGTGTGGACAGACTGGGGTTTTATCTTAGATGTTCATCTAAGGTAAAGCCCCAATCCATGGTCTTACAGCCTTGCTTGAGCACGTGTCTGCCAGTCTTTTCTCTCTCCTCTCTCTTCCTCATATAATTTTATCTTGTCTTCATATGGAGTTGGAATATTTAAAAATATTGAAACATTCTGTGGGACAGGAAAACAGTTTCCAGCCCAGCACTTAAAAGAAGAATTACACAATATGCATGCTATCTGCATTAATATTACTTTTAACACCTTAATATCATATTAACAGCGTCTTTTATTTCTTTTTGTTTTACTCTCCACAGTCATGTAGAATAGTAAAGATAAAAGCATATCAGCATTATAAATCTCATAGGTTTTCAACATAAGTTAATCATCACTGGAAAAATTGTAGTTGTGGTGTACAATTTCAGTGTCCAGAATTGGAAAATTCTCTTTTCTTCACTCATGGTCCTCCACCTCAGGGAACAGCCCAGGATCTGTCAGTATTATTAAAGACTGAGGCAAAAACCACATTGAATGCCTCCACTTTTTCTTCACCCATATTATTCAGATGGCCATCTTCACAAGAATCAGTTCAATGTTTTCTTTTCTTCTCCTCTTGCTATTAACATGCTTTAAAAAAGTATTGAAACTTTCTGCTGTTGTGGTACAGGGCTGATGCTGTGAGGGGAGCACATGATAATATTCTTAATAGGCATAGTCCATCCTGGATAAAAGACCTTAAAGTCATTTATAATGCTTGTGTAAACCTTAAAGGACTATGAATCTCCTGAACTTTTCCATGGCATTTGCTGGAAAAATGCAACACATTAAGGACAGAGTACTTGAATATATGAATACAAGCTTCATAATTTACCATTCTGTGGAGTTAGTTCTACTGAAATTGTGCATGTGAAGTGAATTCCGTATGTACAGCTTTGCATCTGATGCACTGAGTATAGGTTAAAAAATGCAGTCAAATGTCTTCAAAACCTTGACATTGTCCAAAAGCCATCTCTGCCATTCTTGAGTCTTGCCTCAAGTGTGCTGTGGCAAATCACTCTATTCATACAAGGAATCTACTGCCTTTTGTGCTGGTAGCCCAAAGGTGGACGCACATGCTACTGCAGTGAATATGAGGCACTTGGCCTTTTCTCAGGCTGCATGTGCTTATTGCTATGAGGATAGATACCCTCTGGAAAATAATGAGAAAACAATTAATATTGCAGTAAGGACTTAGGACAGGAGCCAGTCAACTGTTGCATATCCGCAGAATCACCCAGCCCTAAGAAAATATGTCTTAATGATTTAATTACTTTTCTCATCTGAGTGGATATTGTAATTCTGATTACAGAAGCTGAGGATGAACACGCTTAAAACTAATAAATACAAAGTGCATTCATCTGAAATGAGCATCATCAGCACTCACAATGAAATTTCATTTATGGGCATTGTTTCATTAAATGTAACCTCTAGCTTATTATAGGCACATTATTTTTCATTTTTTATGCATGATGTCATTCCTTTATTTAAACAGACTATGGTAAATATTTTATGAAACAATTAAAGGAACAAATAATAAATTTTTGCATTAAAATGGATCTGTGAAAGTGTCTGGCGAATAAATGCAAACAAACAAATAAACAAAAAGGGTGGAATTATGTTGCAATCTGTCTGAAATTCTCCTGGAGTTTTATCTGTGATTTGCCCACTGTTACTCTATTTCTCACTCGGTTGGTCTATTATTATGAGATGTGTAAAATGGTAGAAATATGTGAGCTACCTTGGGGCAGAATATGATGATCTTGTTCTACCTCAGACTTTAGAGGATGCTAATTGTATGCTGGGCTTTTTGTTTCCCCAAAGCCCTGTTTCATATATTTAATTAGAGATTTTTAACTTTTAAAGTATTTGCTGTGTGCACTGGCAAGTATTTTAAAGAGCCATGTCCTGCGTACTGAGGCAACTGTGCAGATTAGCTAGAACAGTCATTAAGCATATCTGCTTGCACGAAACTGTCATAATCCAGTCTCCTAGCAAATTTTTATGGCTGCTGCAAAAGGCAGGGTACAGATGGGGTGTTGAACTTGCAGCTTAGCACCTCCTGTGAATCCCACTGACTTCAGCAACAGCTGAGAGAATTATTCAATTTGAAAAATCTGGCCACACAAAAGATAAAAAATTAATACAATGGCAAACCCCACATTTTTTATGCAGTGGAAACTCCTACTAAATGTTCTGAGAGCTCAATATAGTTCTACTGAAATCAGGAGAAAGATTCCCCTTGACTTCATGAGGAGTTGGATCAAGTAACTTATTACTAAAGATGTGATTCTGCAGGAAGCAGAGTCAAATCTTCACCTCCCAAAGGGAATGGTTGTGGTGATGGTGGGAAAAATTCACTGTACGCAGGAGCTTCCAGCGCTGCTCTGTACTTGAGAGATTTGAATCTTAAATGAATGAAACTCAAGAGACATTTTCTTCCTGCCCCAGAAAAAAAATAAACAAAAACCCCCAATGACAGGGTCCCAAATACACAGATCTGAGTTTCAGCACTAATGTGTCATTGCCACATATTAATTTTCAATTTTCTCCCTGCAGAAGGAGTAGCTTTGTCAAGGTCACGCCACACAAAAATCATTTCTCTGTTTCAGCAAGGTCTTGCTAAAGCAGCCGTAATCAGGGCCTTCTGTAAATTAGGGTTTCTTTCTAAGGAATGCATTCTTATTTCAAATGACCCATTGCCAATTTTTTCCCCTTTCTTCTTTTAACATCTAAGTGATTTGCAAACTTCTTGTATTTCAAGGGCATAATTAAGAATGCTGATTACATTGACATAATTCTGAACTTCAACACTGGAGAATGTGAACAGAAGTGCACCCACTGCTTTTTAAATACTTCTGTCCCATCCTTTACCAATAAACATAAGTGATAGAACTCAAGAAGTAAAAAAAGGTCGTGGTCCCTCCTCAAAAGATGCTAGGCTGAAAGTGTAGGTCTTTATGCATCAAGAAGAGAATGTAGCTGCTAATATGTTGTCCTAAAAAGAAATAACCTGTGTTTATGACAAGGCTTGGGCTTGATGAGAGTAAACAGATGCTCTAATACCATTATTTTTTCAAAGTACACATTAATACATTTTATCTTTAGATGCTAGTCATGGTTCTCATTAATGCTATTATTATGAATTACTAAGACCTCCATCCATTAGTTTGGTCGCAATGTTCTTAATTAATAGGTGACCTATCTTTAACCAGATGTCATATTTTACATAGATTGTCTGCTGATAACCTGAGACAAATACAAATGCATAATTAATTTTTTTTAATTAATTCTCAATATACGATGCTGTATGGATTCAAAACCAGAAAGGTACTAATTAGAATTTTGTGTTAATTAGCCTTGCATATGCTACGTGTATTCTGCAGTGCTCAGTGCAACAGAATTGGTGATCAGGGGGATGGTTTAAAACTCCTGATGGGGTTAGAAACACAGCTCAATAGTAATGTGATTCCAGTGCTGCTCAAGAAGAATAATTGGACGTCCATTTTTCCATAGTCCTTTTTCTGTCTCCCAGCTGTGATTCTAGAGCAGTTTCAAACTAGTAAAGAGGTTAAGGAGTGGAGATGTTACTGTAGTGGTCTCCAGCTGCCAAGGAAACAGGGAGAGGGAGAACTGCTTCATCCAATGACTTAACCTTCCACTTGCAAGACATTGTCAGAGCTTCTATGTGTTCCAGTTTGTGAGTTTGCACTGGTAGATAGTGAAATTCTCTTTAAGGAAATTTCTTATTAACTGAATGCCCCAAGTTCATCTAAACCAATACTGATTGTGGTCCTGCATGTGACAGCAATTAGAAGGATTTTTTTCAGAAGTTGTGAACAGCCAATCTGTAGCAGGTGGCAGAGCACCAAGCACGAATCTGGGTAATACATCAGAGGACCTTCTGCATATCTCCCAGACTTTTTGCTTTTTGTCCATGTCTCTTGATTCTTTTGTTTTGTTTTTTTTTCAAACATTGATGGGAACCTGAATCATTGGAAAACATCACCTTTTACTGCTGTGAGGATCCTGGTCTTGCTGCCCTTGGGCTGTTTCCTTCTTTCTGTTACGTTCACAAAGACCCACAGGACAAGTTTTTAATGAAGTTTTCTGTACTGTTTGACACAGGCAGTATTACGGTCTTGAAGGCCATCAATAAAAGCTAGATTTTGGCTTGTCCTTTCCTCCTCTTGTACCCTCTTACCACCTGACTGTGCTCTGTAGTCTGGATCTCCAGCAACTGTCCATGTCCCACAGACCAGCCCTGCTTACTCCCTCCTGCAGGGAACAGAGTACGGAACACTGTGAGACTTCAGTGCTGGTAATGAAAGCTGTGTAAGTATCAATCTTCCAGAGATCTTTTTCAGAAGTTATCAATGTCTGGCATGTTAAGAGACTGTGTAGTGGAACATCTGTTCATTCAACATCATTCCAGAAATCTAAAATATGGAAACAATGGGTAACTTTTACATAATAAGAACTTTCTGGAAGATTTTCTGTGGTTTTAGATTTTTTTCTTCCATTCTCTTTTTAACTCCATAGAGCTTCTTCAAGGACTAGAAGTCTTTGTAATCATTCCAGGAAAGTGCTCCTAGCGCTGAGTTAGAAGTCCTCAGTAGCAAAACAAGAAAATGCCATGCTAGCAAATTGACAATAGTGGAGAGATACATATTTGGAATTAAAGTAAAACACTTTGTCATTCCTATTGAAGATTTCCATTCAGTTCTAAAGTAAGCTTATGTTATGAATGGAGAAAGCAATTTTTACACAATTGCTCAAATGACAGTATTCTTGCAAGGTTTTACTTTTATATTTCCTTTCAGAAGGAAAACACATACTTTTTAATTTTCTGAGGAAAAGTTTGGTAGTGACTGAGGGATGGAAATATGAAATTTTCCTTTGGGTGACAGCATAAACTGTTCAAGCAATTTTTTTTTTATTTCATTAGTTTAATGACTATGCTTTGGAATTCTTATTTGAGAAAAAAATCATTATTTTCCTATTTACTCTCAAACAGATTCACCTGTTTTTCTGTTAAGTGGTATTGCAGATACTGAGGATAGCATAATATGGGTCTTTCTGTATGCATTAAAATTTATCATATCAGAGCCAATGGAGGAAAGAAAGATTACGTTTATTATAATAGCTTTTTGGCAAAAAACAAAACCATGGTCAGATCCAATTAATAAATTTTACAGTTTCTGCTTGACCTTAAAACAATTCAGTGTAATGTTATACCATAGGCCCCAGCAATTCTAAAAACCTTTTTATTTGTGGATCAGAAATATCATTACTCATCCTCTGGCATCATTTTTGCTTGTGATGAACAATAACAGTTTCCAAGGAAAGCAGTGTATCAGTTCTGATGCAGAAGGACATTTCTCTGCTCTCATTCATGTCACAGAAATCCCCATAATATCATAAGTTTGAACAGCATTATGTGATCATAGAAAGGGTTGGGTTGAAAGGGATCATCTCATTTCAACCCCCCTAGACCTTCTTCCCCTAGACCAGGTTGCTCAGAGCCCCATCCAACCTGGCCTTGAACACTTCCAGGGATGGGGCATCCTTCTCTTCTCTGGAAAACCTGTTCCAGTGGCTCACCAGTCCCTGGCTCTCTTCCTAACATCAATCCAAGCCTTTCCTGTTTAAGTTTAAAAACTTTCCCCTTGTCCTATCACTATGGCAGGAAGTATGTCTCTACAATCACATTGCTGCTGCTTGTGGAATACCTTCCATAAGTAGTTCATCTGCAGAGAGACAAAGAGAGAAGGCTGCCTCTTACCTCTCTAGTTGATGTTCTGCACTGAGCTCCAGCCTTTGGATCAGCAAAGCTTTAGGGACTTGTTTCTTTGCTGTTGTGTGTAGTGGCTGCAGTATAAAGCTCTAAAAATTTCCTCACCTCCGGGTTCAAAAGCATGTACATTTTATCCCCACGAATCTTCTTGCCAGCCCTTAAAGAGGACAGCCCAGGAGGTGATAGTTTTTGACCTCACAGGTTCTTTTGCTTCTCTCTATTGTACTCTTCATGAATATGTGTAGGAATGGAGAAAAAGGAGTCCATAACCCGACTTTTGTCTCACCTCAGACTTTTTAGAGGACATGGCAGTGTAACTCTTAAGATTGGCACAATTTAATGGCCAACTGATGTCCAAAACGTTAGTAATTTAGATGTACCAGACCAGATCTGAACTCAGTTACATAGCCATAAATGTAATGGTATGTAACTTTTCAGAGGCGTGGAGGAGTCCAGCACCTTATTACTAACATGCATCATGCAGGTTAACAGTTTCTTTTTTGGATTATTCGATAGAATTGTCTTAGATATAATGATGCAGCGAAGTGCAAACTATTTTTGTTGATTATGCCAATAAAACTTTGTTTTAATCCATCCATTATAGTTGAAAGTAATAAGAACAATTTAAAATTATGAGTGATTCATGAACAGGAAATAAAATTCAAAATTGAGGGTTGGGTTTGACTATTTCCTAAGCAGAGGAAACTGTCTTTTAGTATGAAATAGCTGTCCTGTTCAAGTGTCACAATAAATTTATCAGCTCCAATAAAACGTAGAAAGTATTGTTTTTCTAATATTAGTGAAAGATGATGTCCATTAAAATTAGATTTTTCATTCATTTCTAATTGGCTTAAAATCCAGTTTAGCTACACGTCTTTCATTCATAACTTGTTTAAAGGATTCTAATTCTCGTAGATAAATAGGCATCCTGATGTTTTTCATTTTCATCCATCATTAAGTTTCTTATGGCTGAGGTTACCGGTTGTGCATTGCCATTCCACTATGCTATCAACATATGAAGTAACTGAGTTCAGATTGGATCCATTTATTCCATTCAGTGCCTTATCTGCCTCTTTCCCCCATTTTCTTGAGCACTGCCAAGGGTCATATTGAAAAACTATCTCCAATTCCAACTGAAATCAACCAGGAAATGGCTTTATTTTACTTTTAGCTGCGACCGAAATTAAACAGGACTGCATCATTTCATAAAATGGTCATTTACAATGCAGTAGCATATATACTATGTTGAAAGCACCCTAAATTTCTTATATATGCCTGTTTTTCATTTCATTCATTTAGAATTGCTTAAGAAATAGAAAATATTGTGAAAAGTGTGGGTTTTGTCTGAAGTAGACAATTTTCTTTATAGTTGCTGGTATGGGGCTGTTTGAGATTTGTGCTGAAAACAGTGCTGATAACACAGGGATGTTTTCATTATTGTTGGGCAGGGCTTACAGAGCCAAGACCTTTTCCGTTCTTCACCCCACCAGTGAGGGAACTTGGGGTGGCACAAGAAGTTGGGAGGTGGCACAGCTGGGACAGCTGACCCCAACTGACCCCAGGGATGTCCCAGACCATGGGGTGTCATGCTCAGCAGATAAAGCTGAAGGGAAGAAGAAGGAAGTGGGAGATGTTCGGAGTGATGATGTCTGTCTTGCCAAGTCACTGTTACACATGAAGGGGCCCCGCTCTCCTGGGAATGGCTGAACACCTACCTGCCCATGGGAAGGGGTGAATTAATTCCTTGTTCTGCTTTGCTTGCGTGCATGGCTTTTGCTTTCCCTATTATCCTTATCCCTATTTCTATCTCAATCCGTGGATTTTCTCACATTTACCCTTCTGACTGTCTCCCCTATCCCACCAGGAGGTAAATATGGAAGCAGCTATGCGGGAAAGAGTTGCAGGTTGGGATTAAACCATGACAGTCCTACAGAGAAGTGGGGTGCCTTTACAAAAATGTGTATTTTTTGGATAAAAGAGACATCTGTATTCTGGAAAGAAGGAACTTTAGAAGGTACTTAGGCTCTGAAGGGAAAAATAAATCAAAAGAACATTCCTTTTCAGTTGCACTGAGATACTGAAAGAGAATGTCAGACAGTAGAGGCAGAGTGTGTGTTTGGATGCACCATTTTCAACAAGAGGGAACACTGAATGGGAGATATGGAATTAGAAATTCCTCCTATTTTGCTTTTATTTGCAAATGCACTTCCCCAAGGACTGCTTTCAGAGGCAATTTGTAATATGTGTTCATCCTGCTTTAATCCTTACCCATGTTTTCAGTGATCCAGGAGAGCCATCAGGGTGACTTTTAAAGCGTGTAACTTGTTTTTGAAGAAATAGGGCTTGTTCCAGATTTGTAAATATGTAACTTAATGGTATCTTTTACAACTATGAAGAGAATGGAGCAATGACTGCAGGATAGATTTTCCTGATGCTGTGGGACTGCAGGAGGTTGGGAATTGTTTTTCTGTATTTCACCTGGTTCTTGTACTCCTTTTTTTTGAACTTCCCATGGCGGTTATTGATAAGGACAGCCTAGAAGATGTGTGTGGGGAAACTGTTGTAATTATTGAAATTTATGGCTTATAAAAATGGGCTAAGCTTTGGCAAAGCATTTTTTTCAAATGAGGCTGTTGTTAGACATAGACATATTAGACACCTTAGATCAGTCTATTAAAAAAACTGTAAATCAATCAGTTATATTTTATAGCAGCTTCCATACATCCCTCTGTTACCCCCATCTTTATCTTCACTTTTTAATGGAACTAATTTTGTTAAAAGGAGATACTAGGAAATTGCCCCAATTATCTTGCATGAGACATTCAAGAATAGGGATGCAAAAACAAAAAGTCTTTTGCGTAGGTCTGATAAATTGATAGAAGTGGTTTTAATATTTGTGGTAAAGATCAGACTCCTATTATGAAATGTAGAGAGTGAATATTAATTCACTGAGTGTTATCTCAGGCTGTTTTCTTGTTAACAGTCTGCTAAAGAACATGGCATTTCCCATCTGCTCATGAAATAGTCACCAGGTCTACCTCAGGAATGACAGCTGGCGCACTGTGCTCTCTGAAATGTGTGTCCTGGATACAAACTGGCTCAGGACTCACCAGTGTGTTCGGTGCTGGCTTTTAGAAAGGTTTTTCATCCTATACTTGCTGTGTTCCTTATACTCTTTCACTGAGCATCTGGGGCTGTAAGGGTAGAAAGAATTTTGACCTGAATCTCTGCTGCAGTTCAGGGCACCCCTCCAGATTTTTGGGCACTTTCTGTGTGTGCCAGCAGGACGTAAGCATTATTTCAGTGACAGGGTGTCTTTGGCAAGGGCTGATATCATATCCTTGTAGCCCTTCTTTAGGGTTTCCAATATGCAGAATAAACCCAGCAGAGAGCATGCAGTCTATGCCATCATATCAAATATCCCCAGGATCAGAATGGAGGACCTCCAGGGCTGAATGCAAGAGGTCTGACAGCATGTGCTATATCTCAAATAATTCCAAGACATTCATACTGGCTCCCAGCTCTCTATGTGCAACTGTGTGTTGGTGATGATAAAGGAGAGGAGGTTGGGGGAGGGTAATATATTTGTCTTTTGTGCATGATTTTCCTTCATTCATCCAATCCTGCCCTTCATAAGCCATGAATTCACAGTCATTTGGCATGAGCTCCTTGACGTCTGGCAAGGGGGTAGCACAGGAAAAGGGAAGATGAACAGAACAAAGCTTGATATTTCATAAGCGGTTTACAGAACATTAAGAGGAATATTTTGTTCCAGTAGATTTTAGAATTCCTTGCAAATAAAGCTGGAAAATAAAGGAAGTACATTTTAGGTTTTGGAGACAGATCCCTTAACTCTTTTTACTGATTAATTTGAGTGAATTTCAGATTTTAAATTGCACCTCCTATAATGATTGAATGCACTTTCTGTATACCCAGTATTTATGGTGCAGCTGTTGGCAATGTTAATGTGAAAAGCACAACTCCTGAACATTGTCGAGCTCTTATTGTCACCTTTACTTCCCTGGAATATGGGGACAGAATTTTATTTCAGATTAAAAGGAAGAAAACTGTTACCTTTCAGGGAAAACGTATATTTATGTTTCTGGATGTCTCTAAAGTGACTCAGACAAGGAGACACATATTTGAGTTATTGTTGCTAGATTTCATTATGCTTGGTGCCTGGGTGGCTATACTATATTTCATGCTGCAAGGTTTAGAGTTGTTTTGGAAGGGAAGAGAAGGGAAGCATTTTTTGGATCTTGATGAGGACGATAAAATGTAAATTCTAAGGGCAAAATTCAGAGGTGATGCCATTGAGAATGAAAGTTCAATTTTTCATGTGTGACAGTAATTTAAATTCAGACTTCATCTTATCTTTTCTCTTTTCCACCTATTTATGCCTGGTTTTCAATGAGTAAATATGTCAAAATTGGTGAAAAGTAGATGCTGGTAGCCTGTAGGAGATATGAATTAAATTATTATGATAACAAACCTAGGCTCAAACCCACCGCAAACAGGCATCTGACTTTATAATATGTTTTAGATGTCTTATCAGTAAGTCTTCCTGACGTAAATGTTTAAACTTGTAGGGTCTGTAAGCAAAGCAGATGCTTTTGAAGGACTTTGGTCTAGTGGCAGGTGTCCCTGCCCATGATGAGGGACTGGATGATCTTCAGGGACACTTCCAACCAAACCTTCCTCTGATTCTGTGATTCCAGAGGGAGAATCTGTCAGTCTCAGGTTAGGTACCGAGTTACAGAGATGACTCTTCTCCCAAAAAACCCTTTAAAATCACCTACCTCTCCCCAGTGATATTATGAAACGTATTTTTGATGATCTGCCTCATTAGGCCTCTGAAATGATAGGAGCGAGTTTGGTGCAAGAAAGAGGAACTTGATCCTACCCTAATTGAGTCTCCCAGGGAGGTGTAGTGAGTACAAGGAGAGCATGTAACTGCGAGCCAAGGGTTCCCAAAGAAATGTTTCTCCAAGCTCAGGCTGTGACACTACAAATAGGGTCACCAGCCCAACAGAAATTCAATTGCTAATTCGGGCTCCCAGCTGAAAGCAGGGTCAAAAGCCTAATTATGAAACCTAATTAGACATTGAGGGTATGCAAAATAGAGCTCCTCCTTCCTTTCCATCCAACATAACATTATATACACATTTAATGGTACAGTAGTATTACATATGGATGCAGCACTTCTAATTAATAAGTGATGGTATAAAGGCTTTGTACTTAAAATTGACAACTCGATGGAAAATATGACCCTATTTAATTGCAATTATTTGATAATATTTTGAGAGCAAAACCAAAAATTATTAAGAAGTTTAACTTGTACCTTGTAACTGCTACATATATATTGATTTATAATAAAATTCCTCTTTTGCTGGAGGGTAGTAAAGGCACAGCAATACAGCAAATTAAATGATGATATTTTTGGGACTTGTTTTGATTATGGGTTGGCCCTGCAAATGTACAGACACACACATGCACACCTATATATGCACCACACACATCTTAACAGCTTCTAGCTTGAAAGGGCAAGATGTTGACTATCAAATAAAGGTTACCTATTAGTAAATTTGATAATTTTCTTTTAATTAACTGAAATGGGTTATCAGTGATAGTAACAGTAAAAGGAGTAACCTGTGGTTTGCTGGGTATGTGCGATAAAGGTCCTCAGGTAGGATTGTATGTGCACTGAGGAAAGAAAGCTTACAAATGTATTTGGATATTTGTAAAACACCATGGTATTGCTGCTCCACAGTGGGTTCCTGGGTCAGAATTCATGCCCAGAGAAGCTCCATTTGTGCCAAGCTCTTGCGGATGAGACTTCAGTTGGTAAGAGCTTGCAGGCCACAAAGGATATCCTGTGCCTCCTATTGATGCATATTTGGCTTTCTTGGTGGCTGAAATTCTTCCTATTGTTTTTTAGTCTTCTGACCAGTCTTTTTCAACAGTGCTGGGTCACTTGTGCACCAGTGTGCTTTTAGTATTATTATGAAAAAACTAGAAATATGCTATTTAAAATTCCTGTGGGTGTGCTTACTGCCAACTTCTCATTCAGCAGCAACACGTGTTTTTTCTTGGCGGAGAAGCTTTTATCCATCAGCTGAAGAGTTACAGTGTGTCTTCACAAATAGCTCCGAAGTAGCTCCAAATTACCTGAAGAAAAGGTTGTATTAGACTCTTTAAGAACCCATTCCAGTAGATCTTCATGGTTTCTGACTCCCGAGCTGGCTTTCTCAGAGCCCACTGAGCACCACATTTTAACATTGCTATGGAATGCATCTCATACCTGGATTTAGGTAATCCTTTGCATGGAAAGACATGACTGAAGCTAAGAAAGAAAAAAAAAAAAAGTGAAAATTCTGTTCTCATAGAAACAAACAAACAAAAAAGTACCTCTGGTATTTTGTGGCTCAAGTACACTCTTTGAAGGCACAGGTCTGTCCTAGTAAAATCGAGGCATACACAGTGGAAGCTAAAGTAGTTATGTAAGCTCTCATAATCAATAGACATGATGATTCATTCTGTGACAAATTTCAAAAGCAGACGTGCCCTTACTTTATATTAAAATGAATTCTCACCTCCTATGACTAGAAATCCTCAAAAAATGACAGAACACAAACTGTGAAGGAAAAACAGTGGAACAATATCAGCAATGTGGTCTTTGAACACTTACATTTTCGAAGACCTGCAATCACATTTTGAATTGGTTAGACTGAACATTGTCATGAAGAAGTTATCTAGAATTTTGAAAACCTTTCTTATTTTCCCTGGTGGATTTAAAATCACTTCTATCCAAACCCAGATATTTAATTTAGATAAACTTCGAACAGGTACAAGTTAATTGAACTTTGTATTGAATAGTGAAGAAATTCATTTGACATTTCTAGAAAAAAGAAAGAAGTAATATAATACACTATAGATTTTTCCCCTTATAACAAATTTTCTCAATGGCAAGACTGGCAAGATCTTTCTTTCATTATTAGAATTTTGGTTTTTATTATTTACCTGTCTCCTGTTATTTAAGTTGTTTTCTACCAAAACACCCACAAAGTGTAGGTGTCCTGGGTTTTCATTTATTGCATTATTTCAGGTTATCTCAAGTTTCAGTTTGGATGAGAAATAATGAAAATAGCATATGCCAGTAATTTTCTGTGGCAGATGGCTTTCACAGGGGCTTCTATACTACTCAGATGCATTGATAGGGTAGAAAAAAAATATTAAAATGTCACACAATTAGCCAAGAGGTGTTTCATCCAGGGTCAGAAATTATTTATGGACTTAACATTTAGCACTAAAAAGTGTCCTTCAGCAGCCATTGTGCAACGTGGAATTTTATTTCCTTGGGCTAGATGGCGCTGGAGTATATAAAATATCCATCCCTGTCTCCCAGTACAGAGCTTCCCTCTGCTTGGGAAGGGAACAAGCCTTTCCTACATGCAGATATTCTGTTCTTTCTTTCTGTATCGACAAACAAAATGAGAACTCTTCTTGTTTTATTCTGAAGGTTATTATAAGTTCCCATTTTGCATGGTGTATATTGTCTTTTAGTGAAGTGTGGCAAAGCTGTGTTTTATACATAGAGGATTATATATATGCCAAAAACTGAACATGTGCACAAAACTCACAAACATTTTCTGTGAACATTTGACTTTTTTTTTACCCCTGAGCAGGAGAAAGCAGCATAAAGGGAGAAGTTGTGGTATTCCCTGGGATAGTCTGTGTTTCTAGCACGTGAGAGGAGGACTTTCAGTGTAAAGATCTGGAAGGATTGAGATCTACTTGGACTAGTGTTGAGCACCTCTCATGTTCTCTGGTACTTTGTTATGCCCCATCCCAATAAAGCAGGACTTTCTTTCTGCTGTGCAAATCCTCTGTATCTCCTTCTCTGCCTTCTCTTTTATGCCTCTCTGTGTGGAATTCCAGCACTGTCTTTCTGCTTCAGCACTGGGAAGAAGTGACTGTAGATGAGTCCCTACCTGCATCCTCTGCCCAAGTGGTGAAAGAGGAGATGAAATTCATGTCAATTTGTAGTGAAATTAGTGAAATTCGAACAGTCTAGTGACATCCTCTAGGACTGGGAAATAGTTCCCCCAACAAGACCAAACTGAGTCTTCATTAAGTTAGAGGAAGAAGGACATATGGAGGAGAAAGAGAGAGCCATCACAACCCATCATCCCTGAAAAACCCCGTGATCCCAAGGCTGGACAGTGTAACTGCCTGCTGCCATAGCAACTTTCTGTGCTGTTGTTAGCACAAAAGACTCAGTTATTGCTCAGGTTTCGATGTGAAGGTAAAATGCAGTAGTTAGAGGAAGGTGGTTCCATGGCCTCAGGTGGCCAAAGAATATTTTCTGTAAATGAACTGCCAAGCTTTCAACACCAGCCAGAGGTGCTCTTCAAATGTGACTAACCAGAGGTAAGAGAAGAGGTGCACTAGACTGAAGTGTTTGTGCTGAAGTCCTTCATTTGAGGATACCTGTGTAATAGCAATAAATACAGACTTGCTTGAACAGCATCTTTAAATTTGTTTTCTGAATACTGTATGTGTTCCTTTCCTTTGGGAATAGAAATGAGTTTCACTCAGAGAGTATAAACTACTTTCTTTGAAAGCTTGCTGGAGTTACTTATAACTGCTTATAAGTTTTTACATACGTGGTCTAAGGTTAATTATGTTTTGTGAAAACACAGATCAGATATTGATCCTCAGAAAAGAGTTAAAGCAAAGTTCAGAACAAAGAGAGTAGTGAACTAAGTTGTAATGTATTACACAACACTGCTTATACATCACTTTATTATGCTTTTGATGACATTGGTGTTATTTTTTGGCAGCACAGAAAAGCCTCTGAGGTGCTGCAGGCACCCTTGCCCATCTCAGGCATCCCTTACCTCTCCAATGGCAATGAAAGGACAGTCACTCCCAACCCTTTCATTTCTGGCTCATGCCTGCATCTCCACTGTGCTCTCTGCAATGCTGTTTTGGGGAATGGACACAGGCTGCTGAAACCCATGATTTGGACTGCTTTCCCACGGGGTTGGATTGAGCTGCCAGAGACAGATTCAGCCTAAGTACCAGTGTTGCTGAATGTGGAAGCACAGCTATTACCTGTCTATGGATGTGCTGAAAAAAAATCTACCTATTGGCAGGATACTATTACAGATGAAAAAATAAACACATTTGCCATTTTTGTTAAATTCTTCTCCTTAGGGGCAAAGATCCTTCTATTTTTCATGCCCACACAAAGCATGAAATCTAGTTGGTAGAACATTTGCCCCCATGCTAATCTTTTCTGCCCTTGCAGATTCAACTAGAACAGCATTTATTGCTGCTGTGGAGAGATGCTGTCTTTCCTTTCACACAGCCCCATGCAGTTGTGTCCGGGGCTCATTCTGCCATTGGCTGGGCAGTGGGGCTGAAGCTGACTGCACAGTTCAATTAACACAAATCGGTAGCAACTGAGCTGATGTTAGTGGCACCGAACTTGCATATCCTGTCATGCTGCTTGATGTAGAACTGCAGGCAGATTTAGAAATTCTGAGCTTGTTTGTTTCTGTTTGTTTATTTCCTCTAAATTTTCTTAATGAAGTTTTAAGGTGTCCAGGAACAAAAATATTTTTAAGGCAGTATTAAATCTATTTTACTTTTTAGCATAAAATGGAAATTTAACTTTGTTTTGCTGCTGAAAAAAGGCAATTTTGCTTACATCTCAGATCTTGCATACTTCGCTCATGTTACTCTTCTCCTGGACTATGCTCCTGTGCAAGGAGTCTAGAATCCAAGTAAATACATGTTACAAAAATTACTGGTTTGGATTCTTCAATACTGAAACTTTCTAGAGGATGTACACATTCTTTTGATTTCAGTAAGAACTGAGGACACTTACACCAAGTTGAGTTATTACAACCTCTCCAGGGAAAATAAACCATTTCAAAATATCTTGTTAAAATCAAAGATGAAGCTGATGAGACTGAAATAACCAACCCAATATACTTCTCTTGGCTAGCAGAATTGCTGTGGTTCTCCAGCTGTTGTTATAGATGCTCTTAAAAAGAATATTAAAAACAGCCGTCACCTATTTTTTTCCATCAAAATATATGAATTTTAAATAGCTGTTAAAATGAAAGCTAGGTTGACATTCTAGTCCAAAATGAAGAAATAAATATTTGTATGTCTAAAGCAGAGGAGCATAAAAGTAATTTAAATATGTGGTTAAATTAGGGGAAAAAAAAGGTGTTCTTTTGGCTGCCAGTAAGTAATGTCAGGTAGGTAGAGACTGGCAAAGGGTCCCTGACATTGAATCCAGTGAATGACCTATATACAAAAACTTATCACTAAGAAGGTATTTCTTTGTGACAAATTGCAGACATTGTTGAGGACACACATCTCCCTTCCTAGTACGCCAGGAAACCCCACCTTGAGAAAAATCTGAGTAGTCCTAAATGTAGTGCATCAGTACATCAGTGCCTTTTTAATCTGGGATCTTCAGGCAGCATCTGACTTTTATTCCCTTTCAAGTGAGCTGTTTACCAGGTTCTCTGAACATGTTTAGGCTTTTTTCCCTTTATCCTCAAAACTGCTTCAGATCTGTCCTGATCACCATTAATGTCTGACCACCTCCTAGTCGTGCATTATGAGACCTGATCTGTCACGTATATTTTGGTTTGATTTTTGATCTTCCCTTGGGTTGTACTTGATACATCTGTATCATTTCAGGAAATCCTTCCAGTTTCAGGAAGCTTCACTTTTTATGTGTTGTCCTGGCTGTATCTTTCTCACATCATGAAGGAAATGATCTGCACATGGGGACAGCAGTACCTAGCATGCAAAATGGTTGTGGTAAATTTAGGAGGCAGATTAATTGGTACAAAAATCTAAAATGCGTGTGCTCTACCAAGTATCACAAAATCTGTCTCTGCAAGAGGAATTCTTTCCAGACACTGTCAGAAATACCTTTTCTGATGTCAGGGGCAAACTATCTTCAACAACTTACAGCTACTGGAGGAAGCTACTAGAGGAAACATTGCATGCAGACTTGGGCACCAGGGATCTACTAAGTCCTCATCCATTTTTAGATCTTCTAAGTCTTTGATGTGATACAGCTTTCAGAGCAAGAGTAAAAATTAAAGGCTGTGGTGAGGAACTTGTTTATTAACAGAGGAGACCACTTTGCCTCAAGTGGTGCCATAAGAGAGAAAGGGGTTGGGCTAGGTGACCTCTGGAAGTCACTTCCAACATAAATTATCTACGACTTTATAATTTTTTCAGTAGCAGTGGACTGGCTGAATGCTTGTTTCTCTGTATACTTCTCTTAAAAAAAAAGGACTTTTTTTTGACCCTTCTGAGTTTTATGGCTTCATTTACAATTTGTCATTTGTGTTTCAGAACCAAGTTACAATCTCTGCGGCACCACTATCACTTATTTTTGCTAAGAGATAATTCCAGCTCCAGAGTACTTCAGTATAGTAAACAGCTCAAGGGTGATGGGGGAGAATAGCCATACAAAACAATGAATCATTTGCCCACATTCATAGAAAAGATCTATGGACAAGCAGGAAACGTTTTTCTAATGCATGAATACTGTTCTGTATTTTATGTTCACTCCTGATTATTTTGCCTTCAAATAAATTTAGTCCTATGAATATTTGAAGCCAAATGACTAATTTCACAGCTAAAATCCTATTCCAGGCAGTGTAGTGTAAGATATCTTATACTGCTGTAGACACAGTCACATTTTAGAGTTAAGTTTTTTTTGGCAAAGAAGTGAATTGCAATTTCACTGAAGAGAAGCCTACACCTCTTCTTTCACTCGTGTAATACAACTGCTGAAGGCAAATTAACAAGATTTTTGATTGTTGCACATTGTTAGGTTAAGAAAAGAGCAATCAGGCCACTTTAACTTGTCTTCTTGATGTGGTCTGTATGTCCAGCACCTGGGCGGGAGCAAGAGTTCGGACCGGAGACTGACTGATGTTTCAGCACTGGTCTCTAATGGTCCCAGCTTGAGTCCCCTGTTTCTGTGTGGCATTAGGAGTCCCTGTAAAAATGTTTCCCCATGATCTTCATTACCTGGAGGGTGTTTGTGTGTCTATGTGCATGTGGCCAAATGTTGTCACAGGCTTCCGGTCAAGTCAGCCCATGCTGATATCATGGTGTCCCTTTCCAGTGGTTTCAGGTATTGTTCTCCCATCGCTTCCTGATCCATGCCCATATCAGGCCTCAGTACACTCAGGACTTGTTTGCCGTGCCCTGCTATCTGCAGCTTATCACACTCAGGCACGCAGCTCTTGATCAAGGCAAGGTTGTAGTGCTTCCATGACACATTCCTTTGTGACAATGAAGGCAAACTCTCCCGGGATGCCTTAACAAGAGCATATCCTGAAGATCAAGGGATGTCATTATGCTGTCTGGGGACTTGTTAGGCTATACCTGAACTATTGTGTCTAGTTGGAGTTTCTCCAGTTCAAGAGAGACTCTAAAACTTAAAGCTGATCTACTAAAGGGTCAGCAAGAGGATTGGAGGGCTGTTGGATTTGACGTGTGAAGAAAGCATGAATAAATAGGGTTCAGCTCAAAAAAGGGGAGGCTTCAGGGATATCTAATCATGATTTCCCAATGCCTGAAAGATAGTTATGTGGAAGATGGAGGCATTTACTTCACAAGAGGGCACGCTGACAGCACAAAAATATCAGGCACAATTACTTTAAGGGAAATTCACCAAGGAGATAAGAAGAAAACTTCATCTTGCAAAAGATTTAATGTTGTAGTAATTTGTCCAGAAAAGTGGTGGAATTCCTCGTGCTGAAAATTGTTGTTTATCTTGTTGCTCAAGACTTGGCTTGACAGGGTGCTTGATAAACCAGGCTTTCAAGAGAAAGTTGGGCCAGATCATCTCAAAAGGTTCCTGCCCACTCAAGATGCTTCTATTATGTGTCCCTGCTCATGGCAGGGAAGTCGAAACCAGTTGATCTTCAAAGTCCGTTCCAACCCAAGCCATCCTGTGATTTTATGATTCTTTTGTTCTCTGCACATTCAGCTCAATAAAGCCTACAACTTGCTTGTTCCAGCAAGGGGGACATGTTTCAGGATATCACAGATTTATTCTGTCTGTAGCTTGATGACACTAGCAACTGACAAAAACTTTTTTTAATTCTGTGACTCCTATTAATTATCCAGTAACCTTGAAAAATTTCCCATTGGCCCTTTCACTTATTGAAATTTCGTACATGAACTGCTTGGATTGTACAGATTTTTTTTTTTAGCTAGTACCTTACTATCCAATTAGAAAGATAAATAGATAGTGGAAAAATCAATTAAAGCAGAAAAGTTATAATGTGTTAAACTAGAATTGGTTTTGACCTGGAAGAATTGGGTCATTATCTAAATATTCCCAAGTCTTGGAGTTGCTTTCATCCTGTAGTTGAGCTCTGATTCCACTGAACTTCTTAAGAAAGTTAATCTAAATTTTACTCTAAAGCAGGAGTTCTGAAGAGTTCAAAGGTTGCTATATTTACATCATCAAACAATTTAGACGCAAATTGAATGATTTTATGCCTCTATTCAGACCTGTGAAATTATGAGGTCATGGAAAAAGAGGGGTTCTCTTGTTAACTCAACTATTTCTATAATTAACATTCATTTGGCTACTTGAGGTTTAGCATGCTATTTCATTAAAATTATGCAATTGCAGATGGAGAAAAGAAGTTTTTAAAGTATAATTGGTTTTCATTGTCAATATAACTTAAAATCCCATTAGCCACAAAATTTCAGCATTGTTTTCCTAATGACTTGCATAATTGGATCATCAGATTTCTCTCCACTAAAAAAAAAGAAAAAAATTCTCACATGGAGGCTTTAAAGGTTATTATTTGCATGAATTTTCCCCCCTGAGTGTTATATTTCCACTTTTATTTCCACCAACGCTGAAAGGTCAGAGACCTAGCAAGTTAAATGAAATCATGTCAAGAGCAACTAGAGTTTTTACTTCCCCTTTCCGCTCTCTTTTTAAATTTTTTTTTAGATACTGACAGCTACTGGCAAATGCAACCAGTTTGATTTGGAATCCTTGTCCATCTCAACCTATTAAGGCAATTTAGAGCACTCCTCTGGGCCTTCCATGGTGCTGTTTTCTCTTTTACATGTGCCTGTGGCATGTTTTGTCACTTCATCTCAGGAATTGCAGTGCACTGGACTGGACTGGACTTAAATGGACACTGTTATGGAGACATTGTAAAATAAGGAGTGTTACAAAGAGGTGTAGATAGTCCCATTAATAAATATTTTCCAGAGGTCTTACATTCGTACAAGTAAACTAGATCTGCCACACATATTATTAGAAAAACTCCCTTCTCATTTTCCATGTGTCTCTGTTATCACAGGAGTCAAACACATTAAAAGTTGTAGAAAAATCACATTTCTGAAAGAGATCTTGAGAAGTTATCCAGTATGTCTTCTTCCCGCAGGGCAGGTTCAGCTCTTCCTAAACCATGCCTGACAGATTTTCATCTTACCTATTCTTTAAAATCTCCAGCCTTGAAAAATCTGTATTTTCTCCAGGCAATTTATTCAAGTGTTTAAGAACATTTGACATTATTTCCTCTAATATATAACTTAGATCTTCATTGCTGCATTTTAGGCTGATTTCTTGCTTTCCTATTTGAATTTGCTCTTTATGCAGTAGTGTTTTAAAATACTTGAAGACCACAGAAATGCTCTTCAGATGCCACTCATCTGCACTAAACAACTCAACTCATTTTGGTTGTCCTCAATGGTTGTATTTTATAACCCTTTGATTATTCTTATCTCTTTAGTTGGTCAGCATTTCTCCTGCAGGTATGCTATATCTAGACAAAGCAGTTGAGTGAAATAAACAGGAAGTTTTTTTACTTTGTCTTCTATATGATTCTCTTCCAGGATGAAGCTTCCATTTTGTCTTTGAAATAGCCTTGCATAGCTGACTCATGCCCAATTTATGATCCACTATAGTCCATGCATCCTTTTTCAGAAGAACAGTTATTACTCCTCCTATAATTTTGCAGATGGTTACTCTTACCTAAGTGGAGAACTTTTGATTTTTTGCCCTTATTAAATTGCATCCCAGCCACTTCAGACAATTTCTCCAATTTATAATAATCAGTTTGAA
This sequence comes from Ifrita kowaldi, assembly GCA_013398055.1. Lineage (NCBI taxonomy): Eukaryota > Metazoa > Chordata > Aves > Passeriformes > Cinclosomatidae > Ifrita > Ifrita kowaldi. The sequence continues at coordinate 117,878 of VZRS01009539.1, forward strand.
TTCTAACCTTGTCATCGCCTGTCTCAGCTTTGAATCATCTGGAAATAGAGCAACTATATTCCCTACTCCATCATGCAGTTTTTATTATCGGAAGTTTTCCGTAGACCTAGACTTCAAATCAGTTCCCAGCAGACCTCACTCCTACATCCTTCCAGCTGAACAGTTTGTCTTTACGCACAGTATCCCAATCAGTTGTGTCCCTACCATATGGCAGTTTCAGGAAGACCCTGGATTGCAGAGAAAAATGTCATAGAAGACACTGTCAAAAACTTTTCTAAAGTAAAGATATTTTTCTTTTCAATACACAGGCCTGTCACCATGTCATAGGAAAAAACTCGGTTGCTTGACATGATTTGTTCTTGACAAATCAGCATTGGCTGATTCATATCCCCTTGTTCCCATCCAGATGTTTGAATATTTGAACCAGTAATTTTTTTTTTCTTGGTAATTGAAATGAGATTGTCTGATCTACACTTCTTTTCATTTTTTTAAAGGTAAGAACTATGATTGCTTTTTTTCTGTTTTCTGAAACTTTACCTGTCCTCACTCCATTCTTAAAATAATTGCCATGGGCTGTGAGATCACTTCAGGCCAGTTCTCTACATACTCTCAGGTGAATTTCATCAGGACCAGCCAGTTAAAAAACATCCAGCTTCTCGAAGTAGAATTGAACCTCTGCTTTACCTCTTCCATCCCAAGTTCTTACCCATTTTTTGTTGATGCTAATTGTGTTAGACATCTAATCACAGCTGCTGTATCAAGTGAAGGCTGAAGGAAAAAAACTACATTCTCATCTTTGGCCATCTGTGCACCATTGAGGCCTCTCGTACTTAGGAACCTGTGAAATGTTTTGATAATCTCTGCTTTGTGTAGTGATAGAATAAGGAAAGAGAAAGATAGAAGTATTCATATTTAAACTAGTTTTTGACCTCAGAATGAGGTTAAGAGTCTAATGTGGGCCACACATGTGAGATTCATCACACTCATTTTGTTCAATAAAAATGCTCATATCTAATTAAAGCATGCTCTTAAGTGACCCTCTGTAGTCAATGGGAGATAGAAAGTGACTTCAAGGATCAGCTTTTATCCTTTTCCAGTTACCTTTGTTAGATGAAACCCAATCTGTCAATAACAGCAGGTGATGATGATACCAGTGCAAGCAGACAGGGATGGCAGCTTGGTGAAGACTTGGTGCTTGGGAAGTCTTTATTACATTTGAGGACAAACACATCACCAGAAGCAAATGACCAGGTTTTGTTCTAGTTACGTCATAAGCTTTAAGACTGCATTGCCTTAGCCCCATCCTTTACAAAAGTGAATGACAATTTGCATTCTGGTTTTTAAGATGTTTAATTTGGTGCACGGCATCATGTTTGACCCACCACTGTTTTTACTTTTTTTTTTTTTTTTGGTTGGGAATCTGAATTATGCAGGAATTATTCATGAGCGTATGTATATATATTGCTGAAAATAATCTGTTTCTGTGCAAGAAAGGAAGTTACCATAAATTGGCTACAGTCCACTTCTTCAAAAAAAAAATCTTCAAGTTTAGGAAAAGGTTGTATTTTAGTCATTTTTAAAATGGCTTCCAAAAGATGTTTTTTGAAATAGTTCGGCTTATAGCATGGAATTAATATAAACAGGTTGTTTTACTACCGTGTAACCAGTGTGGTGACCTAGCTGAAGTCCAAGTCTGTTTTAAAGGATTAAATTTTTTAAAATTATTATTATTATTTTACTTTTTTTATTACCAATGCAGTCAAAGAGTCCAAACTTTGCTTAAGTTTCCCCACCTCATTCAGTCTCCATTCCTTTAAAGACCATGTCTTCCCCTAGATTGTGTGCCCCTAGATTCTGCACACAGAGCTGTGAATCACTCTCATCTATTTGCTTCATGATGGATGCCAAGAAAACTAGTATGTTGGTCAGAGCATACAGTAATTCTTCAATTATCTTCAAATGTTCAGTACTGCTTGGATTTCATTCAGGTCTTTTTTTCTGATGTGACATCATGAACTTTTTTGTATTTGTAGAATCTACATGTTCCTTTCCTTTCTTTTCCTGCACTGGACTAGAATTTGATGTGTACACTGTGCATTATGCCAGTCTCTGCTCAGCTCAGCTAAAACACAAGGTATGTGTTTGTGTGTGTGTGCAAGGGGACACACAGGTGAGAGATTCCTGAAAAAAACCAAAACAAAGGAGGTTTTCTTTTTGGTTTATGCCAATTTGAATGATTACCCTTCACTTGATAAAGTCTGGAACATACCTTGGTGTTTCATATGAACTGTCACAATTACCTGACTATAATGCAGATTCCTGACCCAGTTTCCAGAGGTTTGTGATATGTCTCCTTATTCCATTAGCACTTTGTCATCTGCTCCCCTGATGCCACTGTCATATGGAGAAGAGGTTTAGGATGAGGTTCTTGGTAGTGTTGAAAAGTCTCTTTGTATTTTACTCACTCTGTATCTCTCCACTCTCAGTTTACACAATACCTATTTATATGTTTCTGCTTATCTCACCAACCGATGTATCTCATATACAACTTGTGGAGCCTTATTGTGGAGGCTTATGAATTTAAATATTTGGGGTTTATTTTGAACATGATATAGTATAACAAGAAGTATAATGTTCTTGTTATACTATAAATGTATAAATGTTCCTTCTGTGTAATTCCTTATCAGTGTTTCAGAAGAGGGCACTTTTCCTCTGACATGAGAGTAAGAATTGGCTGAACTAGTTTCTGGAATGTCAGTAAAGGAGGGGTCTTAGCCACATACTTACTTCAGGGCTCATGAGCTCATTTCTGTAGTGTTGGGGTTTTTTGTTGTTGTTGTGTTTTCTTTTTTTTTTTTTCTTTTTTTCCCCTCTGTTTTGTTGTTGTTGTTGTTGCTTTGTTTGGGTTTTTTTAAATTTTGGGCATTTTTCTTCCTTAATGTGATTCGCAGTAAATTCCATCTGTTTTAACCTGTCCCTACAAAGAAGGCAACACAATAGGAGTGATTGAATAGATGACTAAAAAAAAAAAAAACAGACAAAAGCAGGAAGGAACTGCACAGTATTTCCATGTTTTGGTTCCAATAATTTTAAACATACTCAAAATCTTTAAAGATATTCAAAATCGGTAGTGAAATTAAATGGCTTTATTAAGCAGCCATATGTATCATATTAATGATTTATATTGATGATGACATCATATAAATATAACTTTCATTGCTGATATAAAATGGCTGAATGAATAAGTATATAGTATATAAAATCAATAAGTATATAGTTTTAACTCTATATACCAGTAATGATGCTGCGTATAAGGATGATATAACATTTTTATATTGATAATTCAGATAAAGTAGATTAGAAAGGTTTTGCCAAAGCACAGCAATAGAGGTCAGAAAAGCATTGCTTGAAATTTCTTTCCTCTACAGCTTAGTGCAAATAACTTAACTGCTGTACAGCAATTTTTCTGATCTCTGAAATGGGAATAGTAGCTGAGTGTAAGGTGAATGACTTACACAAGACTACATTTCAATGACTGAAATATAGGATATATTTAGAGATTTTTTCTGTTGAATTTCTTCTTTCATTTTTCACATACCTTATTTCAATTTGCTAAGTAACTGCTTGGCTGTCAGCCGTCAAGTTTACATTGAATTATATTTATTTTGATTGTATTTTAACTGGAATCCTTATAAACACAGGAAAAAAGTTCTCCCTTCATATTGTAATTTGACAAGTTATGACTTTGTATATGTCATTGTGTTAGTGCAGGGTATCCAATAGCTTTATTTTTGGAGGTGGTAAGAGCAAGTTGGAAGAATCCCCTTGTTGGACACATTTAAGTTTAGTTTTGCTGCAACTACTGGAACACACAAAATTAAATGCTCTGCTTTCTACCTCATGTTCGGTTACTACAAGGTCTGTTTCAGGCATGATAGGTGGCTTCCTATGTGGTCTGAACAGGACATTCCATTTACAAAATTGGAATAAATTCACTGATCCCTCAGTCAAGGCTAACTTTAATCACAAATTGCTTTTTTGGCTCAGTTCTTTGGGGTCAGAAGTTCCTCTCAGAATAACTGGCAATTTTGCTACATTCATTAGACAAGGCACAGATACATGGCAAAGCTCTGTAGCATGCTGCACATTTTATACCAGTGTGCTCCTGCCCCAATTCATTAATTCTCAGCTGCAGCCCACCACCTTGTCTAGATACATTCTTTATAGAATGGTTGTAACTGATTCCTTCCTCAGTGTAGAAGTTGTCCCTTGTTGGAGAAGGGGATGGGCAATGTCCATGCTTCAGGGACTGAGGTGGTGGCAGGCATCTATGGTCTGTATTTCTGCTGTGGCAGAGTCGGTATCAGTGGAAGCTCAATGGGGCTTAGTCGTGTTGGGGTTCCCGTCAGTTCATGTGAGAATCACTGCCTCAGACTCTGTTGGCATGGTCACACAATGGCAGCTGTCACTTTAGTTGTCATTTGAGATTTAGTCCAGGAACATTTTGAACTCAAAACCAGAAGTCTCTGCAGCTTGAGCTGAAAAGAAAGTGTCCACAGCCAAAAGAGAAATACTTTTATAACCCTTCTGTAGACTGGACAGCTGGGGCAGGTTCACAGTATTGCCAAGAAGAGTTGTAGCCACAGTGTAAGTGGAATGGAAACATGGTGGTGTCAGGCAATCTGGCAGAGCTTATCCCCATGCTTATCACCATGTTAATGTGGGAATCGGGAAGGTTAATGCACATTTGGTGGATTAGACTCTTCTAGCAAACTCAGAGTGAACATATATTAGGAATAGATTGCAGAGCACCTAGCTGCCAATTTAGTTCTGTTCATCATCATACAAATACCCAAACCTTTGAGAAATTAGAAAACTTGCAGAAAGTAATGCTGCTAGTGGTGTCTATAAATCAAGAGCAAATAAACAATCATTAAAATTCTTCCTCAGTAACAGAATCTGATAGTGACTCAGAAGCAGTAAGTGAGAATAGATAGTCTAGCTCCAGCCCTAATGGAGAAGGATCTGTGCCAGCTAGCAACTTTCTGTTTCTTTCAGTAAATAAGTGTGAGTACCCTGGGTTGCAGGCTGGATAACTAATGGAAGTTGAATCACCTATATTCTGAAATTTATACCCAGTCAAATGGCAATTTCTTTACTTACTGACATAGTCACCCGCACGTATGTTCTTGTAATCCTCACTGACATTAATGGGAAATATACTGCTGTGTGGACATGGAAGGGAGATAGAGAGGCAAAAACCTTCTTTTTTCCCATCCTGGTAAGGCAAAAGTGGAAAATAATTCTTATTGCTAGAACATAGCACAGATTAAGACAAAAATGCGCATCTTTTTCTCCCTTTACATCTAATCCTGGCTGAATGCAGGACAATTATTATCATGAGTCATATGAATATTTCTGCTCTCTCTGGAAAAAGTAGAATGGCTCATTACCATATTAATATATTATTCTGTACCAATATATTTTATTTTTTAACAGGAAAGCTGATGCACACATACATTAGATACATTTTATTTAGCTGAATTCAACTGTTCCCACTGAGGAGTTTGTGAAAGTGATGTTTGGGTTCCTCTCTGGAACTTGTTTTCCATTAGTCTTGGAAACCTTAGCCTAAAAAATAACCCAAAAGAGATTTGGAAAAAAATAAATGCACCAGTATATGGGAAAGTTACATAGGATAGTTATGAGCCTGTTTGCCATTGACTTTGGGAAAATTAGTGAAATGGTTGATACGGTTCAAATTAATAAAGAGTTAAAAGAGGTTACTTTAATTGTTGCCAATCAGCGCCAGTATATGCTAATAAAATTTGTTAATATAGCTTGCTTCATTTTTATGAAATTAAAAATTTGATTGAGGAATCTGTTTAATATAGTTAGACATCTCCAGGGCATTTGATTTGGTACAGAACAATATTTCAATACCTAGGAAGAGTGATGAAAAATCAATGGAATAATAAGTACGTAAAAAAGTTATTCAGGAGCTTCAAAATGCAGTTGTGCATTGAGCGTTGCTGGGGTGGGGTTACTGTTTTGGGGTGCCTTTATGATGCTGTATCCCCTATCGCCTGCTCTATGCCCAGACATGAATCTGTGCCTTTCTGTGTCTTTAAGGCAGACCCGAGAGAGGCGGGGGGGGAAGGCAGTGGAATTCCTTAGGTGGTTCAAAAACACAGAGAACTTGCTCACTTCTCCTCAGCTCTTGGCGCTCTGCAGCAGGGAAGAGGGTTGCATTCTCTCGCTTTTTAGCCAGCTTCCTGTTTGTTAGCTGAAGCAAGGAGTTTCCCTGGGACTTTGGCTTCTTCTTCTTCTCTTCTGGAACTGTTCAGCAGCACCAGAACATCACTGGGAGGCCCCACACCCCAGCCCGGGGGGACCCACGCCACACTCCAGCTCCAGAGAGAGCAGAACCATCACCTACAGAGAACTCTGAAACTACCCAGGTTTTTCTTCACAGTGAGAGGTTTTATTATTTAACATTATTCAGTCTTTTTTGGTGCCTGCGTGCCCCCTGCTTGTTAAATAAACAACTTTTTTTTCACTTTCCTCCAAGGAATTTTTTTTTCCCAAACCTGGTCAGGGACAGAGAGCTGAAACCTCCTTTCTATCAGAGGAGGTTTCCTCCAATTTGTCTCAAACAGTTACCTTGTCCCATGGCAGTCCCCACAGTGCTGGGCTGTGTATTGGTAGCTGGAAAGGTGGTGGTGACACACCAGGGTTTTGGACATGGCACATTGAGGCTGTTTCTCCACTCTCTCCCACTGAAGGCCACCAGGCTGGGGCTGGGTGAGAGGCTGGAGGGGACACAGCTGGGACAGGCTGACCCAAAGGGGTATTTTGTACCATATGATGTCATCCTCAGCAATAAAAGCTAAGAGAAAGAAAGTGGGGAGCATTCATTATTCAGTCTTTTCTCTTCTGAAGCATCACTATGGGTACCAAATCCTGTTTCCCAGGAAGTAGCTGAGCATCATCTGCTGATGGGACGGAGAAAATAAATATTCAATTTAAAAAAATATATTGCTTCTACACACAGCCTTTGCTTTATTTCATTAAATTGCCCTTATCTCAAACCACTTATTTAATCTTATTTTATCCTTCTTTCCTGCTGAGGATGGGATGTGAGAAAGTGGCTTGGTGGACACCTGTCGCCAGCCAAGATCAACCCACCCCAAGTTGTAAATGGGAATTATTAGGAAGCAGATATCCTCTCAGGGAAGCCCCAGTAAGATCCATTCTTCACTACACATGCATTATCACAATTTGGAAAATACAGAATTGTACTACTCAAGATTCTGTTTGAAAAAAATCTAGGGGAAGATATAAATAATGAAGAAAATAAGTTATGAAAATTTAAGCACTTTGATCACTTGGAACTGTGGCACAGGAAAACTATTTCCCAGTATTGCCCAATACATATTCAGAGGCCAGAAAAAAAAAAAAGTTATACATAAAGGACTGGAAATATGTTCATGAGAGCAGGGAGTGTGAAATGGAGTAGAGGTCATGGGGGCTAATCTGATGAAAATGAGCTGCTAAAGATAACATTGTGGCAAAAAGGTTAATGGGACCACTACATGAATCCACAAGAGGATATGAGAAGTTATAGGGAGATTAAATTACTGTATTGTTGGGTTTTGCACTGACCCCTCTGTATCAGGATCATTTCTGATATTTAGTGAAGAGTGTTATAAAATGGGAGAAGATTTAGAGAAGAGCTATGAGAATGATTAATGAGCTGGAAAACATGCTATGAGGAAGGAGCAAATTAGTTCCACGTATTTAGTTTATCAAAGAGAAGATTAGGGAGTCAGTGTCTGTTTGGTGAACAAGATGCAATAGTGCATTCTTCAGCCTAACCAGCAAAATATAACTGGAATCTTCGTTAGAAAAAATAAGTCTGGAAGCATGAGCATGTCTTTGAAAAAGAATTGTTTGGTTTTAATGCAGTTTAGCAAAGGATTCTTCACCAGTGGTAAATTTGTAATCAGGATTAGATTTTGTTTCTAAAAGCTATCTTCCTGTTGAGATCAATCTTCTGCAGTCAGAAGCTATCTATCTGGCTTCTGGCAAAGCACAAAACACTTTTTGTGTCTCACAGAGGTATAAATATTAGATCAAAGCTTTAGTCCATACTACAACCGGAGATGTTGCATGCAAAATTTTTGCTGAATTCCTCATTTTTCTGTATCCCAGCTCTATTAGTGTCCCCTTTGTCTTATCATCTATAACAATTCATTTCACTTTCTGTGGCATGAATGCTTATTAAAAAGCTACCCCATACAGATATATATATATGAGGAAATCTATTTACAGAAATATCTGTTTTTATTAATTGCTACTTTTTAAGGGAATCCTTAGCTTTTCCCACCATTTCTAAGATGATGAAGTTTAAGGAGAGAAGAATAAGGAGAAATAGAATGAGAAAGATAATTTGGATAAGCACATTAGGAACAGCAGAATAAAAAACAATCAACCAGCATAGAGACTTAAATATGCCTCATGTTGTATTGTTGTGATGATGAATACATTTATAGGTGTGCACTTTCACTTTGAAAAATTCCAAACTGTTTAATTAATTGTTTGTCTTATTTCTCCCCTTACAACTTTCTTTGACTTCACTTTTCCTTTCCACCTTTCCAGCTCTTCTCAATAATAACAGCATGCATCTTAAAAAAAAAAAAAAGAAAAAAAAAAAGAGACATAAAAATCAGTGGAAAACATGAATTAATTTATAAATTGATTGATCCCCAGAAGAGTCAGGGCAAAAGAACCTTGTTTGATGATATGAGAAAAAAATGAGAAGAGACCCAATTCTGAGATGATCAGAAGCAATTGATTAATTTCATTTTGAAGCAATGGCTACTAAAATTAATTTTGTTATTTTTTTCACAGTAATAATTGACTGGACTACCGGACTAATCTGTTTCTCTTTCAGACCAAGAGAAAGATGGCTAATAATGTAAGCAGGAGGTGACTATGACAATGTTAGCATGGTCTGTATCAAGTTTATCTTAATGCCTTTATGGAGGCCAAAAAAAAGTATTTTAAAATGAAAACACTGAAGTATTGAGTAGCTTCTAAGTAAGTTATCATTTTTTGAAGTTAGTAATTATCTATCATATTGTAATGATTCAAATTACATCACCATAGAAGTTCAAAATGACCCAGCTACACAAAATTCCTTTTTTCCTACCAAATTAATGTTTCTGATTCTTGTTCTTCCATACTGTGCTGTCTGTCTTTTATAGTGGTATCAAAGACACTAGAAGCCCTTTCATGTAAAAACAGAAAAAAACAACTTTACAGCTGTGTGTTGCAGGCCTGGAATCGAAACCTCCTGGCTTCCATGTGAATCTACTATAGACAAAAGTGGCTATGCTTAGGAGCATCTTGTCATTTAATAGTTGTGTTTTTAGGGAAATAATGAAGCCTGTTTCATTGTTTGAAAGAACTTCTTGAGCAGATTGTAGCCCTGAAGAAAATTTCAGACTATTTGAAGCCCTGAGGATCCACTCTGCTATTTCGAGCTGCAAAGTATTTATTTTTAAAACTTAAGTAAAGGACATGAGGAGGGAAGAAACATCCCCTTATTCATTTGTTTGTGAAAGAACTCTACTTCAGTACCAAGATTTGCCTATTCTAGGCTCTTATTTACAGGAGAAAATCCTAGCACAGTCCCAGTCTTGAAATAAATGTGTCTGATTCTGGTTTGCACAGAACTTTGTTTATCTCTTGTCTGTCATTCTTCTCTCAGATCATTGTGACATTTCATGAAGCTTTTGCCTATATTCCACATTTATTTTCAAAATGAGAATCTAGGTATAGGTCCTGGTTATTTAGCAGATGCCTACAAAAATATGAGCAGTACCTCTCATACCCTGTGCCTGGTGACCTTAACCTCCAATGTTTGCTTGTATCCACTTTTTCCAATACTGCTGTTAATTTGTTCTTATGTTTGAATTGAATTTCTCATTTCACTTGTGAGAAATTTTATTTTCCCCTTCCATTCTTGCTTCCCTGCTTCCTTCCTTCCTTCTCCCTCCTGCATATCTCTCTCTCTTTCTTTCTCTTTCTCTTTCTCTTTCTCTTTCTCTTTCTCTTTCTCTTTCTCTTTCTCTTTCTCTTTCTCTTTCTCTTTCTCTTTCTCTTTTCTTCTCATTCATCTCTCTATGTGTCTCCATCTCTCATCTCAATTTTCAGGAAACACAAGAGACTTACCACGTGTCGGTGATGATCCTTTTGGTTGTGGATAACAGAACATAGGGTTTTTGAAGAGACAAGGGAAAGACCTTAGGATGAATGCTGCTCATTCCTGATCCCTGTGGTGCTGCTGGAAAAGCTGAGTGCCTTTTTAAAACTGAATAGACCTAGACAGGCATAGAGGCGTAGGACACTAGGGATTAACTCAAAAGGTAGGGTCAGAGAAAAGATAAGGTTTATAAAACATACAGATTAAAGAAAAAAGAATAAGATTAAGGGGAGAGACACACTTACAAATCAGTACAGTCAGGAGCGAGACTGCTGCATTCTCCTGACTGAAAAGCTAACCCTCCCTTTATTCAGAAATGTTCAAAGTAATAAACAATGCCTTGAACTCCTCTAGCCTCCTTTCTTTTAACCTTACCCTTCTAGCACACCCCATGTTACGTCCACCAGGGACATCTTTGAGTCTTTCAAAAGCAAGTGGCTCAATTAGAAAAGAAGCAGCATTTACCACACAGCCCAGTCACTCCCGCAGTCTCCTTTAATCCCATCTAAACTGAAAGCATTCATTTATGTGTCTGCTCTGTCACAATGGAACATATTGATTATCAATATGGGGATCACATTTTCAAACCAAGTCAACTGTAGGGTTCACTGTGTACAATTGTGACACTGTTTTTAAAAGATCCCTTCCCTGTAGCATTTATGGCCATACTTTCAGTAGGTTTTGTTTCCAGGGCTTCATTACCTTTACTGTAGTCCCTTTACTTGTCTGGCCCAAAGGGCAGTGGTGATGAGCTTTTTTAATAACTGGGAACTGTCTTCTGTTCTGCCATTTCATTTGCATAGTGAAGCTGTGATCCACAAGGAAGCTGCTAATAATGCCACCAAAACCAGAAATATGTACAATCAGAAAAAAGGAGCAATAAATATTGTTAATTTTTTATACATTTACTCACTTTTAAATTCCATAGCAAGAAGAAATAACAACTGCCTCTTGCTAGCTCACACCATTAAATAACATGGTCAATAGACTTAAAGTTTTTTAAGTGCCTTGAGGAAAATTGGAAGCAAGGATATGAATCTTTTATTGATGAGCTTTGGATACGTACTTTTGTCATGTGTTCTTTAAATACTATAAAGTTTCCCAGGCTGTTCTATATGATGTACTTTACAACTCTTCCTGATCAGCACTACCACTGTTTTAACACAACAATCATAAACTGCACTGTAGTTGTTTTGAGGGTAAGGCTATAGCCTAAACTGAGGCTTGCTCAAAATTTGAAAATAAAAACAAAAAAAAGTGAACCTGATTATCTTTGTCTTAGCCTTTTCCAACTATACTCCTGGACAAAATACTTAAGTACAGAAAAAAATCAAAGAAAAGACCCTGCAATTTTCAAAATGTGAACAAGAAAAGATTATTTGTATTTTAGTTTTTACCTGCCCAATTTGATGGCTCTTCAAACACCTGTGGATTTTGTAGAATTACACAGTTGTTGACTGAGACAGAGTAAATTTAGGCAAGCATGAAGCATTAATATCTGATTAAGTTTGAAACAGAGTAACGTGATTTTATGTCCTTATGGTTTTGTCACCGTCATCCTTTTGAGACAGTGATTCGGTGATGCAGTAGCAGCTGTGCGATGCAATGTGAATGTGTTCGCATACTTCTCTACTGCTTCATTTCAGCTGGGTTTAGGGCTTTGTCCTCATAGCTTTTCTTTTTAATAAATGAAAATCTCTTCCTTCATTTCTGTATGAGATTCTGTGGCTCAAGCTGTAACAACAGACATTCCTATGGGTCCAATTTTAGTATTTTTAAAAATCTATCCCTAATTTAATAAGTTCTCAAAATTTGTGTCATCTGGAATCTTGAGAGATCCAGATTCTAATTCAGGCACCTTATTTTCATTTTCTACCAAGGTTTTACATGTCTAAGTTTATGATCACGACCACCCATGCTGTGATCTGTGCTTAGTTCACGGATTAGTTCAGTGTCCATCTGATCACCAATCCATTCCACACAGCCGTGTCCTGATGTCTAGTGAAGACAGGGATGAGAAAGTAATTGGGGATCTTTGAAAAGGAGATCGTTTAGAGACATCTCAACACAAGACGGATTCTTCTTATGTCACCTTGGTCACCTGCAAGTTTGGCAGCCAGGATAAGTCATTTGGCTGTTCTGGAATTGACAGGGAATGATAAACAGCACTAGACTGCCACAAACAGGCATCTAAGAGAGCTGGGACAAGTACGATGGATCCCATTCATGACTGAAGAATCTCAGAGTATCCTTACTATATCTTGTTACAATAGACCTAAAATGGCCCAACGCTTTTCATGTCAATTCAGCATTACAATTCTAATGAGAAAATCTAGAATTAAAACCAAAAAAAAAAGTTTTTTGTTCTCCAAAATTTGACAATTTGTAGATTATTGCAATATTTGGGGGCTGTTTAGAGCAGAGAAAATTAATTGACACGCCTTAGTTCCATGTTATTTATTCCTTAATTATAAAGTGAATGCTCCAAAAAGAAAACGACTAGGATCAAGACTGTGCAGAAAAAAGTAGGGCTGATAGATGAAGGAAGTTTTTAGAAATTGTGTTAGATACCTGAAGAAATGGAGTTTTGCACTGACAAAAAGTATTTTCTTCAGTTAAAAACCAATCTGGCTAAGAGGGAGGTGAAGTCCATGATGAAAAAATAATGGGAAAAGTATGGAGCCTGATAGCAATGAATAAATTCAGTATTAGATAATGGAGAGAACTGATAAAGAAAACTAAAGCAGTCAGTTGAAAATCTATGGGTAATAGGGCAAAGATAACAAGAAGTTCTTTAAACAGGAACAAAATGCCTGCAGTTTTGTAGAACTATGGATGGTAAAATTGTTAGACCTGGTAAAGAAAATTCAGAATTAAGTAAATACATCCATTTTCTAATAGAAGACTGAAATATTTTATTTTCTCTCACTTCTGAGAGTGTTAAACAGCAACACTAAATATTTTCAAATCTACAGAATTAGATAATTTGCTGTCAAGAAAATGACTTGTCTGTGGAACTGCCTAAATTAATTTTTTGGAAATCTTTGTATTCTGAGGAACTTCCATAAGCTTGAGAAAATAGCTACGGCCCAGCATTTACAAATAGTGACTTAAATGGCCTTGAAAGCAATTTGCTAGTTATCCCAAATCTTACCTAGGAAAAATTTCTTAGATGAATCGAACTAAGATTAAAATTACAACTGATGCCAATCAATGCAACGTTATGGAAAATATTTTTATTTTTAATGATCCGGTGTCTTGATGAGACAGTAAAACATTTTCATAAAGCAATTACCCTGATGAAACATACCTAGATGTTTTATATTTTCAGAGGCATTGCGTGCAGCTGGCAGATGTGACAAGGCATCCATGGGTGAAGCCAGGTGTGATGCCTGAGGTATCTGAAATCACGTAGCACTCCAGTGTCTAGACAGCTGGATTGTCCCCTGGTGACCACTGAGTGGGATTCATCTGCCTCACTAAAGCTATCCAAGAATTAAGATTCCTGGGTTGAAACTAGGTTCCTTTTAAAGTCAGCAGAGAAAATATGCTCCTTGCCATGTGCTTCAGCAGACCCAGGTGAAATGCCTTTCCTAGTGTGACGTGAAACATTGCTGTGGGACGCTGGATTTCCCTCTGTCAGCTATGGGAAAGGGAGTGAAACTGGAATTAGATGACAGCAACCCAAAGCATTGCAAAAAAAGGATTTTGACAACCTGGAAGGAGTTTGGGAAAGATTTATTGAAGCATTTCAGGGTTTGGAAGAGATACTTTGTAGTGTGAAACTAAAGAAGTGCAATCAATTTTGTTTGTCCAGAAAGGTCAAGAGATGGCTACCTATGATTACATCTGAAGAAGAAGTATTTGATCATAGAAGGCTCTTTCATCTTCCAAAAAAGCCCCGCAACACAACAACAACTACCTCCCCCCCAAAAAAAGCCCAAACCAAAATCCCCACAGCATAAAATCCAACCGTTGCAAGTTTAAACTAGCACACAGGAAGTGTAGATGTAGAAAGTAGAATGCTCATTATTTACAGTGGAGGAAGTTCTATGGAGGAAGCTGTGTGACTGGCACAGTTAGTGGCTCTAAAAGCTTACCTTGGGATATAGAGGCTTTTCGTTGCCTTGAGTGCATACCTAAGCGATGTGCTACCATGCCAAGCAAAGAGATGAGCCTGGTTAAATTCCTGGTGAGATTCTGTGGCCTGGGATGCACCAAGCAACAGGCTGAATACTCACAATTACTCATTCTGGCTTTGAAACTTATGAATTTCAAAACCTGTTTTCGTAGCATAGGAAAGCGGCATTGTGCATTTATCAGTGTTGCTTCAAGTTCCAAAGAGGCCTGGAAGAAATTATTAACTAAGGCAAAAGGGAAGGTGAAAAATGGGGGAAATGGTAAAGAGAGAAAATGAAAAATAATTGCACAGAATTTTCACTGCCATGGCCATCCATTTGTTTGAAATTTGGTTTTGCATCTAAAATTTTGGTGTTTATTTATTTTCAATTTAATTTCTTTAAGTTTTTGGAGAAATATGTATAATATTTATTTTTATATATTTTTATTTACCTGCTTCCTTTTTATCTCTCTTTTTATGCTTAGCTTTCTTAACAAAAAACAATCCTCGCCGGAATGAAAAACACATTTTCCTTTTCCTTCATGACATTATGCACAGAAAAATACTGAAATTATACAATGACATTTTTTCAAAGTTTAATGAACTTTGTAAAATTTTTAAGCAGTTCTTAATAAATAGAAATTCATGTCCTAGTATTTAATGATCAAATGATTTTCATGATACTTGTGTACTTTTACCTTTTTTCCAGTACTCAGAAAAAAAAAAAAATCATAGGTTTCTATCCACAAAGAATTAAGTTGTTTTCAACATACAGCAGCTGCTGCTGAAATGCTTTTATAAATAAGAGCATTTCATAAAGTAGCATCTTGGAGGAGACTCTTCTTTTTAGATATCTGGGACTTCAGGCTGCCTTAACCCACTTGGTATTATGTCTAGAACATTTATATATTTTTTGCTTGCTGTTTACAGCTTTTTTATTAGTGTGCCTTTTTTTCAGTGCACAGGTTTGTGGAGCAAGCAGCTGTTCATTTGTTTTGTCAGTAATGGAAAGAAGACTTGAACAGCTGATGACAGGTAATTTGGGATGATGTTCAGGTTCTTATAATAGAACAGTGTAGAAAGCTATCACTTTATCTTACAGTGTCTGTATATGTGTGACAAGACTTTCAGAACAGAAGAAGAAATTTGCACTTCACAGGGTAAATAATAAAACATGAGAAAATAGACAGTGGTGTTAAGAATGATGTATAGAAAAACTACATGCAGGAAGCCATTTCTGGTGCACAACAAGGTGTTTTGCTGGTTGTATGCTTCTGGAATTTTTGATATGGGTTTGTGACTGTCATGTGTTGGCACCTCTTCTATAAGTTTTTAATAAAAAAGTGGAGCATACTCAGAATATTACTTTTTCTTTACTGGAAAATGAGTAATGTTACCTAAACATGGGGTTCAGGATTTTCTAGGCAAATATTTCAGGAATATTCTAGGCAAAATGCTTGCAGTTTGTCCAGTTGGAGCCTCATGTCCTCCTGTCATTCACTCTCTGGCAATTTCTCTTCTGAAAAGAGAAATCTGGCAGTTTCTTTGACAGCTTCGGAATGTTTCCAGTAAATCATCCCCACACGTTCATGGCTGTCCGCTGTTCTACACCTACTTCCATGTAGGAATTTGTATTTCTGTCATCCCTCAAGGGAAACTGTTCCTCCCCGGCTTCCTGGAAATTGCAGTTGTAGTAATTACAGTTGTCCACTACTTTTACCTTTCCTGACCTTGAAAGTACCTTTTGTGTACCCATCCTGTCCTCTGCTGCTTTTCTCTGTCACTGGCAACCCTCTCACTGCCTGTCCTGCCCAGAGTTCAGGGAGTTCCCTGTTACCTCCGTTTCTGCAGTATTTGGCTCCCTGCTGCCACTTTTTAATTCGTTCTGTCAGCTCTCCTACCACTGCTGGCTTCAAAAGTTTATTTGCTGTAGGCAACAGAGAGTCCACATATGGAGTGCCTGGAGATGCTGTCCTGGCTGCTGCCCATGCCTTCTGTTAGTGTGTGTCTCCAGTTGTTCAGTTGCTTCTTAACTTGCTCATGAAGCTGTGAAAAAGCTCTTTTTCCATAGTTATCCCCACACATTTGCATTGCAGATGGAGCGTCGGTCATCACTTGTGATGAGTAACTCAGTGGTTTTGCTTAGCATCACAAAAAATTAAAAGAGAAAATATGTTATGAAGAGTTCAGGTGATAGTACAATCATCAGGAGCCATATGCCATGCAAGAATGGCAAAATCTATTTGTTCCAGCCAACTACAAAGACCATGTAGCATATTCCTTATCATTATTTAATAGGAGGTAATTATTAAGTATTTGGATACACAGAAATATATTCCGTAGCTATTCGTGACACTTGAAAGCATGCCACTTGCATAGTGAAACAACCTCAGGATATATAATAGTACTCATGAATTACTTATTAATTCTGCTCTCTTCTGTGTCTTCTTCTTTCTAATTTAAGTGGTTTTGGCCTTATTGTGCTACGTAGTGGGACTTAAAGGTCATTTTACAACCTGTTGATCCCCTGGTTGTCACTACACTCCTTCCGGTATTGTGTTTTCATGTAGCAATTGGATTAAGAAAGGATGATACAGCTTAATGACCTAGAATAGGGATGTGATTCTTCGAATGCAAAATAGAGAAGAAAAGCTTGATGTAAGTTAATGAAAAATTGAGGGGATAAGATAAAGAGATACAAATAAAGACAAGAAAGGTAGGGCAATGTGTAAATGGCAAATAGACAAGTCAATAATTAATGACAATAAAGAAATGACTACCTGAAAAGTGCAAGGCCTAGCTTTTATTCTTCGAAGCATATTCTCATTGGCCACTTTAAATATAAAAAAAAAGAGAAGTTCTTGGATGTTTTTGTCCTTGGTAATCTTCAGCATTCCATTTCCTCCCATAGCAAGAATTTGTCAATATTCAGACAAATAGCCTGAACAGTACAAATATTGATGTTTTCCCTTCTAAGTATAAAAAAACTTTAAAACTATCTAGATACATTTTTTGATGTATTGCTGTTGATTTGAATTTTTTTTCAATCTTCAGCAAATGTCCTCTTGATTTTAAATCTGCATAAAGCAATCTCCAAAATTAAACAACCCTGTATTTCAGCCCCTGTACATTGCACTATACAATTAATAATACATCCACTGTATTATTTTTGAGGAATGGAGAGCCAGTTATGTATTTTTTGTGAGCTGTGTTAGGATTTAGCCACCTACCTTCCATTCACATTAATGGGACTCACGCAGATAAATTGCCCTCAACAACAGAAGTTTTCACCCTTCAGTCTCAAGCCAGGCCTTCAATTACAACCCAGAGAACCAAACACACCCTGCAGTTATGAAAGATGTATGCCTGGGCATTCAGCATAAAGAGGAAAATATCAAAATAAGGTTTTTTGGCAGGAACTGGGAAAAAATGTTACTTCATAAACGGCAGACAGGACAGATGGAACTAAAAGTCATGCAGCTGAGAGAAGGATCAAAGAAGAACAACTATTTCCTTGATGCAGGGAAGAGAAAGAAACAACAAAGTGTGCAGTACAGCATGTGCTCCTGACACAGATGGGTCAGCCAGCAGCTTAGAGAGACTTCTGAGCAGGCTAAAAGGGACTGGAGTCAGGCAGAGAGAAATGCATCAATATTCTGCAAAGATAGAAAAACATTATGTGGTTTTAAAGTTCCTTCCCTGTGAAATTGCCAACTCTTAGTCTTTCTTTATGATTATGAAACATATTAAATTGTTTTAATATTAAGGTCCTAGAATTAGTCAGTCTGATGTTTATTTTCTAAAGGGAAAAAGAGGGAAATAATCTAGTAAACAAAATTTTGAGGAAAACAAACCCTCAAGCTAGAGAACTAGATTGTTTGCATGTATTTGTGAGGGTGGAGGGAAACGGAAAGAGAGAAAAAGAGACAGAGGGAACAAGGGAGAGTTACAAATACATTTTAAGTCAATCCTATGATTTTTACATCCTGAGATTTTCAGTTCTGGAGTTGTACTTTTGTTACAGAGTTTTACTGTTTTCAGTCTTTAGCTTATATTAAAAAAGAAAAAAAAAAAAAAACAACTGGATTAGAAATGGTATTTGAGAACCAAGCAGGCTGGCAGATCCCTGGATTTGTCAGATATTCAGCTCCTGTCCAGGACACATAACCTAGGACTCATGCCTAGCCCAGATAACACAATGAACTTGTGTATGTCCTCGACGTGCTGTGAGTCAGCCTCTCTGATGCCCCATGGTGAAATCCAGTTTCCTTTCACTCACTGCCCACCTGACAATCATTCCACATGGGAAAGGCTGTGAACCTGTAATCTACCGGGTTCTTTAATGTATATTACCAGGAAACAGTGAGATGGTGGCTTTAGCTTCCCAGATTAAATGTATTTAGAATCGGTCCCTCGAGAACTGTTCCCTCAAGGTATATGTTTTAGCCAGTGATTCACAGCTTTGTGTTTTTGGAGGGAAAGATGACTTTGTAAATGGATTTTCTACATTTTTTTTTTCTCAACTCAATGCTATTCAGAAGATAAATTAAAGCTTGAGTGTAGTTACTTCATCCTGTCCCAGAATATAATTTTATTTTTATTTAATGTATTTAGGTTGATGGATAGGTATATGACTGTAACATGAACCTGTTTCTCATTGATGAATGTGTCTAGAAGAATAAAGGAAAAAAGAACAAGAAGAATAGATATTAAAGTAAGCAATACATTTCAGTGTCCCTCTTGCTGTTGCATTAACAGTACCCATGAGAAGACCCATCTTACATTTCACAGCCATTCTTTTTTCTCCCATTTCCTCTTCCCTCTTGAGCATCATTTATAGAAATAGTATATCCTTAATATTTTCTATAGTCTTTGACTTGGCAATTCATTATTTGCCACAAACTGAATTTTTTGTGTGTGTGTTTCTGGAATTTTACTTGTATTTTTACTGTCTGAGGGCTTGAAGTACAAATTATATATTCATTGATAGCAATGCATTTTACAGCTTAAAGCTGGCTTCCTTCTGCCAGGGGTCCTTTCAAATAACTCAAGGATTATTCGAGTAAAATAATAATTCTCTCCCAAGAATTTAAATAAAAATAATCTGTACTGACTGTCACTGCTTTATCATAATGCTGGATAACAGGGTAAGTTCAAATGAACATTTTTAGTTTTTTTCTGTCGTGGCAACTTGCAGCTAAGATTACATTTCTATGATTTTCATCTCCCATGGCTCAAGAATTCTGACAGTTCTCCATGCCTCCTATGTTACCCCCCAGACTCATCCATGTACTTCTTATGCTAAAGTTAAGATAATAGGAATAAAAATTGAATAACAACAAAACTGTTCAAGAACATTTGGTATTTGGATGAAAAGTACTTTTCACATATTCCCATTATTGCTGAAAGAACAGGAAGAATTTCCACTGAATCAATAGCTGTTGGAGCAGATTCAAGTGTGATTTTAGCAGAATAGCGAGCAGAAAGTACCCTGGTGATTCTTCCCCACAGCTTGCATTAGCCAGGAGCCCCCTCTTGCAAAGAGTGGTGCAGTATCATGGATAGGAGGCAATATTTCACAACAGAACTGTTTTCAAAGTTCTGTATATGTATGTGCATCATTATCTGTGGGTGAGCTTGGGAAATTCAAACCCCAAAAATTTCTCTGTCTATTTCAGATACTTAGCAGTTTTGTGGGTGTTTGTACCAAAGTGGTGTGATGTCTTGTTAGCAGTGAAGTATCTGCGTGCTAAGATTTATAATGAGACTGGAATCCAAATTACCGGCTGATATTGCTTGATTCGGCTCCGGTACTGTGTCCTAGGCTGGTGTCATATGGCAGTTTGCTCTTATGGAAATTACCTCAGACTGGTGATAATGTTAAATGTCTGCTCATCTGTTCAGCTTATGTGGGAATTTCTTTGTTCCCAAAACCAAGAATGTGCAGAGGAAGAAGAGCAAACCAAGTCTGCTTAACACCTCTCACTAACACTGAATATGGTGCTGTGTGGGTGACAGTCGGTGTAAGTCATTTCAAAAGAGGAGCTTGAAAGTCATTTGAAAAGAGGAGCTTGAAAGCAGGTTTTAATAAATTCAGTTATCATTTTCCTAACTTTGTTTTGTGACTTTTTGCCCAGCTGCAATAGGTAGAAATCATCTGGGAATGATGCAATATATAATTTTTCACTGATATTGTAGCAGTGGAAGATGGACCTTGCCTAAAGTTGTGCAAGAGAGCTGTGAAATGTGGCGCTTGAATCTCTCAAAGAAACAGTTTTTGTCTCTGAATATGGATGCTGAAAATCAATTATATGTAGATTGGCTGTGAGAGGGAGACAAGCTGTTCTGTTGATTTAGGCATGACCTGTGTGGTGACGCTTCATCTCCCACTGAACTAAATACTCTTTCAAATGACATATTAATGGGAGGACATCCAAAATACTTGCTAGGCAAATGAATGTGTAATAGCCAGATGGTTTATTTGGTTTTTCAGTAATCCTCAGAGGATCAGAAAGGGGATTTATTTAGTAAGTTATAGCATGCAGTTACCTGTGTTAAAGTGTCGTGAAATACTGTAGGTTATAATTGCAGATCTGTTCTGTTCTTTTCTTATTTTGCCACATTTGTAAAGCACTGTGGAAAATGTCAGCCAACTTTTCATGGCGTGGTAGGAGCACAGGTGGGGAATGTTTAAGAAATAGGGTTGTAAAAGGGATGGTGAAACAAATTACCCAATAATCCTTTCTGCTATTCTTAGGACCTTTCAAATCTTTCATCCAACATCAAATTCCTTCTATTCAAAATTTAGCATAAAGAGCATAACACACGTCTGAAAAGGTGGAATAAAACTTATCTCGTGAGCCTGCCTACATAGCTCCATTTAATACATGAAATGTATTTTGGGATATCTTCTCTTCACTTGAACATACTGTGCTGAGACAGAAACTTCTAATACTACAGTATACGGCTTCTATGTCTGTACACGTCTGGTCAAATGTCCTCAGCATATGCTCACTCTGCATCTGGGAGAGTGAGCCACAGGTATTACACTTAAATGAAGGCTGGCTTTTCTCCACCTGGTTCCTTAATAAACAGATCGGGATTTTTCCCTCCATGAGCAGGAATGGGTCCCTTTGATGCTACCTTATGTTCTGCATGGAGGAGAAAAGGAAATTGAGTTTCACTGAATGCTGGATTTGGTCTCAAACACATTTCTGCTGGGGAAAATTTTACTGTTTCTGAAACATTTCAGAATTTTGCCTCAGAAATTTCCCTGTTGTAGAGCAACAGTGCTGCCGCTGTGTGTCCCCCTGGCAGCAATAGTGAACCAAAATGATTTCAGTCTATGGTACAGTTAGGAAATCAGCAAAACACTTGAAAACCAAATGTGTCACTTGAGCAAAATGATGAAGCCTAAATTCCAGAGAATTCAGGAGAACGTCTCCAAGGCTGCTTGTCATTAGATTTGTCCCAGCTGTTACAATTTTTTTTGGGAAACCTTCCCTCAGACACCCCCCTCTAGCACTGGGAACTCCTTCCCACTCTAATGCTGGGAAGGCACAATAGGATCACCTATTTGCTATACTAGCTTGATTAGGAAATCTCTGTCCTGAGTAATTCATAAAACAACCATTCATACACCTCAGGTCTCATTAGATGCCAGTTTGATGAGTGAATTTAGCTGTTTTGTATTGAATTTTACTAAAATTTGTGCAGTGGTGCAAGGGCATGACAGCAAGAGTACACTGAATTCATTCATTTCTCACAATTACAGAAAACTGGATAGTCTATGGAGAAGGCAGATCATAGGATTTTCCTCCTACTGACTTGTAAGTCCTAGACAGTGTGGTTTAAGTCTTGGCTTCCTTCCTTTTGGTTTCATATACATGAATTAGCTCTCATAGGCAGACTCCTTGCCAGATATCTGGATATTCTTGGAACATAGGAGCTGTCTGCTTGCTTTCCCACAGTCTGTGGATAGCCTAATCCTTAGCTGCTGTAATTGATGGCCAAATCCTTTAATGGCTGAATAGGCAGAGGAAGAGGTAGAGGTCTGTGCTCAGAAATGTGCTCAGGTTCTGCTTCTCGTCTGAGTCTCACAGAAATACCAGGTCTGAGATACCTTCACAGAATCACAGAAAGGGGCAGGTTGGAGGGGACTGCAGTGGGTCATTGGTCCAAACTGTGGCTCAAGCAGGGTCATCCCAGAGCACAGGATTGTGTCCAGACAATTCTGGATTATCTCCAGTGAGGGAGACTCCACACCCTCTCTGGATAATCTGTTCTAGTCACAGTCACCCACACAGTGAAGGAGTTCTTCCTCGTGCTCAGGTGGAACTTCCTGTGCCTCAGTTTCTGCCCACTGCTTCTCATCCATCTTTGCTGGCAGACCCTGTGGGCTGGCTCTGATATCCATGTGTGTGATAAGTCTCCCAGTGGTGAACCACATCTGAAGAGGTTAACTGTCCTCCTTGGTGTACACAGAGATATCTGGAGGTTTCAGCTGACACCAGCACTTCTTTACCTGTCTCAGGGCACCTGACTTTAACAGAGGGTCTGCAGGACATTCTCAGCCTAAATGCCGAGTGGCAGGAGACCATCCATCATTAGTTATGTCTTATGGCACACTACCCTCATTTTCTATGCAGTCACTGCTGGTGCTCCAGACTGTAACCAGCGTTGTCCGGAACAACAGTTGCATGTGGAAGCATCTTTGAGAACCTGGGCATAAAAATGCCTACCAATCCCTGAATTTTCAAGGTAGTCTTTCCACCATTTGTCACTTACCACTCACTCAGTTTCACTGTGAGTGATGTGTCTACATGAAATGTGAGCCACAGCTATAAGCCAGATGTCAGTAAAAAAGTGGATTATCCCTGCTTCAGCATCCCTTATTGTGATTCAATTTTCGTACATGATGGACACTGCTGTTGAACAAGCAGCACTGTCACTGGTCAGCATTTGATTTAAAAAAACAATTTGAGGCCATAAGCTGGAAAGGTGCTTGGTCAAGCAATTGATCAGTGGGCAGATGAAACTAGTAATACAAACGTGCTGTAAGCTAGGAGTAACACCAGGAAAGCAGACGTATGTTTGAAGTGAACGATCTTGATTTGCATGGGTACATAAAGAAGGCTATTTCTGAAAGAAATAGAGATTAAAGGTGTGGAGAGAAAAGAGATTAAAGGTTCTGAGAGAAATTAAAAGCTTTTTTAAAAGAAAAGGGACTGTTTGTTTGTGTGTGATTATTTTTACTAGTTTAATCTGGCAATAAAATTATCGTATTTGTCTTGTCAGCATTTGATCTCAAAATTATTTTTAAGATTCAGTAACAAAATCTCACATGAATGAGTGCATATTCTGCTTAGATGGGGAGTTGCTTTTCCAGTTGTTTTAACAGGCAATATGCAATATCAGTGCAAGTCTCCAGAGGTCAATAGAGTTTGCTGTAGTTATCAGGAGAAAATAGGCTTCATGTTGAGTAGAGAAAACACAATTCTTTTAATATCCACAGTACCATTTAATATTTGATAAAAGATTCTGTATACACGTGTGTACGTACATGTGTACACACGCATAGGCACATGCAAAAAGATATTAATAATATACTTCAAACAGAAGCATTTCCTGCATATATAACTTTCCAGTATATTTAGGAAAGCTACAAAAAAATGCAGGAGAAAAAAGAAAAAAGAGAGAAAAAAAGGCTTTCATTAGAATAAGGGAAGTTAATTGTAGGATCTTTCAGTTCACACCAACAATGCTGCATGTTATATGGCAAAATATTGTCAGCCTGAAAATGGTGTCAGTTCCTGACATCACTCAAGACTGTGAAAAACCTCCCTTTGGC
Source organism: Ifrita kowaldi (assembly GCA_013398055.1). Taxonomy (NCBI): domain Eukaryota; kingdom Metazoa; phylum Chordata; class Aves; order Passeriformes; family Cinclosomatidae; genus Ifrita; species Ifrita kowaldi. The sequence continues at coordinate 142,118 of VZRS01009539.1, forward strand.
TTGCATGAAACAAAAATTACATCCATTATGTTTTTCACATGGCAAAGTACAGCTACAGCCAAATAATCTTTCAGAGCCCTAGTCCCTTTCCTTTTGATTATTATTACTTTGCTTTACTGTAGCAAAGTCTTTAAACAATATGCAACCCTTCACCTCAAAAGAAAAAAGTTGTGTTTCTTTAGAATAAATCCATTTTCTTGCAAAAAATGATCAGCAGAGAGTTTTCCCTGAAAGCTAGCACAGTATTAGGTAGATGGTGTTTTAGAACATCCAGTAAAGCTGTTTTCAGGATTTTTTGTGAACAGATTCTATTCTTAATAAATCCTATCAAAATCTGTAAAATGACAGTATTTATTTTTTTTTATATTGATACTGAAGTCTTTCAAATACAATAGTTACAAATACAGGTCTGTTCTGTGACCTCCTTTACTGTTTTGGCAAAATGTACTATAGAGGCAAATTTCAGAAGCCAGTCTTTAGTAGACAGAGATTTTTATTGTTTCGAAAATACAATATGGTCAAAACTGTTAAAAAATAAGTGTGAGTCTGAATTGAATACTCAGCATAATTGGAATACCACAGGTTTCTCAGGGAAAGCTGGTCCCACACCTGGTGCGATCAGAAGCTGTGGTCAAATACTTGAAATTCTCAGCTGGTTTAAGTGGAGGTAATGACCCTGACTTCAACAGATAACTGGCACAGAGGAGAATTTTGTCTGTTAACTTTTTGAAAGCAACCATTTTATTTGTTCTTCAGCTCTGAGCGTTTATGTTCCAGCTGGTCTCAAAAATCACATAACTGGGAGTTGTAAAGACATGCTGGGGGAGGGGAGGGAAGTGGCAGGAAACTTGGCAGGAAAAGAGACATTGAAAACTTGAAGCAGAAACTATGGCAACCTGAATAACTTGCTGGAGGAAGTGTGCAGCAGGTTTTGCCAATGGCACCTGGAGAACAAGGGTTTCACCTCAGCAGTTATGTCTTGCAGTGAGAGAAATTATTCTCCCCCTGAATTTGGCACATGTGAGATGGCAATGCAGAGAGCATCCACACACATGCTCTTTGGAGCATCCCAATAGAAAAATGACAGGGACAAACTGGAGCAAGTTCAGTGTAGGACTCTGTTGGTCAGCAGGCATGAGGATTATTTAAGGAAGACGCGTGTGTTCAGCAGAGAAGGCTCTGGAACATCATCAGAGATGCATGGTGAGAGAGTGAAGCCCAAAAGCTGGAACACAGGACATTCAGACTAGATATGAGTAATGTTTTTTGTTGGGGTTCTGGTGTTTTGTTTTTTTTTACCGTGGGGGCTGTCAAAGCCTGGAAAAGACGTTGTTGATATTTTCTAGAGATACTCAAAACTCAGCTGGACAAAGCCCTGCAACCAGATCTGATGTGGTTTTGCCTGCAGCAAAGATGACCTCCAGAGGTTCATCCAAACCCGAATTACTCTGTATTTCTGTGATACTGTTCAGTTTACTTAAATTATTCTCTTTATTTTCCGAGGGATGTGACAGTTTCAGAAATGGATCCAGCTGTTGATTATATGCTTCAGGGGGCAACGTTAATGGAGGAGCTGCAGCCCTTTTAGCCCCCTGGTAAACTCAGGCCTCAATTTTTATTATTTTCTACCTTCAGCTATTGTGGAGCGTTGCTGAGCTCATAAAGCAGCTGCTGTGAATGGTGTGAAAAGTAATTGCTGCATATACTTCATAGGGCTTGTAAAATGATTTGGAAATTACTGTAGAGAAGTGAGCTGCTATGTTTTTATCACTATAGAAAACCTCAAGATGGTAGATCACTAGATAAGCTATAAGTATATACATTTATAAATATGTATATACATATATAAATATACATATGGATCCCAACTGTTAAGATAATTCGTGCTATCTTAGAATCTGGCCTTAAAATTCGTCCACAGCCAGTATTTTTTCAGAAATAGTGCAAGTGCTACAATGATAACCTGAGTAAGATGGAACTCCAGGTGGCATACCTGGCTGTTAAGATGGGCGTGAGGGAAAACTGAACAAGAACTTCAAAGAGAAATCCGTAAGTACCAAAAAACCCACAACCTCCTCAAGGTGTCCACTAAAATCCTAATGTATGAACAGGTAAAAAAGAGAAGCATGGTGATAAAGGGAATCCTACTGCAGAAAGAATGCCTGTTAGTGTATAAATGGTTTAAGAGGGAGCCTCTGCCCTCCTAAATTCAGACTTTACACTTGGGTTTGATTCATTTCTTCCAAGATCACAGGAAGAGTCCTTTAGGCATCCTCCTTGCATCAGCTTTTATTTTCTCTAAAGAAAAAAGAATGTCCATATATCTCACAGGGTAGGCCTAGACTTTTATTAATTAAACTTTCAAGACCTTGAAGATGGAAAAGAAAGTATTATTATCAAGGATTATTTAAACTATGTTTTTGTGAGGTTGAAATACAGTCCAGCTGAGAACTACCTGCCAAAGCCTAAGTAAAAATAGACAGCCGGTGGGTTCTCAGCCAGTACGATGTCAAATTAAAATTATACCTCACAACAGTAAATTCAGTGATGATAATTCCATGTGGATTAAGTGTAGGAAGCTGAAAAAATAAGCTCTTACTTTTCTCATCCAGATAATTTTTCTTTCTGTTAGGGTTTTACTTTGAAAAAAAACAAACCTGAAATCTGTATGTGGGGATGTAAACAGCTGCATGGGGAAAAATGTCAGTACTTAGCAGCAGTGAAGTTTGTCCAAGGATTACCACAGTGAATAAAACCAACTTCCCTTTTAAAAGCTGAGTGTACTATTTTGGGAATGTGACCCCTTTTCATGAATAAATGACGTGGTGACATTTACAGACAAAGCAAGTTTTAACTGCTATGAAAGGAGATGACAAATGTCAGGATGTCAGTAATGATCTGTGAACATAATGGTCTCTCACCAGAGCACTGACTAGATATATAATGTAATTGTCGCCTGCTAATGCTGCCATGGAAGAAGAAAAGCAAAGCCATGTGAGGAAGATCAAAAACCTCTCTGGAACCAACCTTAAAGCCTGATTGATAGGCATTGGCACAACTTAGCTAATAAATTATATTGCTAATGACTTACAGTTTTTACCTTGTGCATATTACTATTACACACTGTGAAATTTCTGTATAACTTACAACTGTATTGTGTCAGAGGATAAAGTGTTGGCCATCAAAATGGCTTTCTGACAGTTTCTTTATCCCTGTTGTAGTGCTGGGGCTTGGCTGTTGCAAAAGTCTTGCTGGAGCTGAGTGGATTTACTGCAGCCAGAGCTGGTTCATGGAGCACAGGTTGCTGCAGAACAGAGCAGGATTCTTCCTTGGCAGAATCTTGCAATTCCATGAAAGATCATACAACCACAGAAACACAGAATGGTTTGAGTTGGAAGGGACCTTAAAAATCATCTAGTTCTAATCCCCTCCATGGGCTGGGATGCCTTCCCCATGATCAGGTTCCTCAAAGCCCCTTCCAACCTGGCCTTGGACACTTTCACAGATGAGGCATCCACAACTACTCTGAGCAACTTGTTCTGCACCTCACCACTCTCACAGTAAAGATTTTCTCCCTAATATCTAATCTAAATCTCTACTCTTTTAGTTTAAAACTATTCCCCCTTGTCCTATCACTGTCCGCCCATAAAGATCTTCTAGATCCCCTTGTCCTCTTCAGGTGTTATGTCTGTCAGTTTTTCACACCCTTGTATACTGTACGCTGGCCCAGCCTTTTGATTGATGTCAAACTTGCCTCGATGACTTCCTCGGGAAACCCAGATATATGGTAGAGAAAGAGAGCTTGGAATTAATTATGCAGTTGTCTTCTGAAGTCATCTCAGGCAACTGCCTCCCACCCCCAGGCCTCAAACTGAATCCCCATTTGCCCCACACATTGAGTGCTTTCTCCAGCTGACTGCTAAATTGATTCCCATTTGCTATTCTAAGTGGGGGAGTGTCTGGAAATCTGAAGGTTTAAGAATCCCGAGACCTCGGCTCAGCATAGCGTGGGAGGCAGGGGTTTCTCTGCATGAACTCCGCAGCCTCCTGGCAACTTCTCAGCTCCCAGCTGAGCACTGGGCTTTGCTTTCCTTGTGCTTTGCTGCGACAGTCAGCCGACCTTTTCTCAGCATAGGTTAGCCTGCCACAGGGCTTGTGTCACCCAGAAGACCAAGGATGTTTTCAGAGAGATGGAGAAACTATGATTAAAAGCCAGATATAGTCAAGCTCTGGTGCAATCAGCCAGAAAGCATTTGGCTGGAGGTTTGTTTATGAGAAGAAATATAACAGATAAAATAGAAACATTAATATAATAGAAATACCAAGCTCTGGAACATAGTGAAGATAATGCTGAACAGTGAATAGATGTATTTTTAGAAGATACTCTGAGTAAATCTCCTGTTAATAGCGCACAAGTGTATCTTTAACACTACTTGTATAGATATAGTAATCACACTATCTCTCAGGTAAATCCCTATTACAAAGAAAGCTCATCCCAATCTGCTGTATCTTTGATCTGCACTTTACAGTCAGAGCTATCTATGACAATGAAGATGGAGGTGGCATTTCGGGTAAGACAGCCAGCACTGTAGCAATCATGTATTGACATCCAGCAAGTATTCACCTCGATTAACCATATCCATCTCAAAGTTAGATGTCTTCTCTAACTGAATTGTCCTAAGCTTCCTGTAGCCAATGGAGAGATGTAGGCAGTGCAGAGGGCAATCGACCCTAACCTGAGATAAGTATTCGAAGATAAATTGTGCCTGTTTCTTGCTGTTCACCCTAGAGGGTTCCCAACACTCCAGAATCAATGCCTACTTTTGAGGTGGCTATGCTTAGGTGAGACATGTGGGAGGCTCTAATTTCCATGGAATCAGCTGATCTGAAGGGTCAATTGCTTTAACACAGCCTTCTTACTGTGCAGCATTAAACTATTAAACCTGATTAGGGATTTATGGTGAGGAGTCCTGCAACCTCCATACCTTGCACACATGCAAGAAAATTAATACTAAAGAAACGAAATGCACTTTAAGAATAGAAAGTATATAATTAAAATGCACAAAGGAAGAACTAAGCAAAAACCAATTATGCTATTATGTAACCACTGAGCTATTTAATCCACTCTGTGCGTCTCTTTTTGAAAGACACTCAGTTAAAGAGAATTCACTGATGTTGAATCTTGAGGTGGTCATTGCGAAATTTTTCTTCTTTCTGATGTAAGAAGACACTTGAAGAAGCAACACAATCATTCCAATAGTAACTGGAAAAAAGCAAATATCAGTGTTCTCAGGGTATAACACGAAATATATTTCTGTATGTATCATTCTGGTGCTCCTGCTGATCCAGTGGGGATCATTTGTGTTGAAATGAGTCTCCCAGTGGGTAAAGGTTATCAGTTATGACCAGGTTTTGTGATGTGAAGCAATAATTTTAGAGGCTGTATATTCGATGATTTTAGTCCACAAACCTTCTCTTGAAAATGATAAAAGGTAGTTTCTCAGTGGACTAACCATGGTCTGATTACCTCCTAGGTTTAACTTTTAACTCATCCATCTTGATACAGTGACTTCTAATCTCACATGTTTCTAGCTTGTTTTAGATATATATTTCAGTATTAGTGGAGCATTTCTGTTTAAACTACTTGGGATTTTTCAATGTATTTCTTTTTGCTTGATTTATTGTAATATTTAATTAACTCTTACAATTGGATGGATTTCTAGGTTACATTTATTGGACTATTATTTAGCTCTCTTGAGGTGAGAAGCCCATTACAAAATGTGCTAACAGTTCTGCTGCTCAAGGAAAACCTAAGAAGGGGTTTTGTTTTTCACTTCAAAAATACTGAGTTTTAGTCTCTGCTTTAATGCCCTTTAAACTCATCAGCTAGAGAAGGACATTAGTGGTTATCTCAGCCCTGACACTTGCTAACAGAGACTGACAACTGCTGACACAACAACCTGCCTAGAATTATATTTGGGTAGGGGGTGGAATGGGTTGGCATAACAGAAACATGTAATTTCACTAAACCACCATTTTTAGAAAATGACATTGTTTAAAATTTCCTTTGCTGAAAGGGAGATGCATTTTTCCCCAGACCTCTCTAAAAAAAAAAAAAAATCAAGCAGGGGATTGAATAGGAAAATGGTGCCTGAAACGAGAAATTCAATATGTATTCAGTGTCAGTAAAACCTTCCATTTTAATTTTTATTCTGAGTTCTTCTCAAATATAAATGTGTATACAAGTTCTTATGCTTAATTAACGATAGAACTTACAGAAAGCACTTATTGCTATCCATTTCTTTCCTATCCCTCCCCTTACCTCCACTGATCAGAGCTGCATGTTGAGTAGACACACTATAACCCCGTAATTTGAAGCTACTACTATAGCATCAATTCTTCTGGATGATACCACACCTTGCCAGTCAAAAATGATTTGAGCTTAAATTGTCAGCTAAAGATGCTCTTCATTTTTATTGCCCTGAACTTGCGGGCAGTCTATTGGATGAAGTGAATTACTTTGTTGTTGAAAATGATTGTAATTTTGTGTGAAGGACACAATCAGAATACACAATATTTTTTCCCCTTTGCATTTCCCAACCTGCTCTGCTCCTTTGGTGCCCAAGCATATTACAAAATTGCTGACATCTAAGCTGATCAATCAAACTCTTTGCAGTTCTGTAAATGATCTTAACTGTCTGTGCAGCTGTTATTTGGCAGTGCTCCATCTGGAAAATAAAATACAAACATCAAAAGAAGTTCAGCAAGGTTTATGTTTCACAGAGGTTTTTTGATAGCTTGTCTGTTATATAACAGAGTCTCTTGGGTCAAATTAGAAGGCGTCAGATCTTTGTCCTTTCATAAATCTCTGATCCCTGAGTTAACCATATGACAGTCACCTCCCAAAACAGGGACACCTAAGCAGTGTGTTGGTGCTGTGCTGATACTCTGCACACTAATGGGCACAGCCTCCCAGCAGAACACAGGCTGTATACAGGAATATTTAATGGGAGCTGGGGAAAGCTGGGGCAGCAAGATGGTTTATAGAATTAAGAGGGTAGATTTTTTCAAAAATGGTTTCAGTTTTGTTCCTCAGTTCTGCCCAGCTCTCTACCAAGCCTAACACCGTGGCATGCAGGGGCTGTGTTGCTTGCCTTTAAAACTGCCATTGCTGAGCCAGTGCAGCTGTACTGTAGAGAACTCCATCTTAGTGTCAATTCAGAAAAAAAAATCAGTGTTCGTGAGGTGTTTTGCTTCCTCATACTCTCTCCCTGCTTTTAAATTACAGCCTTCCTCCTTATTTTAATAATTCAGCTAAACTGATGATACAACTTGACCTGAAGACATTAAGCAAATGTACCAAATTGAAGAAGGAACACAACATGCATGGATAGTTTGTGATTTATCTAGAGGTGAGTATATGCCACTATCCCTTGCCATAAGATATAGAGAACTGGGCAGAGAATTAATGCTCTGGTAGACTGCAGGAAGACATTTGCCAGGGATGTAGAGAGACAGCAAATCTCCTGACACTTTATGCTCTGATTAGTCATGCCCAAAAGGCGTATCAGCCAACTTGAACAGATCAGCAAAGTTCTCATTAGCAAAATTCCGAGCTAACCTTTCTACTCACTGACTGCAGAGAGGGCAAAACAGTAATCACAGTGGAAAAGGTGTCCTTAGCACTCTAAAAAGAAACTACCAGGCAATAAACATTGTTGATCAGACACAAAATCGGACGGAGGAAAGGAAAATGTCAGTGAATCAAATGCCTTCTCTTCCTGGACAAAACACAGAGGTGTAATGCTGCAGTTATGACCAAGAATACTTCACATGGTGTGATGGACACACTGCCAGTTGGTCCAGGTCAATTACAGTGGCTTTTTTTGGTGTAATGCGCAGCAGAAGTTTTCCTCAAAGGACCATAAAGGAAATGAAGTGCCCAATACCTTTGCCAGTTTTATAGCTCTCAGACTATGTGGAAAATTTCATCCAGAAAGAACTGGCAGAGAAAAGAAGATAATAACAAGAACAACAAAACAACATTATGTGCTGTACAAGTTGCAACATATTTAAGATATATTTTTTATGTTCTCTCACTTTGTGATTTGCTTTTGCACTGCATTTCATACATTGCTTAGTTAAAGACTGCAATATCAAGCTACAGTAATGTATAGCAAATTTTAAGACATTTAACCACAATTACAATATGCATCTAGAAAAAGATTTTTTTTCCTCAGCAGAAATTAGAACTGTTGCATTTAGAAGCACATCCCATTTCTATCAAATATGCACCATTTCCCCTGCAGCTCCTTTTATGTTAGTCAATATCTTTTAATGTTATCTGATGGTTTCCTAGGAGATGCCCTAAATGGCCAAACTCACTAGTTTGATGCTGGTGTTGGATAATATCTATATGCACTAAACATCTGTTTTGTTCACTGAAGTCTGCTCTGCCCTTTTTCCACTGGTCATTATGTTCCCCCTGAGGGGTTCTAATGGTTGCTAATGAGATAAGAAAAATGCTCCATGTACAGTTCCATCTTCTCTGATGGTGTGTGATCAGAAGTCTGTGCTCTTTTTTAGCACAAATTGCATCAAAATCATTGTTAGTGTTTCTTTGTACAGTAGTTTGAATGCAAATTTTACACTTAAGGACTAAAGTGCCTTTTAAAAATCTGTAAGATGCAATTAGAAAGAGAAAGATCACCATATTACAGGGTAGAGAGTTCTATTTGTGGAAGGGTGGGCTCAGTGTTGATTCATGTTTTTCAGATGGTATAGTACAGGTTGCATCATTAATAGAAGATTAAGATGTCAAATGGGGAATTTTTACCTTCTGTTTCTGAGTTTTTCACTGTAGGAAATTACCCAGATATGGCGAGAGTTTGATTTTATATAACATGATGAGCAGACAGAGTGTTCCTCAAATTGAACAGAGCCTGCTGCTACTGTGGGAAGAGGGGCTGACAACTTGGGTAGTATCCATACAAAGCTATAATTTCTAATCTGTCAAAATCACTTCCCTTTAGAAAGCCTGATTTCATTAGCATGTTCTTTGTCAGATGTGATTGTCTCTCTTAGCAGCTTTCCTTTTACAGCTGTCACAAAAGCCAATCAGATTATACCAAGGACAGGAAATAAATAAGTCTTTTTGCTGTAAATTAATTTAGGCAAGGCTGCATTGCATATGGTTAGATTTAGTCCCTACTTTGAAGTGTGAAATTTTAGCAAGGTACCAGATGAGGGCTCTAAGAGCAGGTATTGGCATAATTTGGTTACAAACTGCATTTCTTCTGGCAGTCTGGGGGTGGGTATAGAAAATATATTTACATATAGCCTATGCCTCATGAATGGCAAACCAAGCTCTCAGCTAAACTGAGGACATAGGTGAAACTGTCTGGGACAGAGAGGTCAAATTAAGCTTTTCTCAGATTTTGTCTATGCTGCACTCTTCTGGGATAGTTTTAACCCAAACACTAGGAACTCATTTAAGCTAATTTTCTTCATATTTGATCTTGTCCACTGTTCAATTTACCAGCATGGGCTCCTCTACCATTTCACTAAAGTATGATATTTTTGTATAGCTTGCTGTGCTCTGCAACCAAGGAGTAACCAGGCTGAGCTTGCCTTGGGTTCTTCTGTTGTTTTGGACCTGAGCACGTAAGGTAATGAGGACGAGGCAGGTGTTTTATGGAAATCTGTTGATCTACTTGATTTAGTTTTGCTTGATTCATTTCTGTGTTATGGCCTCAGAAATTTGTGAGGGAAAAAAAGGATCAGATTGTTCTTCTTTTCAAAAACGTATTTCACTCTGGAGAGTAAGACAAAGGCAGTAGTCCCATTTGTCTTCTAAGGTTGAAAAAGGAGTACTTTCAGAAGTCTTTAGTGTACAAAAGAATGATGAGTGTCATAGAAAGAGGCCCCTCAGTGTGTCAGCTGGCTAGTCCATCTTTCCATGTACCATTTGCAAAAAGGCACACCATGAAATGATAGCAAAGCTCTTCAGTGGAGCTGTAGTTTCACTTTTCAGATACTGTGACCCCTCTGGAGAACAGGTAAAGCTGTAACCTTCAGTACAGATTCTTTCTGTGCAGGTGCAGGGAATCATTCTAGAAGTCAAAGCTGGTGCTGTGTGACTCGTTTGGTTAAGAATTTCTTTTATTTTGGAATCTTTGAAAATCACAACAATCTATTGCTTGTTAGAAATAGGTAACAGGCACTATATGGATCAGTCACCATTTCCCTTACAGGTACTGTATAGCTGTATTACCTGGGCAGTTATAATGAGTCCCAGTGTCTTGTCACTGAGCCCTGAAATATAGGTGAAAGTCCTCATAGTCATTATTACTTACAGTCAAAGTTTCTTCCCCTTCTACAGGGTAATTGGTCTTCCAGCTTCCAATTTTGGCACTTCTGCATCTCTAAAGACTCATAATTTCCTTTCTAAAGCTAAGAGAATCTTCTGGTTTTAAAAACTTCATCCATTTCTACAACTATGTGTAATGGACTAGCTGTTTTTTTTCTCTGCCTTTTTGCCAGTTCCATCTGGTCATTTAAAAACAGTAATTCTGTATCTTTTCGGGTGCTCCAGATCTTCAGCAATGCCAAACTCTAACTGACAATATTTGATCTGTTTTATGATTACTCTTCATCTGTTCCTGGCTCTTTGTCTGCATGCTGGTAAATGGCTTTGATCACCTCTTGGCCAGAATCTGTGGCTTCTCATAATTCCTTCTGGAAAGATTCTTTGTCTTCATTTAATTACTTTTTACCATTACCTGGCTAGCATCCATTGCCTGTTTTCTGTTTTTAATTTTTGCCACTGTGAAAGCTAATAGAACTCTACTGCATTGGGACATTTAGGAAAGTCAATCCAAATTAAATGTTAAAGTTCACACTTCAGCTGCATTAAATCCCTGTGTTGACAGCCTTGTTAGAAGAAAAGAAGACCTTAATTTTGTTTAATTTAATACATACTATAAATGAATTAATCTAAGTCAAATTTAACCACTTCAACTTTGAACAAATGTGTCTACGCAAGGTTTGTGAGATTTAGCAAATCAATTTTAGCTTTACACTTTTATTAATGTTTTTTGTTTCCTGAGTTTCTTGTAGACAAGGCCTCAGATATCTTTTATGTAGGAATAATCTTTTTCTTCCAGCCTGATTTTTTTCTGTTTCTCTCCTTTTCTTGATGTTTGTCACTCCTGTTTGTCACTCCTGTTCTGATGGTGGCTTACATTATACTGAACATAGTTGCTCTTATTATTTTATTAATTACACTGTAACAAGCTATAGATCTGAATTAATTTCAGGGGAGTCATGTTAAGGTGGATGCTGTTGACACATGCACACATAGAATGGAGTTCATCTTTCCTAACTTTTCTGGGAAAATGCAGGCAGATGGAATTTACCCTCTGCCAGTTTGTAGATGATCTAAGATGAGGGGACTGGGTGACATATCACATGGTTGTGTCACCTTCAGGGAGACCTTAGCAGGCTGGAGAAATGGGCAGAGAGGAATCTTGACAAGTTCTACATGGGGTATTGCAAAGCTCTGCATTTCAGGAGGGTTAACTCCATGCACCAGAACATGCTGGGGGCTGAGTGGCTGGAAAGCAGCTTGATGTCCTGATGGACAGCAAGATGACCATGATCTAGGAAAGCACCCTTACACCAAAAGGTTGAGAGAGGTGATCCTTCACCTCTTCTTCACACTGGTGGGGCAACAGCTACACTTCTGTGTCCAATTCTTGCTTACCTCAACCATCCTGTGATCAACACCTAAAATATTGTTAGCGGAGCAGAGAAGATACAGTTCTAACATTACCCAGGGCTAGTCATGGACTCATTACTTTCAGACCTGTCCCATGTACTCAGGCTGCTTGGCATGGAAACAGGACACCAGAAAACCCAATGTATAGTGTGTGACTTCATAAATTCTTCGTTTTATCCCAGGGGGCTGCTTTTCCTTTTGTATTGTAAAGCTCCAAACAGAGGAATCTAAGCCCACAGCCTTATTCCCAGCTGTTCCTGTGAGCTGCTAGTCTGAAATTAATGACCTAAAGGCTCTAATCCCATGGGTTTAATAAAAGCAAGTTTAATAAGGATAGTGGCTTTAAAACTAGCATGAATCCAGCAGCTCCTGGTGATGATGATGATGAAAAAATATCTTCAGATTTTTTTTAATATTTACTTTTTTGGGGAGGAGGAGTAGGAGAGACAAGGATAGATGGGACACAGATGAGACTTTCTGTAATGGAAAAAAGATGAACTCCTGCTATTTTATCTATCCTTTTCACAGAATTTTTTTGCTCTCTGTTAAAATTGTTCCCAGTAAGTCTGTCTCAGCAGCAGACAGATGAACACTCCCATTTAAATCCCCTCCTGTCTGATAGGTAGACATTTGCAAGCCAAAAGAGAATCATCCTCCTTACTTCTGAAAAGTGTGGTCTGCCTTTCAGATAATACCTACTTTTCCAACCTTGTCAGGTGAGGCAGTGCTTGAAAGCTTTTTAGCACTTACCCTTTTGTATAACAAGTTATCTCAGTAGGAGACTTTGCAGCAGTCTTTAACCCCTTTTGTATTCTCATTCCATCTCAGAGATGTCTCATGCAAGCTAATAAATAATTCCATGAAGTCTCTCCTCTTTCCACAACATTAATCTCCCATCAACTAGTAATGAGCCTTTGTCGGTTCCTTGTGAGAATCTGAGCAACTACATTAATTCCTTGAAACTTTTTTAACAATAGTGATCCTATTGGCAGAGAGTTTAGGAGCATCTGATCCATACATTTAGCCTTAGGAGGTTTTGATGGCCTGTGTTTATTGTGCCCTGAAATTCCTAAAGCCCTAGAAAGATGCTGCAAATGTGACATGCATAAATGTTTAATAAATTATATCTGCATATTGTCTGATGTAACTAACCAGAATTGTGCTGCCAAAGTTTTTTCATGGTTGTTTCTTAAGCTGAACAATTTTTCTTGAAAAAATAATGTAATCAGATACAAAGTTTATGCAGGTTGGTGTACGGTTCTGAACATGCAAAATCACTGTACATGCTTTGTATGCTGATTTTCCCCATAAAACATGCCAGAATACCAGTCAACATACAGCCAACACTCATTCTGCTAGACTTGTTCATGCGTTGTCCCATAGTCTTTCATTTTACCAGTCTAGAGAAAACTAGGTCCTTTTGGAGGTTTGCAAAGAAAGTTCTCGTTGCTTAAACTTGGGTGTCCAAATTAGATGCCCAGGATCCTACTTATCTAGCACTCTACTGACAGCCAACCTACAGCATAGGATGGGGTTAAAGAAAAAAGACTAAATCCTACCAGAAAATTTCAATTCTTTCCAGAAATCTTGTATTTTATAAACACTTCAGACAAAATTAACTTCCTATTAGCCTCACTTCCACAGTCATGTCAATTAAAGAGCCAAACCGATCAAATAATAAAGGGGAAATCAAAGCTGAAAGTGGAGAAATAAAGAAGATTGTGAGCCTACAGAACACTACTGTGCATCTGAAACATTTTCTTCTATGCATGGCTCTGACATCACACCCTGCACTCAATTTGCTTCAGCTGAACTCTGCATTGCTAAATGTAGAAAGGATGCCCATCAATTCAGCCCATTCATTTCTGTTTCTTTTCAGCATCAACTTTTCAGTGAATTGTCTCCTTCTGCAACAGCAGCTCTTTCAGACTGTCATGGTACTTTCCTTTTTTTTTTTTGTCTCTTTTCCTAGTTCCATTGTTTTATGCCATTTTTATCTGTGCTTCATTCCCCTGTGATATGCAGTGAAACCAGCAATGCAATTAGCATAGTTACATTCATTCTGTCCTTTGACTATTTATAAAGACACTTTTTTATGAACCTAAAAACAGAAAAAAAAAAGAAAGAAGATCAGCCACCCAAAACTTGAAGTATCTTATACTTTACAATTCCCTGTTTTTCTTCTGAATGTGTGGAAGCCTGATAACACTAAGGAAATGGTATGTAAACAGACTTCACACGTGTTACATGTTGTTTGCAGTGAATTGATTTTGTCACAAAAGAAAGCAAGTTTTCATTGTAGTTTGAACTACCTTCAATGTCATGAAAACCTCCACGAGTTTTTTCCTAAAATTGTAATCTGAACAGAAATCTGCTTCTAAACCTCCAGAAGGATTATTGATTGGGACAGACTATAGGCAAAGGGATTTCAGTTTAGATGAAACCAGCTTTTAATCTATATTACAATAATACTTCTATGTTTCATATGTTGCCAGAAGAAGAAATATACAAAGGCTGTTATTGAGACTGTGACATGAATAGGCAGCCCAGTACATTCATTATTTAACCATGACAAAAGAATGGCAAGAATCTGTCTTTTCTCTGAAATGAGAAGAAGAAGAGCAAGCCATGGAAGGCAAGTGTTAAGTGACACAACTTAAAGGTCTTCAAAAAGCTCTTCAGTGAAGAGGGCTGGCACTAACCCTCTGCCCCAGTGTGATTACAGAGGCTGGTCACAGGTGCCCGCTGCATTGTCTTGCTGTTTGCCCTTCAGAAAGTTCTGATCATTTCTCCTCTTGAGCACAAGGCATGAAGGGTTTTTTAATTGACTGCCCCAAACCATTGCTGATTTTTGAAAGCTGAGCTTCACTTTTTAGCTTGAGCTTTTTAAAGGAACTTAGATGGCTGAACAAAATTCAGGCCCTCTTGCAAAACTGCAGTCCATTGAGCAATGGATGTCTGGTATAAACTTACAGGACAAAAGGTCTAACAAGGGAAAGATAGCTTTGAATACTGTTTTCCAGCAACTTCTGTTTTTAAATCACCCCTGTGTGGATTCTCTTAGAAACAACTCATGGTACCTCTAGGGAAGTATAAGCAATAATGAACATACATTGTATATAAATCTTGTTTTCCTGCACTAATATTTGAAGTTTTAACCTTCTGTATTTTAGAAATTGCGTCTCAGAATAGATGGATGATCTGTCCTGGAAAACACAGCTATTTTGTATCAAGTCTCTGAAGACAGAAGCAATTGCAGATAATGAGCTACATTCTTTTTTTATTATTAAACTTCTGTTTTTCCACAGTATGGCCATCTTTGTTACCTGGCTGTGAGTCCCTTCTCCATCAGGAAATTCAGTAAACTCCCTAGGTATCTGTGACCTGGCTATAAAAGTAATATAACTATGATGCAAATTTTTCTGAATATGCCTTTTTTTAGTGGAGTTCTCAAGTTTTCACAGAAGGGTGTGCATGTAGAGCAGCAAAGCTACTGGTTTTACTTACTGTGGTTGCTCATCTCTCTCAGTCACACAATTTTTAGTTTCAGCCACTCCAATTATTATCGTTTAGCAACAGAGTGTCTCTTTGGTGATATGTGCTACTGTATCTTAACAAAATAAAAATTCTATCCTCTGTCCACGTTGATGGAATGTTTATTGCCCTTGGCTGTACTGTTTATGACTTTATACCTCTGATTCACTGTGTATGTATCCATCCTACTGTGCCTCTGATGAAAATGTGTACACGAATTCGGATTTAGGATATAACTTTAAATGCTATCTTGGTGTGATCTCATTTGAAATGGTCGCTACACATTCCCCCACTTGGCTGAAGAAACAACAGCAAAAGCTGTTGCTAATTTTGTTTTTAATTAATTGTGCAGCATGGATTTGTTGACATGACATGGATAGGGGTCAACTAAATAGATTTGCCTTGGGTTAGTAGGAGTTTTCCATCATCTCCTCTCTTTCCGGATGCATAAAATATTCCTTAACAATCTTAACTTCTTGAATGAGTGCATAAAATCCTCACAATCAACCTGACAGCCTTTAACCAAGGCAGCCACTACCCTTTGTATTCATCTGCTGTGCAACTCCCCTTACTGGTAGGAGGCCTCTGAAATGCTTGGAAACAATTTTATGAATAAAAGTGTTTCAAGTGCTAAAATCCACTTTGTATGAATTAAAATAATGTCTTTTGGACTTTTCATAAAACACTATATGCTCTACTTATCCCTGGAGTGGATTTCTTTTACTGTTATTGCTGTGATGACACATAATTAAGTCAGATTATATTTTTATAGACAGAGGAGAATAGCTAAGAAACAGTCCTAAATTATTCATCAATAAGTTTCACCAAAAAAAAAAAAAAAAAAAAAGGCAAAAGGCAAGAATTTAAAACGTGCTCTCTGTTGTTTTTTTCTTCCTAAAACTAGATAATTTTATAATGGTATATTGAACAAATAAGTCTCTCCTTCCCCATGAGAGAACAAGAGACTTCATTTAATGCCACATGTGTTATTGTGCTTATCTGCTGATTACCATATCACTTTGATTTGTGTGGTAGATTGTAAACTCTTGTAGGATTATGGAAAGATTTTCCCCAGGCTGAAGCAGTGAGATTTTCAGTACCATGAAGACAGAGATGAGTAGAGAAGAAACAGATTGGTTATTATATCCCTATGTGTTTTTTACCCACTGGTTTGTCTCATTTATATCACTGCAGAGTCAGCATGAAAGCCAAGTAAGTTAATATACCGCCACAACGTTGTCACAATACTAAGTTTCAACATCTCTTCATGCCTTCAACCTGCTTAGAGAAAATGTGAATTGCTGAAATGGCATAGCCATGAAGAAGAGCAGGAGTAGGCATAGATGTGCTTTGATTCACCTAGGTAAAATACTCCTTTTGATTAGGAATTGAAAATATATGAAGGAAAGTGCTGATTTTCTAAACATCAGGGTTTTTTTATGTACAAGTCTTTCTGTCTGATTTTGGATGGGCTTATCCAAATTTGCAAGGCAATTTACTTGGCTTGTTAAGCTTAGTATTTCCTTGTAGAAAATGCAAGGAGAGGCAGTAATGAAGGAGGAACTTTAGACCAGAAAAAAAAGGAAAATTTGTTTAGCTGTCCCATAAAGCTAAAAAATATGAATTTAACTGCTATACCTCAGTGCTGTGCATGTAACTCAGACTAGACAAAAGAAAAATAGTTTAAATAGAAATTGTATAGAAATTTGAGACACGCAATGGAGATAATCAAGGATTTTCTGGTATACTGGAAGCCTGTGGAGAAACATGGGCATGGACAGCCAAGTAGTTGAGCAGTGACTGGTGATAATGACTGGTGGCTGTTTTGAGGTCTGCATTCCTACTCCCTTTCTCTGAGCAGTATTGGTGATGCATGTTTGAACCCAGTATGAATGTGTCCTATGTTCAACAGCAGTGGTACGAACAGGAGGCAGGACCAGACAGAAGATGGGGGTTCTCTTTGCTGCTCTGCTTCTGGCTCCTGGGAGGCCAGAGAAGTGCCTTTATCTCCAGTTTTAAGATATAAAAACAACTCAATTCAACCCATTTCCATCTGAAAGAAATGGACCTGGAGTCCTGTGTGAACTTCTTGTAAACTGCATCCAAGATCAACTGAATTTCTGGAGAAAAGCTGAATGCTAGGTGAAAAGATGGGGAGTATAGTGTAGGGATAGTTATACAGCTTTCCTGATGCAAAGAAATGGCCAATACAGATTAAGGGGGAAAATTCATAAAATCTGCACTTTTCATCACAGTTACAAATTATTTGGAAAAGCAAGTGCTTAACGAGGTGACAAAGTTTGCTGATACTACAGAATTCTTCGAAGTGACAGAAACTAACACTGACAATAAAAGGGTAAAATGAACTTGTGAGTTTGAGTGGTCAGTGATAAAATGGGAAACAAAATTCAGTGCTGATAAGTGAAAAGTAATAGATGCAAGAAAGCATAATCCTAATAATTTTTACACTGCCATGGGTTCATAAATGAGGTATAAATATTTTGGAAAGACATTCAGAATTATTATGGTTAGCTCAGTGCCAAGTGGTGGTCAGGGAAAGCTGAAGATCATAGCAACAACAAAGAAAGCATCAAGAACAGAAAGTTGACATAACTTTTCTTCTGTATAAAACCAGGAACAACTCGTGGCCTGAATACTGTGTGAAGTTCTGTACTCCCTTTTTCAAACAGAGGAATTGTTGAAACAGACAAAGGCAGCAAGGATTAGATATGATGTTTTTGTGTGAAGAGCAATTAGGCTAGGATTATGGGTCTTCAGGGAGAAAAAATGACTGAGGGACAAAATTATAGAGTATATCAAATAAAAAAAAGTAGACAAACTGCAATATTTTCTATTTACAATGTTTGAAGAACTGAGGGCCAATTGAGGAAATTATCATGCTGCTAGCTTAAGGTAAAAGTAAGGAAGCACTGCTCTCATGCAGTACATTTCAACTCTGGAATTCATTGTCAGAAGATTTTGTTGTGCCCAAAGTATAAAATAGATTTATAAAAGGTTTGGAAAATTAAATGGAAGATCGTCCTATACAATACTAGTATTTTTTTTTTTTAATTCATATAAAAGAGGAATATTTCTTATCCTTCCTTTTTGAATGGCCACAAACAGTAACTTTTACAGTAGGGAGATTGTTTGCTGAGTCTGATGAAACTTATTTTTGCCCACTATGATATTTGGTATTTCATAGAACTGAACCCAATCCAGTGAAGGTATTCTCTGACACTCAAAAGGAATCTTCATGACAGAAAAGTAAATTAAAAAAAAATAATTTAACCTACCTCCTTTAAAATAAGAAGGAAAGTCAATTATTATTATTTGTGAGTGGACAAGAGGATCTTTTACACTGGGACGGAAAAAATCCTTGTAAGACAACAGAGGTGTGTTTTGAGATCTGTCTTCAAGATATAAACTTAGTGTGGGATGACTCAGACCAGATTTGCATCTTATATGGCGTTATATGAATTTAGAAGCATGGAAAAATCCAGTTCAGAGAGATTTTTTTGCCTGGTAGCTGCCCATTCGGTTGTAGCAGGTGTAAGACTGAAAATAATTTTAAATAGCACTTCCCTTCTCCCACTTCACATGGGAATAACTGCTGAACTGTTGGAGCAACAAGCATTTTCTTTCTCCTGGTAAATTGTAAAAGTACCCAAAGGTATCAGGCATGAAACACAGGAATGTTGCCGAGGCACTGTACAAGTTCTTGCAATGAAAATTTGGAGAGATGTTTAAAGATGTGCCTGAGGGAGGTGAAGGCTTGAGGGAGACAATGATTTTGTTTTGTCATTTTTACCTCAGCCTGAATCTCGCGTGTAGCATCAAGTTGCCTTCTCTTAGGGCTGAGCCTGCAACACATTCATGAGATGAGCTGGCATGCCCTGAGGTGGATCTGGAATGCTGGCCTGCTTCCTAAGGACTGCCAGAGCTACTGTGCTGAAACTCAAATTTTATGGGCTAATGATTTTCCTGTTTTAGTGACAGCACGTGTAAACACTCTTGATATTCTGGGCGCAAGTTAAGATGTCTGTGTAAATTTAAGTAATGTCTCTGCCCAAGTATTCTTTACCCCACAGGGTTAAAAAAATAAGTGCATCAAAATTTGAGCTATTCTGGTGCCATGGTGGTGAAGTCATATAAAATATGGAACTCTGTAAAGTGTAAAAAGTGTTAGATGTATAGAGTTAAGTGGAGCTGAAATGTCCCAATGCAAATTGTGATCTGAAGTCTCTCCCAGGAGCCAGAGCTTTTGGGTCAGTTGATACTGTTCAAGGCTGTTTCCAAGTGAGTGCCTGTGCCTTTTTACAATGCAAGCCTTGTTACACTTTGATTTCTTCCTCTCTTCTGCTCTGAATTACGTTACTTTTGTTGATATGAATTCACAGCCACTAGCCAATGACCATAAAAGCCATTCTATACCACATATTGACTTGAAAGATTTAGGTCCCCCGTATCAAAAGATGGCACTTTATCCACTCAGCCAGACCAGACCCTTGATTTTACGTTGCTGTTTTTCTCTCTGAGTTTCAGAAGTCCTTTTAGTATTTCAGACCCATGTCGGTGCTTTCATAAACTTTCCAAAGGGTGAACAGTAGTAGTTGTATTCCAGCTGCTGCTGAATCTGCTGTGTTTGTTCAGCCCTGAAATGATCTTTTAAGATGTGAAAATAAAATGTTTCACTAGTACTGAGCCATAAACGCAAAACTGACCAGGGATGCAATATGCCCAACAAAAACTACCTATTAAGCATTAGAACCACCTTTTTTTTTTTTCAGCTTCCTGCATAGAGGCCTGATTCTAATTTAACCTGATTTTATTTTTCTTCTAGCAGGACAGGTAAAACAATATTAATCAAAATATTTTTTTTAAGTTTTGAGAAGGTAATGGCTATTACTTTGGTCATAACCACACTATGAAGCCTATGGTAAAGGCTTTTTCTGTTCTCATAGGAAACAAGCAAACCTTATTTACTTAATACATAAATATTCCTTTGAATGCTCTAAATATTTTGACTCAAGTCAGAAAGCTGCTTAAGTGCAAGATTGCAAACAGATTTTCTGATTACTTTTGTAGATATTTCCTCATTTTGCATTATTGATTTGAATGTGTGAAAAATTATATTCTTGTATTTATGCTGTAGAGACTTTCAGATTTTCTTAATAATGCAAGAAAATGAGGTGCCAGTACAGAGAGCTCTAAAATTCAAGCCCTTAATGTTTAATGCTAATAGAACTCACAGACTGTAATATGAACTCAGTAGAAAACATATAACTTCCCAATTTTTTTTTCAACTGTCTTTCCCCTTACCAAGCAATTAGTAATAGGTAAAAGCAAAACAAAACAAAAATTCACTCTTTACATTAAGTGCCCAATCCAGGCAACTATGGATCAAAGATCAGACTGCTGTAGAAAGCTTCAAACACCAATAAGATTGTCTTTTTGGGCTCTATCATCCTCTCTGTGCCCCCTAGGTTTCTGTCTGGGTGGAATTTAAGTCCTGAATTGTCAGGTCTACATCAGACCCCAAAGCTGGACTACGGGGATAATTGGTTAGAGGACAGTGCTAATA
The DNA here is from genome assembly GCA_013398055.1 of Ifrita kowaldi. Lineage (NCBI taxonomy): Eukaryota > Metazoa > Chordata > Aves > Passeriformes > Cinclosomatidae > Ifrita > Ifrita kowaldi. The sequence goes on from VZRS01009539.1 coordinate 163,015, forward strand.
ATGCCAAAGTCATGGGTTTGATGCCCTTAATGGGCCATTCACTTAAGAATTTGACTTCATGATTCTTGTGGATCCCTTCCAAATCAGAATATTCTGTGACCAATAGGAATCCTGAGCTGGTTGCAGGACAGATTTGTAGAAGAATTTCAGTGTTGCTCTTCCATCAGCAAAAAGGAGGACAGTGTAACAGCCCCAAGTACCTAGTAAGTAGTCATCTCTTGTGACCTCAAACAACCACCCTTAAGTACCTACCCTGCTTGCAGGCTTCATAATCTTGTAGGTTCTATCATTTAGGCTGTTAAGGCACCTTCTATACTTTTAAAATACATTGTGCTTAAGTCTCAAGGCTGGATACGGCAGTTCCTCTGACAGTTTCTCTCGCAGTCTGAGATGGTGTAGACACAGGAAATTAACCTTGGGCAAAGCCATGTGTGTTTCTAACCATTTCTCAAGTCTGAGTAGTATGGATAGTTGAAATCTAGTGCCTATATCCTGCTACAGGTTAATATAGTGATAGAGCTGTAGGCCATATAGGACCTGTCTCTTTAATTCTAATGATAAATCTGTAGTCCATCAGGATGTTTAATGCTGTCTGAATGTGTTTGGTTTAGATGTGAAGTTTCTTGCGAAAGTGTTGGCAAGGTCTTACTTCTAATATCCCTATCACTTAATTGGTACTGAGTGGGTATAAATCCTATTCTGGGTTCCACAGCAAGCTTGTAGGACAAAAGTGTATTAAAAATGTGCTGAAGTGTTAACTGGTCCTATACTGCCTTCTGTCAACATTTAAGAAGCTGCTCAGGTCTTGACTTCTGTGGGAGTACTAAAAGAATAATCTTGAATAGCTCTTTTCTTTTTAAAGGTCTCCCCTAGTTGGCAAATGGCACCATAACCCAGGAGAAATGTATGACAGACATGTTATTTCTGTGGGAATTATGAGAGTTTTCAGAGTTGGTAGCAATTCTAAATATTATATATAGCAGCTAAATATATTTGTAGAAATACTTCTATGCCAGAGAGGGAAAGTGTGGGGTTTTGTTTCTTTTCTTTTCTCTTCAGAAACTGAGATTTCTGAAATTAGCATAAGTTTACTTTGAATGATAGAAAAATTTAATATCTCCTAGTCCAGAACAGAAATTCATCTGATAAGTCAAGAAAGAACAGCATTATTCGGTGTGGCTTTATTTACTTGAATGTTGGGAAGATTGCATTGCAAGTTCAATAGATGTTTGAATAGTGCTACTACTACAGGAAAAACTGCAAGAGTAGTGTGTGTGTATGGTTTTGACATTATTGGTGATTCATTTGATTACACTTACTTCAGCTGCTTCCTTTCAGGAAAGGAAATGAAATCTTGAGATTTCAATGAGGATCAATTTGGCAAGGTTTGGTCCATTTCCCTGCACTTCATGTCATCCCATGCCGTTTTAGTGTTTTCACTTTGCTTCAGAATTTTCTCTTATTTTGTAGCATTTCATTTCATCAATTTCTTCTCCTGTCTCTTTGCACCCTGATTCCAGGATTTCAAGGATTATAATTTTGGCAAGGTTTGGTGCATTTCACTTCAAAAAAAGAATAGCCCACTTCCCGAAGATGGCTCCCTGCCCACCTTTCTTCTTGACACCACCCAAGTGCTGGGACTCTCTGCAAAAGGCTCCTTTTACTGCTCCACTTAGGGGTAGTTATACGCTTTGGGTTAGGCTGAAAAAACCGCAATGCCTAGAGTTTCAGGGACACTGCAGCTACAAAGGGCATGCCGAGGGGAGCATGGCACTGCCCCAACATTGCTCCCTCCACGTCTTTCTGCTTTGCACCAGCCTCAGCAAATGCATCTTTTTGTGTCACACTTAGGATTAGGGTTTAGAAAACCACAAACTCCAGAGCTGCAGGCACACTGCAGCTACAAAGGGCATGCCAAGGGGAGCACGGCACTGCCCCAGTATTGCTCCCTCCACACCTTTCTGCTTCACATCACCCATGTGCTTGGCACCTTAGCAAAATTGTGCTTTTACTGCTTTGCTTAGGGTTAGGCTTACACTTAAGGTTAGGCTTTAGAAAACCACAAAGCTCAGACCTCCAGGGACATTGAAACTACGAAAGCCATGCAAAAGGAGAGCACTTCATTTCATCTCCTTACATTTGATTACAATTGCTTAATTTCTGAATTTTATTTCTTTAAATTGAATTTAATGTCATTATAAGTCCACCCCCGTCAGTTTATTTCACTTTGTTCTCTGAGTTTAAGATTTCATTTCCTTTCATGAAATGGCATAAATACATACTGAATTTTTCACCTGTCTTCTTTGCAGGAGTTTTAAAGGTCTTCGCATTTCCCTATACCCCTATGCCCAAATGCACTAACATGACATAGAGCTGGAAGCAGTCACATTCATATCCGGATAATATCAGCTCAGCAGTTTCCAAGTATAATTCAGGCAGGTTTAGACACTAAAGAAATTTTGTTTCACTTTGCTGGTAATGCCAGTCTGTGTGAGATGGGCTTCCTTGACCAAGTCATACTTGGATAACTGTTCAGGATTGCGTTCCCTTTGTATTTTGAATTGTCCTCCACATCTGATCACTTCTGTGTCACATAGCTCTTGATCTTATACTGGATGAAATGATTTTCTAATGGCCTGAGNCCGAGGGGAGCATGGCACTGCCCCAACATTGCTCCCTCCACGTCTTTCTGCTTTGCACCAGCCTCAGCAAATGCATCTTTTTGTGTCACACTTAGGATTAGGGTTTAGAAAACCACAAACTCCAGAGCTGCAGGCACACTGCAGCTACAAAGGGCATGCCAAGGGGAGCACGGCACTGCCCCAGTATTGCTCCCTCCACACCTTTCTGCTTCACATCACCCATGTGCTTGGCACCTTAGCAAAATTGTGCTTTTACTGCTTTGCTTAGGGTTAGGCTTACACTTAAGGTTAGGCTTTAGAAAACCACAAAGCTCAGACCTCCAGGGACATTGAAACTACGAAAGCCATGCAAAAGGAGAGCACTTCATTTCATCTCCTTACATTTGATTACAATTGCTTAATTTCTGAATTTTATTTCTTTAAATTGAATTTAATGTCATTATAAGTCCACCCCCGTCAGTTTATTTCACTTTGTTCTCTGAGTTTAAGATTTCATTTCCTTTCATGAAATGGCATAAATACATACTGAATTTTTCACCTGTCTTCTTTGCAGGAGTTTTAAAGGTCTTCGCATTTCCCTATACCCCTATGCCCAAATGCACTAACATGACATAGAGCTGGAAGCAGTCACATTCATATCCGGATAATATCAGCTCAGCAGTTTCCAAGTATAATTCAGGCAGGTTTAGACACTAAAGAAATTTTGTTTCACTTTGCTGGTAATGCCAGTCTGTGTGAGATGGGCTTCCTTGACCAAGTCATACTTGGATAACTGTTCAGGATTGCGTTCCCTTTGTATTTTGAATTGTCCTCCACATCTGATCACTTCTGTGTCACATAGCTCTTGATCTTATACTGGATGAAATGATTTTCTAATGGCCTGAGCAATGATGTTTCATCCTTTATCATCCTCCCTCCCTAGCTGCTTGGCAATCACTTTCTGAGGTACAATGAATGAATGACAATTTGTGTTTTCTGAACCCTGTGGGGTCTAGAACATCCTGCACTGCAGAAATACCCAATCTCATTGTACAGGTAACCTGACACTTCAACCAAGAAGTTTTCATGGCAATTTTCTGAGGAACCTATTCAGAGTATCTAATGTTAGACAAACACGCTGTAATGGGCAGGGTGTGATTGGTGGAAGGTCCAATGCTATTAATAGAGGCTCCCTGTAAGGTCTGTGGTTGGGTAATGTTCATTGAAATGTGTGGCACAGCCACTTCTTGCAAAGTGCAAGGAAAACCTGCAACTGGTCTGCATTCCTCTCCAAGGTGCATCTTACAGATCAAATCCTTTCCAGCCTGCTGGATTTCTTTGAAGATAATGGACAGTGACTGGTAAAGAATATATACAACCCTGAATACCTCATCCTACCACAGCCACAAACCTGTGTGGCTTCTGCTCTTACCAAGAGCTGCAGTGGGAGTGCTCAGGTGGCACCTGGAGACCTGCAAACAGGATTTTTCAGTAGCTGTACCTGTTTAGGCAATTAAGTGTCTTACACGAAAGCTCTGATGAAAATCAGAGGGATGTTAGATTTGAATGTCTGCAGATGAAGGTGGGTACAACGGTAGGTTTTAAAGAGCTCCTGCAGATGTCTTCGATACTGTTCCAAAGCCCTTTTGAAGAGTCTTATGTGAAGTTTGTTCCTGAATTTTGAAGCACATTTTCTGTGTTTCATTACCTACTGATATTGTTAATAGATAATCCTGAGGGCTTTGAATATACCAGTAGAAGAAATTTCCTTATAAAAACCAGAGAATATTTCTTTTCTAAGGAAAATCTCTGTCCCAATTGTTTGTCTGTTATAAAGAAATCCCTTACAAAAACTAAACTTCACAGTAAAACTCTTGGAAATCTAGCTGTGAGGTTGCAAATCATCTCCTAGTGGAACTTAGAACAGATAATACAGGGATTTTATTTTCTAGTGATGAGTAAGAGGTTAGGTATCCTAAAACACCAGCAGTACATTTTCTAACATGCAGTGAAAGAGAGTCTGTTACCAGAAGTCTTATGATTCTGCTTTATATTCGAACTTTTATTAGCTTTTAACACTCAGGACAGAATGTTAATTAATACTTGGTCTCATAGGGCCCTGGTTAAACCGAAAAAACTACAGGAAGCTGTTAAATTTAGGTGCATTGACAGTTTCTGTAAAAAGAAAAAATATCCCCAAAATCCAGATGAACATTATTACACGTTTTCTTAGAGATTTGTCGTCAAAGTTAGCTTTCATGCTAGCCAGCTGAGGTCTTGGGTTTCTATATGAAAAGAATAGCCCAGCTATATCTTGAGGCTAATACTGAAAAGGTCATGAGATTCTCTTTCATGAAAGGAATGAAAGTAAGCTGAAAAGTACAGGAAAACATAACGTTCACTATAAATGATAGAACTGATTTAGTTCTATGCATTTCTCTGTGTATAGAAAAATGACATTGAAATACATTTGTATTTAGATTTAGGGAGCAACTTACTTTCTGCCTCTTCACCAGTTTATTATTTATTTCCAAACCTTATTATTTTAAAATGCTATAGCACCCAAAATATGCTAGACTATTTCTAAACACAATCACATAATGGATTTTTCCTATGATGAGCAAAGCAGCCATTTGAAGTTCATTCATCGAGACCCTTTGGCCTTTAGAGCATTTAGTGAAGGGTTTGTTTTGTTTATTTTACAGTTCAGTGGAATGGAAAACAATTTTTCTTAAGCATTACTGGAGGCCATCAAACCGCGAGAAGGAATAATTTTTCTGCTGCTGCATGTTCAGCAGAATTTAAAGGTGTCTATTAAAAAAACCAAACATGTGTAGTGATAAACCTAGATTCCCCCCTTTTTCAAAAAAGTGTAATTATACTCATCAGACATAATGATCTGCTATTTTCCCCATCTTGCTATTGCTCAGAGTGTAATGAGAAAAGTTTGCTGATGCTGGGTGCATTTGATTATTCCCCATTTCTTCTTGATTATTTCCTACACAAAAAGAAAATAGAAAACCACACCCCTGGAAAAAAACCAAAAACAAACCAACAAAACCCCCCAAAAGCAAAACAACAAACCACAACCAAATTAAATTGTTTACTTATTCATGAAATGTGATTTGGATGTGCAGTTTATACATGGATAAAAAAGTAATTGAAAATACACTTTTCTCAGCCTGTTGTCACAGAACTATTTAGATTCAGCTTTTGATTACTTGGAGAGGCAATAGGAGGTCCTGTTTTCACTTCTTGTTTTGTGTTTTTCAAAAACTAATTTTCAACAGACATTACATATATTATTAAGTGGAGGCAGGAAATAGATAAATAAAATTGTTTCAACAATAATGGGGTAAACTGAGAAATCAAGTGATTGATGATACTGACATTTAGGTCCTGCAAGTTAAAAACCTGGAGCCTAAAATCCTGTTGAAGTCAGCAGCAAAAGTCTACCTGCACACCAAAATAAAGTTACAGTTTCTTCTTAAGACACTTCTATGAAGTTATTTTGACTTTACAACCATGTAGAAACAATCTGCATCTAAATTCAAGTTGCATTAAAAATAGCAGCCTTAAGAAGCAGCTTGTAGAGCTGAACTCTTGTCTGTTCCTGATACATTCAAGGCGGTAAATGGTATTTGACCCTTAAGGAGGTTTGGGAAAGACCTCTGGAAAACACCTAAACTTGTTGGGTTTTTTTACCATGGTGCATAGCAGTACAGTCCCACTGAATACTGGCAGGACTTGATATTCAGGTATCCCTTTCAGATTCTAAAATGTTATTGTCTGTCCCCAGCAGAATGACTCAGGCAAGACCAGTTAGGATCTCAGCAGCCTTTTTTCTGCCAATAGGTAGCTTGGTGCTTATCCTGGATGCTCAGATGTGGCATGACCATGACAAGCTGAACAGCCTTCATTTCTTGGAAAGCAGAGGGATTATTCATTGTACAAGGCAAAAGAATATTTGGTCTGTAGGCAAACCAGTGGATTGAAACCCTCTTCACCCTTTTCCCAGGAGGATATCATAACCATGCAGGTATTGAATAACCACTGGGCTCCCTGCTGTATTCACTCCTTCCTAACACCTTGTTAGAACTGGAAACCTTCAGTCAGGCTTCCTCCTGCTTTCTCTTCTTTGGTCCCATGACTCTCTTGTTGCTCGACCAGCTCCTCAAGCACTTTTTACAAACTCTAACCCTTGGGATTTAGAATAGAATCGAACAGAAAAGCATCTTTCAGTTGGAAGGTACCTACAACAGCCATCTAGTTCAACTGCCTGACCATGTCAGGGCTGACCAAAAGTTAAAGCCTGTTAAGGGCATTGTCTTAATGCCTCCTAAGCACTGACAGGCTTGTGGCATTGACTACTTCTCTAAGAAGCCCCTTCCAGCGTTTGACCACCCTCTTAGTAAGGAAATGCTTCCTAATGTCCAGTCTAAAACTCCCCTGGTGCAGCTTTGAACCATTCCTGCACATCCTACGTCAGGATATCAGGGAGTAGAGCTCAGCACCTCCCTCTCCACTTCCCCTCCTCAGGAAGCCATAAGAGGGCAATGAGTTTGCACCTCAGCCTCCTTTTCTCCAAAACAGACAAACACAGACTTCTTAGCTTTTCCTCACAGGTAATGCTGATCTCAATTCTAGCACTTAACAAAGCCAAAGTTTTTTAAAGTCCATTTCCAAACCTCCTTAGAGCTCATGACTGGAAATTTGATGTAATTTATTTTTTTTATGATAAGGGCAAATTTAATGTTTGCTACAATGGATGTTACATTTTAGGTGACATTGGGTATTTTTTGGTTAGTGATAGTCAATTTTGTTTAGTGGAAGATTTCAAGACAAAGAAGTGAAACCAGTATTCAGTTTCTCTTAATAGTTAAATGCTTTAAATATGCATTTGCAATAGTGAAAAAAGAAAAAACCCAATGCCCTGTTCATTTTTGCTATAATACACGTAGTGTTTTTCCATTTGTTTGTTTATTTTTATGTTGAAGACAGGTGCTTTTAACGATGCATAAAGTGACATTTTCAGACTGTGAAACTCATTCCCTGCAGCATTAACTGTCTGTGACTATTCAAAGGTGACTTTGTATTGGCTGAGGTTAGCTTTTTGCTACTCTCTACCCTAACATTTCCTATTTAATGTCATAATTTTCTTTCCCTTGGATTCTTGCTTTCTATTTTAAGCCCCTATAATGTATTTTACCTTTTTATTTTCTCTTTTCTGAGCATGGATTGGTGTTAAATAGAGTTTTCTGGTGCTTCTAGGGCTTTTTAAGAGATCAGTTAGATACCTGGATTTCATATTGGAAGGTCATTCTCTGTGAGATGAATCTTCTCTGATTTAAGGCATCCATAATGGAATAGTCAGACTTCAAACTCTCGCTGTAGAGTCCCTCCATAGTTAATGAGAGAAATAAGTATCTCCAAAGGGCAATCCATGTGACCTGTCACATGTATCTGTCTATGGATGAAAACAATTGTCTCCTAGAGGTGCCTATTTCACTTTACTGACAATGTAGAATTATGCTACTAACTCTGGCACCATTGCCAAGGCAGATGAATTTCACTTGGTGTAGGTAGGCTACAAATTTATTTTTTTTTTTACTGTGCATCTGAGAAATTTGACTTTACATCCATTTGCTATCTGTGCACATTTTTATTGCCTTTATGATATTCTTTTGCAAGTGAAGGCTAAAGTTAAGTACTCAGCTGGGTTTCCTGCTTCCTTTGGATAGTGAAAGCCATTATTTTTAAGCACTTATTTGAAGAAATGAAAAGTGAAAGATGAATGATATCATAAGTTATATCTTAAGTCAGAAGACATTATCAAAGCTGTGATTTTCAGTAGACATCCAAGAGCTTTATTTCATGGGCTTTAGTTCAATTTCCAATTAATAATTTTTCTTCCTACCTTCTCCACCTTCTTATTACTATACATAAAAAGATGTGTTAAAATGAAGAAAGTTGCTGCCTGGTATATGCAACCAGGCACTCTCATCCTGCCCTTGGGAACCTTGCTGGAAGGCTCAATAACCTGAAACCAGAAAAGCTGCAATCAAAGTTTAATATATTTACCTGAAACAGTCATGATTGGCAGGGCAAAAGCAGAGTGAGGCAAAGAGGAAAAACTAGAGCAGGATGCTGAAGTCAGCACACTGTTTATGTTTCTCCGAAGAAAGGGATAAGAGTTCAGTGACCTTTGATTTCCTTCCACAGGCTTTGCTGACCTAGCTTTTCCCTTGGCTTGCCTTGCCTTGCCTTCCCTGCCCTTCCCTATCCTTCCCTGCCCTTTGCCTGTCCTTCCCTTTCCCTGTCCTGCCCTGCCCTTGAAGAGATTACTGTCTTTGGACCTGGTAACCCTGCATGCAGCATCAGTCGTAGGGTTTCCCTGCTCCTTCACTTTCTCCCTGAAGCAAAAAACCCTTTAAAAGGCCAGATGTATCGATAGCAAAGAGATCTAAAGGAAGAAAGTGAAGCAAAGAGGATAATTAAAATAGCAAACCCTAGCTAACAAGATAATGAAGAATCCTTCTGACACTTTCAGCAGGGATCGATGGTACAGTCATGATAATCATATTACATTACACCTTTCATCCTGGAGGGTGTCAAAATGCTTTGGATATTCAGCACACTAGTACAAGGAATTGTTAGTCTACAACTCACACAAAACCGCCCATGGGTTTGCATCTGGCAGCTGCACTGCAGGAAACATCAGCACTCAAAAGGTGAAGCATGGGTAGGTAGAAAATCGATCTGCTAAAAATTAAGAGCATACAGAGCATTAAGCCTGCTTACAACTGCTGGAAAGATGAGACCTCACTGTGTTCAGAGGTAAGTGCCTCTTTTCGAAGGGCATTGGTGCCAGTAGCCGGGTCCAGTGCGTGTAAAGAAGGGATGTATGGCCAAGAGGGAATTTGCTGTTATTTATATCACATTTGCCAAAGAGCATTCACTGCAAAGATAAAAGTCCAGAATGTTAGCTGGAAATGCGAACTTCTAACCTACCCAAATGGAAGGTTAAATAGAACAGCATGAACTCTGAAAAAGACTGGATTCCAGATTTCTTTCCTACGTGAAAAATTAGGTAGTTTTTTTCTCCAGAAGAGTTGCCACAAGAGACATGGAAATGTATTTTCATCAGTTAGTTCAATTCAGTGCAGGATGTTTATTTTAATTGTATTTGTCTCAGCAGTTTCCCAGTCTTTGCTTCTTTTTCCTGTCATTTTTCATGCATTAACCATATTGATGTATTTTTGGCACTGTCTCAGACAGAAGATTGCATCTTGCCATTACAAGGCCTTCTTGCTTAGTATCCAGCTGCTGTTGAGCTGCATGTTTTAACTTTCCAAGAAATTTAGTTAGTACCTACGTCTATCTAACTATCCTCATCCTCAAGATTCTCAGCACAAGGCAGATGAAGGCTCAAACTACAGATACATTACTCCAGTTCAGCAGGTTATGGATGGCCAGCTGAGCTGTGGTAGCTCTCATAGAGCTCAAAGTTAGACCTTGGCAAAGTGCAAGGGAATGCAACTTAGCTCAACCCTCTTTCAACATGGCATAGATGGAGTTGAATTGACATATATTTTTCCAGTTTAAAAGTGTCTACAATTGTCTTAACTCATTTGCCAACTCGTGTTTGAACTGAAGAAACTTTACCAGAATTTTAAGCTATCTTGTGTGATATGCTTCTTGTTTTTTCTCTACTAGCAAAGAATACATAATGATCACATCGTGTTTTAAAAACTTTGCTAAACAGGCGTTGTATCACTACGTAGTTTTGTGCTGACTTTTAAAATGCTACACAAATCTGTGTGTGCCAAAGTCATGCTCACTAAGGAGCTGTTTGAAGGCCTGAAATAATTTTTGTCTAAAAACTGGATATTGGTTATGGCCAGGATGAATCTAAAAATGGCAACACCTCTGTGGTGGGACGAATTTGAACAAAACAGATGTTGAAATGTTGTGTTTATAAAATGCTTGGTTATAATATAGCCTTTCATAGTTGGAGGTAGCTGTAGCACCTGACATTGTTTTCCTCAGAGTGTACTTCTCCTCTTAGGCTGTTGTCAGCTGGGAAAAGAAGGGAGCCAGATGAAGGACAAATTCTTATACAGGCTCTGTGTTCAGCAGGGAATTCCAAAGCCTTTTGCTGACATGTGAAAGTCTGCAGTGGGCTTCAGTTCAAGCTCTGAATCGTCTGTGCTGACATCTATAGCTCATGGCATTTGCTGCTGCCTTCGTGCTGTCTGTGATGTCTCTGATAGGATATAATTTGCTACAGCTGGCTTAGGTGCAAAACTGCCATAGGCAAAGCTTTCTGTCTTTCCTTGGCTGTGCCATTTCATTGTGTGTTTCATCAAAATAAGGCAAACTAATGTGGAAAGAGTGGGTGCTCCTGCATGTGTCATGCTCTGCAAATCGAGGGTATAGAAGCAATCACTTGCCCAGAGCTCTGCTTGTGCCCCCACACAGATCACAGCTCACAACAGAGGGTCTAATTTGTTCTGTTTTTGCCTCTTCAAGATCAGAAGAGGTTTAAACGCCTACCTACTGCTAAAGCTCGTTATTTTCTGCCTGAATCCTAAGAAGGGGTGGGATATGGGGAATGCAAAAATATATTCTAAAGCATAATTAGATGCAAGACTCAGGGATTTAGATATGGTTTGATTAAATCAGAGTCCTTTTCTAATAAAGTCAATGTTACACTAAGAGTCCTATTATTTAAGAGAATTTTCAATGCCAGTTTAAGAAAATGTGTTCTGTATTCTTTGAAATAATGTATTAACTGAAAATGCCGATCTTCACATATATTCAGTAGGGCGGATCTTTAACTGAAATGTATCCATGTCGTTCCAATCTCTGGTGTAATTACATCAATGAATGTCATCTAAGGAATGGGCGGATAAGAGAAGCATGGGACATTACTAATAGGCACATAATGTCGCTCATGCTCTGATCATCACTGAATGAATTCAGCTGACAATCTGAACTAGGATAAAATTTTTGGGCTTAAAAAAAAAAGGAAAAAGAATACATGAAGGTAAACTTTTCCGCATTCATTACACTGCATTATGTGAGCACATTAATGGGAAACCAGAGGGAGATATCTGCTATTGTATCTCCTGCCAGTGAATTTAATAATGAAAGGTAGTCGTTAGACTATCTTAATTCTAATGTTAAACTTCCAAGAAGGGTGAACTTATGTTTTTCAGTAATCAGTGACCTATACTGTGCTGTGTATATAAAAAACCACCAAAAAACCTAGCCCTAAACATTACAAAAAGAACATGAGACTATATGAAGATTTTATCTGGCTGGACCAAACACTTGGGGATTCTATTTATGCTAAAATGTGACACACCATAATGGATTGGATAATGGGAGCTGTTAAATGATAGTGCTGGATGAGCGACCTGTGGGATTTTGAAGGCTGTTTGAAGCTTAGGCATGGTGGATATATCATTGGTAGGCATTATCGAGCAGTAATAAATGGTGCTGATCTCTTCCCTATTGTGATGATCTCTGTGCTTTCATGGTGAGCTGGCAAGCAAGCAAGAATCTCTCTTCCTCCCATTTACTGCCACGGGCTTCAAAAAGAAATATGGCATTTTGTTAGCATTCATCCAGCCAGTGGCTGTGACCAACACCACGACATTCATATTAGTTGCATTAACAGAAAGCCCATAAGGACTCCTCAGTGCCTCTCATTTTTTATGGGGTATGTTCTGGGCCTCTGACTCTTCCATTTGGCATAGAAAATTCACAACAGAGTCTTGAAGGCAGGTGAATGGGCACGTGTTGGCTGGGACATCCACAGGCGTGCCGAGCTCCTCCTGGCACGTGCCCATTTGGCTTTTGGTTCAGCTCTCTTTATGGGGACAGTGCCTGGAGCCCACATCCCCAGAACACAGCTCTCTGAGCCTCAGCCACTGACCAGGGCCTCCTCCTGCCACCCCCCCTGCTCAGTGGATCTCCCATAGCTGCGGAGGCGTGCAGAGACATATCATGGCCCTTTCTCCATCGGGTGGCTAGACAAATTCCACCTTTTCTTGCCTGCAGGACTTCCATTCCTCTATTTTTCCTTGTATTACTCAGTAAGGTGAGGTTTCAGGTGAGATGCATTTATGTCATACACTGTCACAGGTTTCTAGCTCAACCATCAAAATGCAGTATTCCTTCCTCAAGCTCATTCAAGGTCCATATTTCATCATAGGAAAGCAAGGGGATAAATATGAAGGTCTGGAGTTTGGAGTTCATATTAAAACTGTAAAAAGTTTGGAGATGCTCTTTAAGAAATGCAGGTTATGATAAACCGGTATCAAAATGTAATATCTGTTCCTATGAAGCTGAAGTCTGCAACTTCCTTATCTCAGTCGGTGAAGAATGTGTACCTTAAAAGAAACAAAGTGTGTGAATAAAAAATGCAGAACTTTTCTTTTTTTTTTTTTTTTAAAGTTTATATTCATCAGTGAGACACAACAAGGTGAAGGACAAGGAGTAAATGTGTGGAAAAAAAGAAAATATGAAAAAGCAAATGCCTTTGCAGTTGGTTGGATTTTTTTCTAACTTTGGAAGCAAGATTATCTGCTATCATTGCTGACACCATTAAGATTAATTCAAAATATTCTAGCACTTGTCTTCATTGTTTTGAAATCTTTAGATGACCCTGTGAGAGGCTGCATCAATCAGAAAGACTGTAATTTCCTTTTCTGTAGATACCTAACATTTTAGTAATATTACCTTGTCATATTTTAATCTATATGAGGTGTTTTTGTTTAATTTTATTTTGTTGGGTTTTTTTTCCTTTGAAACACATTCTAGCCTGGTTTGCAAAGCTATCGAGCTGCAGAGACAAGGGAAATATTTGTCAGTTGTCTAAGTGCAATAGATAAATTCTCACTTTTGCTTTTTGGAAGCATTTTTTATAATGCTGTGGTGTATGTTATTATTGTTGCTCTGATGACTGACAGTAGAAGCTCTTAGGGGCATTCAGCAATCTTTACTCAAGACACAATAGTAAGAGAAGATTAAGATAAAGAGAATTTTCTAGATTCAAAAACAAGTAAGTAGCAGAGTTAACAAAAAATCCTCAAATTTTAAAAAAATCAAAATCAAACTGTAATACATTGTATAATAGAGTAAACAATGATGCTAAGCTATTTAAAATACATAATATTTGAATCTTTCTAAATTATATTGTTCTAATCTTGACCGAGAGAAAAACTTGGAAACATGCTAATGGAAAAAAAAGATAGCACAGATGTGGTAATTGTGACTTGGTACCAGTAAGACCTTATTCTGTTTGTACACATGGAAGATACTGATTGAGCAAAGCAAAATCTCATTCAGAAGTCTCTCAGGATGACAGAACTTTTTAAGCATTAAAACACTTCAATATAAACTGAGGACATGTACCAGTGCTCAACAATGGAAAGCACTACAGTTTTTTTCATACACAAAGGGCAAGAAGTATTCCATGCTAATTTTATTTCACATGAAGGAAAATAATAAACAAATTATGCATATTGAAATCCAAAGGGCAGACATTCACTTGCTGCATTTCCTTTACTGAGGTTGAATTATCTAATACTTCTGAACATCCTGACCCTCAAATGTTAAAACAGACACCAATCTCCCTGTTTTATGAACAATTACTTCTGTTGAAAAAAACCCATTGGTTTTAATTTGTAGATGTATTTGCATTCTTCATCTTCGAGTTCTTCCATCCAGTTGCTTCTCTGTGATATGTGGTATAAAAAGACTGAAGATTTTTAAATTGCTCCTACCTTTCACAAGCAATGCAGCTACTTCCTATCCATGCAGATAAAACATTTTAGTAGAAAATTAGGTTGAATTCTGATACTGGGTAGTTTTCCAATTTTTTAACCCTATATTCAAACAAACAAAAATTTTAAAAATACTGACAGAAAAGTCAGAATCTTTGTAGGATGGGGATTGTCTTCTATTCACACTTGTAGTTTCAAATAAATTGAAACTCAGGTGTGACTAGATATATTTTTGTGTATTTTTGTGTGTTTCTACACATACATGTATTAATTTAAATTCTGTAAATTTTGGCTGTAGGTGGTTGTTCCAGAGAGTCAAACAGACTGCAACAGAAATTCCGGAGACATTTGGGGAAGATATCCCACACCTGAGAAACTGTTCCATGAAGCTATTCAGTGTAAGACTATTGAAATCTGCCTGTCTCTCCCATCCTTAGATTTCAAGCCATGATCTACTAGATCACTGGATGATGAAAATAAATAAATTAGCAGTTAACACAGAAAACTTTGTGATTTTCCCATCCTAAGGGAACATAATGATCTATATTCATGATAAGGAAGAAGTCTGGAAGAAATCCGTGGTAATATTAATTATTTTAAAATGTGCTTAGAGAGATATCACTAGTTTAATATTGTATACCATCTGGATCCAGATACTCTGTTTAATATTGTATACCATCTGGATCCAGATTCACTGCTTGAGAGAATGTTTATGGTTATGAACTACACCTTCCCTATAAGATTTACACACTTTATTACTTCAGTTTCATGATATTGTAAAGTAATCAGTTTCCAACTAAAAAGTACAGGCCATAGCTGAACCTGTATGAAGTCAATGCAAATTATCAATGAACTCTGGATCGCATCCCCTGGTCAGACCTTAAACTGGGGTAAAGATGCTTTCAATCACCGATGACTCACAATGCTAAAAGAAAGAGAGTTTTTCCTGTTCTGCTGCGCGGCTCTGAATGCCATTGACAGCCAGCCCTGCAGAGAGATGGAAACAGAATGCAATCAGACTTCCAAATCTTCCCTTAATGCAGTGTCTTTCTTTGGAGCTTTTCCCTGTAGGGTACCTCTCAGATGGGGATAAGTAATGCTGTTAGTACATAATCCAATCACTGAATGCAGATTGCTTCTAGAAAATCCTGAGCAGCAGATTTGTACTTTTTTTTTTTTACTTTATAAAGAAAGTAGCTTTTCTGAAGGAAAATGAAAAAAGGATGCTGCTTAGAAGTTATTAACAAAATAAATAAGTCTTGTTATGTATTTTCTGCATATGATAAAATTGGAAACTAAGTTTACCATAAAATATCAGAAACCAACGTAAAAAAAAAAAGAAACATTTTAGTTTTCAGAACAGGATGCCAGCTGGCATTATGAAGTTAGCCAGGGATGTACGCTTCTTATTCTCAGACTGATCCCATCTCTAGGACTGCCAAGGCAGAGGGTCTCATTCTAGACCTTTCATTGCCATTGATGTGCTCTCTCCCTTTCGTCTCTAGCACTGTGTTTAAGATGTTAATGGTAGTGGGCTCTGCAGACCCTGTGACTGGACTAAGACTTTCTAGATGCGATTCCCATTTCCAGCCCCGCATCTAACCTGTTATTTGAATTCAGGTCATCTTCCCTACTTCAATCTCCCTCCCATCATGTCTCTGTCTCCTCTGTTTTGACTGCAGACTTTTTGGGCATGGGATTTTACCTCCCTTTTTAGTATATAAAGCTTAGTACTCTGGGTGGCTGAACACATCTAGAGACCATGTAACAAGCAGAAAATAATGGAATGGTTTCTCCACCCACCCAATTTAAGCATCTAAATTTGACATACTAAAACAATTATTCAAGTTCTCTCTGGAGTGAGTAGAGACAAATGGTCTCAAGATCAACCTGGCCTAGTGGAAGGCGTCCTGCCCATGGCAGGGCGTTGCAACTATATGATCTTCAAGGTCCCTTCCAACTCAAACCATTCTGTGATTCTCTAAGATTAATGCTCTTCAGGTATCTAAGTTAGGACCACAGTATCTAGCTTTCCATACTATCAGAAACATCTGCCTCTACCATTAAAACTGTATATTATAATTTGTAGGCCCCCCATATACAGGACTACATTAGAAAATATGTATGGTGTTCCAGAAGAACTGAGTCACTCAGATACTGTGAGAAATGCACAGTTTCCTTAAAATCTGTCAGGATTCTTTCAAAATGGGACATTAGTACTTCCCAGGTCTAAGCTGGTTTGTTTATAAATGGGTTTTACCATCTGCTAATGTAGCAATGGGGAACAAAGATGACAGACCCCCTTGTACGTCCAAAGAAGATCTGTTTATGGCCAAAAATCGCCCCCTGTTTATACCCTTAATCTCAACCGAACATGACCGCAAACAAACCGAATTTAACAGCAGAAGGGCCCCCATTGGCTGGCACAGCTGCAGCGCTGCTGTCCACGTGTCCTATCACCCAATCAGCTCCTTGCTCACATGCTGTCACACGTTCCTCTAGCCAATCACAGTCTCACTGGCAACTGTCACTCAACCGACTCCCTCCTCACTCGCATCTGCCTCTCACCCCTCAGCCGACCTCCGGCCATCCAGCCCGCAGCTGTGCCTTCCCCACAGGCCCTTCTGGTGAGCGTAGGCCTCAACCACTTTAACAAATATAACCCCATATTCCACATGCTAATGCTTCTAGCAAAGTGAAATTTGCAGGTGTACTGTAATTCTAAAACAGATGTCTGAAGTGAAAAATATTTGAAAGATGTATGGAAGTGACATTATTTAAAGCTCTTGAATAATTTTTAGCGATTGAAAATATTTTATATGACCATAATCTTACCTCTTTTAATGAGTGTTTTTCATGTGAAGTTCTTTGTCAATCTCACCAGAATCCAGATTCAGATTTATACCCAAGGACAAGGACAAGGATAAGGACATCTTCTGTCCTTTGTAGAAATTAGTGGATTGTCAACAAATCTTAGAAATTATGGTGAAAGCGTGTGAAAGATTTATTTCAGCAAACATAAAAATTAAAAAAAACCCCACTAGGACAATGCAGCAAAAAAAAATATTACCAGTCTTCTTTGTGCTATTGTTAATTACTCTAACTTTATTGGACTGCTTAAAAAATACTGGGACTCTGTTACCTGTGGTAGTTTCTAATAAACCAGGGGTGGGAAAGCTTATTGGTGTTGAAAAGTAGTTAGAGCAAGAAGGGAGTGCCTGAAAAGAAAACGAGAAGAGAGAGATGAAAAAATTTGTTTACGGCCACAGGAGAAGGGGTATCAACAAAGCCAATGATTTCTGACCTCGGATTTGTCTGTGAGTACTAAGCCAGGTGTTTTTCTCTGCCTGTTAGATTATCAGTTGCTTTTAGTGCTGCTCGGGAGAAGTCCAGTTTCCTAGGAATGGATTCTGCCATCTCTTCCAGTAGTGCCACTCAAGCACCTTTCCTGTTAAGAAAACTGATTAACAGATGACTGAGCAATGGAAGAGAACCTGACCTACCTCTTCTTCTTTTGCCGATTACAATGTAATATAGTTAAGAAAATCAATTTTTGGCTGATTTCATTAGGCCGGGACAAGTCAGATGCAAAACCAGAAAACAAAGTGTGCTGTCTGTATTCCAAGCTAGCAATTTCCACCATCTCATATAGGACAGAGCTACTTATACATTTCATATGGAGTCGGT
Organism: Ifrita kowaldi; assembly: GCA_013398055.1. NCBI lineage: Eukaryota > Metazoa > Chordata > Aves > Passeriformes > Cinclosomatidae > Ifrita > Ifrita kowaldi. Next base: position 181,118 of record VZRS01009539.1, read on the forward strand.
GCTTAATGGAGGTGAACAGGTCAGCAGAGGCCAGCTGTTTCTTGCCTTTTTCTTTACACAGGAACACAGCAAGGATTTCATTTTCTGCTACTTGCATTGGCTGAAGGGGGCAGGGAGTGTCAAAATGTATGGTTTTCTTAGTAGGTTTGTTAAAGTTTTTGTTTCCCTTGATTTATCCTTTCATAGCTATCATGAAAAGTGAAAGTCCTGTCAATTAGACTTAATGAGCATTTCATTGCTCATGACAATTTATTTCAGTTAGCATTGTTGCTGGGTTTTTCTCCTTAAGTGGGGAGAATGCTCTGGAAAGCTTTTGTGATAACACATGGAGCCAAGCCAGAGCTGGCTGATAACAGCAGACACAAGCTGACCTTTACAAGAAGGGAATATATTATTCTTAAAGGAGCCTTCAGCTCTCTGTTGGCTCTGCTGTGTATATTTATGTGTTTCTTCAGAGTTTTGCTACCAAAGATCTCGCTATAGGTGGACCTCTCACAGACCAAAGGCCACAATCATTTATACAGTCTTTCCCAAATGGGTTGTTCTGATACAGAGAGACAGCATATGCAACCAACCTTCCTTCGTTCCTTCCTTCCTTGCTTCCTTCCTTCCTTCCTTCCTTCCTCTGTTGTACAGAGGATATACATTGCGGGTAAGGGAGCATGGTGAAACTCAAGCTATAAATAAGCACAAAGGTGATGTAACATACTGATTCTAAGAGTGTTGATGAAACATGGAGCATGAGTGCTGATAACTGACCATTTCTTGTGTTAGTTTAACAGAACTAGTTTCAGAAAAGTCATTCTTCTTTTCTGTGAAGAGAGATGAATCAATGAATCTGAGCATGAAAATCAGTGTGTAAAAGGAATCAGCCTGATCCTGCAATTGTGGGTCTGTAAGGAATTTGATACTGCACACAGTTTTTCCAGCCAAGGTTCAGTTTTATGCAACATTTGACAGTAGAAAAACAGGACTTCTAAAATGAACTTCCAGTCCTGCATGTCACCACATACATTCCCTACATTTTAAAAACTATCTTGGTCTCTCCTCATTCTGTTTAAATAATACTCCTACATACTTTATTAAAATAGGTTGTAAATTTCTCAGCACAGCAGTATTCAGACCTTAGAAATCCTAGAGTGACTGAAGTCAACAGAAGATTTGTGGGGCTTGTTATATCCATTTATATAGTGAATTGTACCACGGAATGCTAAAACTATTGTTTTTATTATAATTTTTATTGGCATGTCATGAGACCTAGTTATGTATAGAATAGGCAAGAAATACACAAAGTGTACAGCAAAGCTCTCCTTGACTAAATAAATGCTTTCCCTGAGGACAGGTAGCATAAAATGTTCTAGTGACTGTGTCCCCCCCAGGGTACCTGACAACATCTTACCATGTTTCTTTTAATTTCTCCAACAGAAGCATTGTCTACCTGACAGAAAATTCTCCCTCCCCAGTTAATCATTAACATTATTATCAATTTCCATCAGGAGAGCATTTATTCTGACTTCTGAAATAGGAAAATTCTCGTTTACCCACTTATTTATATCACTGATATTTTTGTTGCCAATTCACTGTTGACTGCAATAATTTCATTATCACTTCTTGAACTTGTTAATGTTCACAGTAATAAGTAAGATAGATTGGTTTTATAAAATTATCATGGCAGTTTACTTTATCCAAAATAGAACACATCCTTATGTAAATGCATTTGTCCATAATATTCCCATATCTTCAATATTTCCTGCAGTCCTGAAAACCCTATTTTGAATAGGTTATATATTGATTTATGAAAAGCTAAAGATGATGTCTACGATCACAATTTATGCATAGTTTCCATGCATGAGGGAAAAAGGAGGGGATTGAAAAAGATGGTAGAGCCTTTAAGATCAAGAGTGTTGTTGATTAGATGAATGAAATGGTCAACTAAGCTGTAGTTATCTTTGCCATAGGATGTTTTGGAAATTAAATATATACATGTATAAACAGGTTTGGAACAGGAGTCAGAGCTCTAACGTGACTCTACCTAAATATTTTTCTTATTAAAGAGCATACCCAAAACAGAAGCGAGTTTTTAATCTCTAAGGTCAAGTTTGAACAAGAACTAGAATAGATAGCTTCTGTGAAACTTACAGTGACTGCGAACTTGACTACGAAAGAGAAGTGAATAAAAGTTCATAGACACATCTTCACCTATTTGTCATGATCTTGCAGAGCACTTTGCTTCAAAAGTCATGTATTACCGGCTTGAATTTCTCGTTGCCCCAAAATCTTCAGTGACTTTCAGGGATTATTTTTTCTAATGTATCTGTTTTTGCGTCTCTCAGCAGTTTTTCAGGCACTCAGCCAGTGTCCAGACTCCCATCTCTTTCCCGAATCTCATCCTTTCTTTGCTTGCCACGTCTTGAACTTTTGAAGCTCTTTGGCTTCACAGAGGCTCCACTGGTCTCCAGGGGCATGCAGTACAGCCAGACATCCTCATTAAAAAAAAAAAAAAAAAGAAAAAAAAGAAAAAAAAGAAAAAAAGGAAAAAGAGTATGATATTTGAAAAAGACATAGCATGAAGCACATGAGTGATATCACTGTGGTTGTGAGGGTATTCAACTTTCCTCTCTTTTCTCTTGTGTTTTTAGGGGTATGCACTGCATTTACACCTGGTGGGATAAGACTGTGGAAACCAATCCACTAATTTCAATTTGTGAAAAGTCTCAAAAGATAATGGGAACTGCTGGTCTTTTTAGTTATTTAATTATTTTCAAAGAATAACTAACCGTGTTTACTCCTAGCATAGTTTATAGGATAAACAGCAAACTGACCATTTTAGTCAGTTTTGGTTGATTTCTTCAGGACATCTCTGGATCCCTGCCCCAAAGCTGTCTGATTCTTTTTCTGCATCTATATCCCAGTATAATGGTAAAAATTGGATTACATGCATTTCACACATGCTTCTAAAATAGCAAGGAGTTTGAAGTTGAAGTTTCCAGTTAGATAGGATAGTTAGTAGGCTGTGGAAGACTTTATTTATTTATTTTTAAAATTTAACTGTCCCCCAAGAAGGCCTGAAGTTGTTTGCTTGCATCCAACAACTATGAAGCAAACTTCATGGCTCAGCTCACAGATTCCTACAGAGGTTGCACAGCCCAATTTCCTACATCAGCCCCTGTTCCCAGCAAATCAAAGTTTCTGTGTAACTGTGAAGTATCAATGCAACATCTACGAAAGGAATAATCTCCTAAAGCCTTGTCCATGACTCTGTTAGGTGCTCCCCTGGCTTTGCTCCATGGGATTCCTCCCTCATGTACTTTTTTCTTCCTAAACACATAAAATGTGAAACTGTGTCTGAGTGGACAGATGTGCACATGTATGAATGCAAACAAATTAAACCACACTCTTGCCTGATTGTGTACACACTAGAAATGCCACACTAAGAAGAATTTAAATAATCCCATAGGAATTATTTGTATTGCAGAAGTCAATGATGATAAATCCAGGTAAATCATATTTTAAAACCAGACTTAATTCAAAGGGCAGAGGGAATGGTAAAATGATAAAAAAAAGTAAAAAAAAGTTGTGAATAAATTTTATTTAGCTTTTTCTTATGACTGACTTGCATGGGTCAGAGAATATCAGAAACTGACATCCAAAATTACCTGTGACTGTAATGAGACTCATCAGAACTACAGTTAATTTAAATGTACAGTTTGTTATGGTATTCATAACCCACTTTTCTTCATATCCTGTAGCATTTTACCATTTTATTTATGGAGAATAAATTTATCCTTGAGCCTTGAGATGGTACAGCTCTGAATAGTGCAGCTGAACCCAATTACATCATCTGTGATTATGGTAAAAACAGAATTTCCTTTTGCCAAGACACTTCCTCACGTCAAAAATATTTTCAAACCGAATGGATGCAAAATGTTGATATTTCCTGGAGAACAGATTATCACAACAATTTATATTAGAAAACATTGACTAACTATGCTGGTAGTGACTCAACTCTTTTGAATTTGTCTGGATAATCTCAAAACTCATAAAAATCACCTATTTATCTATATTATCAAACACAGAGCTGTAATAGCTAATTAATATAAATATAATCTGAAAGTCAAACCACAAGGAAATAGACTTATGCAACTAAACTTGATTTTTTCAGGTGCAGACCCTCGACCCTACGGGCAGAAATATTTTGGTTTAAAACAAGAAGTAGTAGCTAATTAAAGAAACATTCTCAACCATTTCTCACGTCAAATACTTCAGAAAAATTGTTCTCTACTGAAGCAGTTTTCCCTTTAAAAATACCATCAAAATGTGCTATTTCATCAAAGATATTTCAGTTTTAATCAAAGATCCTTTGGAAAAGGGTTGAAATGCTGAAAAATTAGGAGGAGAAAATCACTTTGATGTTGTGCAGTTCATGGGCCAGGTACTATTGTAGGATGTAGAAAAGCCTCTTTACCAGGTAAAGCATCAATGAAAAATTGGACATGGCACATTTGACATCGCTAATCCCAGAAGAAGGCACCACTCGTTTGTTTTCCCTGGCATTGCTGTACCTGTGCATAATCAAAATTTCTGGTTTCAGTTAAAAATACAATTTGTCCACCCATTCTCTATAGATTTGCAGTACTAACAGAGAGCCACAGAGCCACATTACATACTTCTTATTTTTCCACAGAAATGCTATTTTCATACTGCTGTATATCTATAAAATCTATTATGTATATCTTTATGTATATTGCTCTGAAAAAAATTAAAGAATTTTTACAAATAGATGTCATGGGATTCTATCCAAGTATTTAGATACATAGCATATGCTTAAATTTAATTTAAATCCATTTGTCCTAGTCCACAGAAATTGTCTCTTAATATCCAGCTTGAATCTTTACAGTTGATACACAAAATTTAAACAAAACCAAATCATTGCCTTTATTTTTTGTGCCACACTTCAAACTATTTGAAATTTGTTCTCATGCCTTCAGTCATTTTTTTCCTTTTGCCTTAACAACACCATTTGTTAAGATTTCTCCTCCTAGTGTTATTTTCTGGATTTCTGACCAGTCCCAGCTACTGCTTTTCTCAGAACTGTTCCAACCTGTACATTTTTCATAAATTCAGGAAACTGTATGAAGCTTTATTGTTGGGGCTTGTTTTGATGGAGTGCAATGGAAGGATAACTCTATACTTTTATTCAAACATCAAGTCTGCTGCTTCAATGGAGAGCCAGGCATATGCTTTTTAGTGTTATCAATTGATTTCTCCCAAGTCCTGAAAGTAATTGCCCTAAATATACTCGTAGCATTCATCCCAAAAATAACCAAATACTATATAAAAGATGCTGATGTTTTCCTGACAAGCTTGATTCATGAGGAGCAGCAGTGAAATGACTGGAAATTTTCCCGGCCAAAGTGATTACAGTGACAACCTCACTATATGGGATGAACTGACAGAACAGCTGGTTTTACATTTACTCTTTATATATGCACAGCTGGCAAGCACTGTCTTCTGGATAGACGGATGTCTGTTTGTTTCAGGGGGAGATAACATATTTATCATGCATCTGCTGTCATCTCCTGAGAATATGCATTGCAATAAATATTAAACATCAAGCTTCAAATTATCAGAGAAAAAGGAATTTTAAGTCTCAGTATGTGGTGTAGTCAGGGTTACACCTTGAAACACTGATTACTGCTGCAGTTCTGCAAGGCTTGCTCAAACATTATTAATAGGGACAGACTGAGATTACTAACAGTAATGGAAGTGATCTGATGGCCTGGGAAAAAATGAGGTGGGAAAACTAGAATATGAGCTGTCAAGACCTGCAACTGTTTTTGTGGAGTCACTTGGGCACACACTTGCCCCTGTGGCACTGCATGCACCTCTCACTGAGGAGTCCCACTGCCTTGCACAGAAGGTGAATGTATGCACATATGCCATCACTGCAGATAACTAACATAGAAACATGGAATCAGAGAATAATTTGGCTTGGAAAAGATTTTTAAAGATCACCTAGACCAAACCCCATGCAACGAGCAGGGGTCTTTTCTACTAGATCAGGCTGCTCAGAGCTCTGTCCAACCTGACCTTACACGCTAAGTGTGTTCCCTAATGTAGCCTGCAAAGCCACAACTGAGCCAGTTGAAGCAAGTGACACACTACAACAGTGACCACACCTGTCCAAGTATAAATTGCTCTCAGAGTGGGATGTTTTCTCTCAGACTACAAGATCTTTGAGGTGCTGTCTTTGGTAATTGATTACTAGCATTACTGCACTTCAGGTGCAATCACCAAGCAAATAATTTATGACCATTTCTATAACTTTAGCACTAAAATATTGTGAAACCTGTGTGTAGACAAAGCCACAGTGCCACAGATCTTTCGGAAACACAGCCCTCCTGAAAGCAGCTGGTAAAACTATCTCTTTTTACCTGTATGTTTTCTCAGGAGAGCAAAAATGCCTTCATGGTTCATTCTCATTTTATTTAATACACGTGGTGAAAACTTGCGAGGTCATGGGGATTTATGCTAGCAGATTTGGCGGCCTTTTAATATTTACTTTGGCTGTAAAATATAATTTGAATTTTAGAAGTATTTGTCATTGTATCTAAGATGGATAAAGGTATGTTTATTATAGCTGTATTTGCTATGTGTGATTTACATTGTTATATGTTGACTTTTCATTTCCTCAAATGTCACAGTTGCATTTTTTGTCTTTCTAACTTCCTCGAAGTATTGAAAGTTAAATATTTTTTCACACTGATGGCAATCAAATCTCGTTACAAAGTCTTAGGGCTGCTATACCTACTGAACAATGACTTATTTTTTGAAAAATACTTCTTGAAAAAAGATGCAGATCATCTGGAGTGCCAATACATGTCAGGTGCAGGACAACCAGGGGATCAGGCCCAGCCAGCATAGGTTTGTGAAATGCAGGTTCTACTTTACCAACCTGGTCTTCTTCTATGACAAAGTGACCCACTTGGTGGATGATAGAAAGGCTGTGGATGTGTCCACCTGGACTTTAGTGAAGCCTTTGACACCGTTTCCCACAGCATTCTCCTTGAGAAACTGGCAGCCCACAGCTTGGACAGGTGCACTCTTTGCTGGGTTAAAAACTGGGCTCTATGGTCTGGTCCAGAGAGTGCTGGTGAATGGAACTAAAACCAGCTGGAGGCCAGTTACTAGTGGGGTTCCCCAAAGCTCAATACTGGGGACAGAACTGTTTCATATATTTATCAAACATACGGACAAGGGATCGAGGGCACCCTCAGTCAGTTTGCAGATGACACCAAGTTTTGTGGGAGTGTTGATCTGCTGGAGTGTGGGAAGGCTCTGCAGGGGGATCTGGATAGGCTGGATCAATGGGCCAAGACCAAAAGTATGAGGTTCAACAGAGTGAAGTGCCAAGTTCTGTACTTGGGTCACAGCAATCTCAGGCAGTGCTACAGGATGAGGAAGAATGGCTGGAAAGCTGCCGGGTGGAAGAGGCCCTGGAGGTGCTGGTTGACAGCAGCTGAACATGAGCCAGTGTGTGTCCAGGCGGCCTAGAAAGCCAGTGGCATCCTGACTTGTATCAGAAACAGCATGGCCAGCAGGACCAGGGCAGTGATTGCCACCCTGCTCTCAGCACTGGTGAGGCCACGCCTCAAGTCCTGTGTCCAGTTTTGGGCCCTTCTTGCATTAGAAGTGTTTACCCCTTTTTTCCCAGTCTGAATAGATAAAGAATTCAAGAAAGGTGTTCAGGTGCTGGAGCATGTCCAGAAAAGGGCAACAGAGCTGGTGAAAAGTCTGGAGCTCAAGTCTGATGAGGAGTAGCTGAGGGAGCTGGGCATGTTTAGTCCGGAGAAAAGGAGATTCAGGGGTGATCTTACTGCTCTCTGCAACTCTTTGAAAGGAGATTGTAGCCAGGTGGGGGTGTCTATCTTCTCCCAGGAGACTGGTGATAGGATGACAGGGAATTTCACCAGGGATGGTTTAGATTGGATATTAGGAAAAACTTCATCATGGAAATATTTGTCAGGTATTGGAAGAGGTTTCCTAGAAGTGTTTGAGTCATCATTCCTGGAGGCACTTGTTGCACTTAGGGAAATGTTTCACTCATGGAAATGGTTTAGTGCTGGACTTGTTAGCGGTGGTTTAGCAGTTGGATGATCTATGTCAGTGGTCTTAGAGGTCTTTTCCAATGTGTGATTCTGATTCTGCTCTCTGATTTTGTCTCTCTTGTCAGTGTAGTATGATTCAGCACATCTAAAAGTCTCATTGCATAATTAATACTCAAGATCTATGTTTACACTATATTAAACCAGCAACCTGAGCAGCGGCCATAAACAGAACCTCTTCTTACTGCTTTTGAAAAACATCAATAAAAAAAAACTCCATGGTGCTCTTAAAAGATGGTCTAGATACTGCTAAAGAGTTTACTCTTTTTCCCAGAGCATAATTATCCACAATTTTTTCCACATTCTGTAGTCTAGTTATATGGAAGGTTTATTCAATCATGACTCATTAGTTTTTAGATCTTAAGCCATATTTGTGAGGAGGTTTCTAATTGTTTATATGTGTGTTTAATATACATGAATATAACACGCAAACTATTTTAATTTATTTTGACATGATTTTGTTACATTGAATAAGTCACAGTAGTAAGTTATTTAGATAACTTATTTCTATGTCACCACTATTAAACTTTTTTACCCTCTTTTCATCAGCTATAAGCTTTATCAGCAGCAGCAGTCTTTATTGACTTTCAAATCACAGCCTTACATATTGAATGGCCACAGCCTTTCATAAAAATGGATCCAGTGAAATTCATGCCTGTTTTATGCAGGAAATCAGAATCCAGGAACATAATCTTTGTAAAGGAATATCAAATACTAGGCAGAGCAAATGTACCATTTGCTGCATCTCTGCCTCTTCATCCATGGACAGTGAAACTCCTTTGGATGATGCCTGTACAACTTTATGTTCTGTACTGTACCTTATTTCTGTGTCTCTGAATTTTGGGCGAACAGAGTTTCTCTTGCTAGGTGTATTTACGAGTTCAGACTTTGGACCCTTTCAGCCACTGCTAAAACAGCAACAGTGAACAACTGAGCACTTGGCCACGTAGCAAAGCACAGCACGTCAGCTCTTTGCAGGAAATCTGCACTCCCATTAGCTGTCATTTAGATTGGTAATAGATTAAATGGCATAGTTCACCACTTAAATAAAAAAGCTTTATGTTTCAAAATTGATGAAGGCCTATAGTTTCCACAAAATTCAGAGAATTTTCTGACTTTTCACTGCTTCCGATAATGTGACCTCTTTATGTAGCTGCTTACATACAAACTTAGATGCCTGTAAAGTGTTAGTTTTGCCTGCTAGTCAGCCAAGATAAATCAATAACTTTAAAAACAGAGCATGAACACAAATATTTGCAGTACAATAAGTGGCTAAGTGTTTTCAGGATTAAAATCATATAATCATAGAATGGTTTGGGTTGGAAGGCACCTTGAAGATCATCTCATTCCATCCCCCTGCCATGGTGAGAAACACCATCCACCTGACCAGGCCGGTTAAAGCCCCATCCAACCTGGCCTTGGATACTGCCAGCAATAGGGCAGCCACAGCTTCTCTGGCCAACGTGTGCCAGGGCCTCACCACCCTCACAGGGAAGAAGAATTGCTTGTACAGACCTTATCTTTTTCACACATAGTCCAATCCCCCATGAAGCAGTCAAAATATGTGGAATCTAAGGACCTTGGCATTAACATTAATAGTCTGTGTTATTTATGGAAAATAAAAAAGGAAATATTTACTTGCAATTTTTTTTGCCTTGCAGTCTCTGTTGTGGGCAGAGATAACATTTGAGAAACATCTACGCTAGAAAAAATATAACACCAAAGACATCTAATGGTAAGGTTGGGAAGTCAAATGACAGATGCTTGAGAAGCTGAGCAGCAAGGGAATTTGAGAGTTCAGACAGCAGATGCACAGCAAGGCAGAAGGAGTCATCTGAGAGAACACTTGCCATTTTTCATGCACCTGTTAAATTTTTGAACGATAATATTTCTATATGCGAGGGCATGTGAGGAGGAAAAACCAACGCCAGAAACCCAAGAGGGTGAGGTCTTAGGTTTCTTATTTGGGACTAGCAGCCTAGTTGCCCTCCTGAAATCCTCAGTGTAATCAAATGAAGCAGCTGTTTGCACTGCTGGATCTATTCAGACTGGGAAAAAAGGGGTAAACACTTCTAATGCAAATATCAGCATTGCCTCTCTATGCTTGCCGCAATGATTCTGTTATTTAGCCACTTACGGTGGCAACTGGTGCAGAAAATCTCCAGAGCAAACAAGGCTTTAATTAATAATCAGTTATTTTCCGCAATAAGTAATTGGGAGGAAGCTCAGTTTAATGCTTAGACTTGAATATATCTTTGTGGTCTGATAAAGAAAGTGGTTTACTCAACTGCTTTATTAATATTTCCTCTATATCTGCATGTCAAATTTCAGGATAATGCTATGTTTTTCATAGCTTTGATAAAGAGGGGGAATAGAAATGTGAAGTGGTACTAATCATTAGGATGTGTTGGCTTATTGGAAAATCCAATGACTGAAAATTTTAATGACTTTTCACACTAAATATAAATAATCCCTAAAGGGAAGTTGACATTGCTATGAATGCTTGCTTCACAAGCCCATAAAAATTGGAAGATTGTATCTAGCACATTACAGGAAATTCTTTTATTCCTCAAAGCCCTGAGCATTGAGGCATAACATTAGAATACAGAAAATATGTGTCTGTATAAACTGAAGCCCTCACGTACAAATGTCTCAAAGTTCATAGTATAAAGTACAAGAGCTTATTTCATACTTGGAAACTTTTTCTATACTATCTATATAAACAGTAATCAAAAATTATGGCTCTGATGAACAAATTTCATTCTATACAGATTAAAGTATTTAACATGTAATTTAATGGATGCATTAGACATTGAGAGATCTTTGTGTTTGATTATTTCAAGTTCAACTCAAGGATAGAGTTTCAATCCTTTTTTGTTTACCTGTATCACTAGACACAAGTTTCTCTGTTTTTCTGACCCTGATCCTCTGATAAATGAAGCTAACGAAGATAATTTTGTGTCATTAAAGGGAATAGTGGATGGGACTGTACCTTCCCTATTTGTATATTTCTCCTGGGTAACTTCCCCTCTTGCAGGTGAAAATTTGTATGACATTCTAAAACTGTTTTGTAATTCTTCAGTATCTTTTGGATTGTTTCTAATAGTGTACTTGATGAATAAACTCTCTGAAAAGTGTAACCAAACAGCCAATTGACCATAAAGACACATGAGAGAATGCATGAAAATGTATTACTCAGATATATGCTAAAAATTATCTTCTCTTAATATCATCTAATTTTGTCAAAGGTTTGGGTTTTTTTTTCTTTTAATGTATGCTGCATTTCTGTTGTCTTTAAATCTATGCAGATATAGCATTTCAAATTTTTTTCTCAGTGGTACTTATATCTATTTTGACTTTCACATCATTTTTTATAATCTTTTATGCAATATAATAAGTGTGATAGAAAAAAGCAGTTTAAGATATCAGATCAATGTTTTTTAAAGTATATATTAATGTGTATCAAGCAAATATTTTTTAGCACAGAGTTATGGGAGTTATCTAAAAAATATAGCAACACATTATATCCCTTCTGTTTTTGAGTGGGTTGAAATCTCTAGCAAGTGACTTCACCCTTCTTTGTCAAAGCTAAATAATGTGGAATGCAGAGCTCTTCCCATGTAACTTCGTCAAAACTCTGTTCACTAAATAACCTTCATGACAGCTACTCAAAATAACTGTCTAAACTTTCTTATCCTCTTAAACATACAGTAATAGAGTTAGTTTAAATTGCTTTTGGATAAGCCAGATTTGAATGCAGATGTTTCTCTTTCTTGCTCCCACTCTCACAGTTTGTTCTGCAAAGAGCTGTATATTTTCAGCTTCTCTTCCATGGCATCTAATTATTGTAGAAATTCTTTAATAATACCTTTTTTTTTTATGGCACAAATTCAATGTTTCCTAAACCATAGACATCTCTGAAATATACTGGAATTGTGATAGAAGTGGTAGAATTTTTTAAGCAAATTTTGGGGATAGATGTCAAGCTGTCAGACTGCTGGTCACAGAATTTGCTTTGCATAACTCAGAAGTCTCAGATGTTGAAAGGGAACTCTCTTGGATAGAAGGAGTGCATGGCTTTCTTTCACAGATATTCCCAAACAATTACTTTGTTCTTATATCTACTGCCCATTCCAAAACTGGTCTTATGGGGGTGAAATATGTTCTCTATCAAAAGCCAGCAATAATCAGGGTTCATCAGCTTGACAGCTGCCTGTACAAATAATGCTGTTACTCATGTGAACTGTGTGAAACCATAAAGATTTAAAGTTGAAATTATTTAAAGCATAAAGGTTTTAAAAATGTCACTATCAGGGAAGAGTTCACTGGAAGGACAAATCACAGGTTTCCTATGATGCAGATCTTGGGCAGTGGAGGAAAGGCAGAGAAACAAAAGCAGTGCTGTAATTAAGAGGGATGCTCTTCCCAGCTAGTCCATCACTGTCATCGTCTACTGTGTGATTCATAATATGACGAAAATAGATCATGTGAATTGCAACCAAACTGTAGCTATTTTTCTTAAGAAAGGGAGCCTTGGGTGCCTGTCTTAGTTGAAAATATCTGCAGTGTTGATGCCAAATGTTGAGATGAGTTGTGCTGATTTGTTTAAAAATCATAGAAAATATACAAGGTATGATATTTCACCAAAACTCAATTACCAGACTCCCAGGAAGATACAGGATAATCCAAGGGCTGTATTCTGAAAGCTTCTCTGCTGACTGGTTGCTGCCTCAGCCTCATGTTTCATCAGCTTCATTCCGGCAATTTCACTCCATTGCTGTTCATGACACGCCTTATTCTTTCTTTATTTCATCCTCTGCCACCCTTTCCTGTATTAAACACATCTGTTTTTCCACTAATCAACTCCTATGGGACTACCCCTTTCCTTCCATCATTTCACTATGAAAGAATTAATAACATGCTTGTAAATAATGGCTTGCTTTTAAATCAAGCTTATTCATTATGCTTTTATGTTGTAAAAAATCACACCATTTTTTACCCATGTCTTATGTTAAAAAGAGAAGGCTGAGAAGTCTAGAAATTATTTTTACTCCCGATTTTTAAAGATTTAAAATTTATCCCTATTCCTTTGGAGGAGAAAACAAATTTTTATGTGAATGATTGTCTACAGTTGACCCACAAGAACTTTTGTTTCAGTGTTTTAGGGAATGAAAATTAGAAAAAAATGAAGGCATCCCCAAGTAACTCTGATACCCATAGCAATTCACAGAAATGCAGGAGACCCAGCTGAGCTACATCAGCAGTGAGCTTGTTGGCTGTCCTCAATACTTTTTGCTGGAATTATCCAAATCTCTATCATTAATTAAAGATTCATTAGACCATGAAATCACCTTGTATCCCAGTGGAGTAGGTAAGATACCTAGAATGGGAGAGATTGAATAAAGTTCCCATCCTAAAGAAAAAGATTTCTACATTTAATTAGTATTACAACTTGACTACTTGCTATTCTGAGAAGAGTAGCTGTCTTTTTGTAAGTTTTACCAGAAATTCCATCCTGGACCAAAGGATCGGTTTCAATTAATCAACATTTTCCAATGAAAAATTTCCCAAAGGACATTTAAAAACCATGATAAGCTCTTAGAGTTAGTTATTGGCCTGTCCTAATCATTTTCAGAAGTGTTATACAGAATATTTAATACAGATGAGAATAATTAACACATGAAGCAATAGATGAAGTTCATGTCGGGTATAGATATGATATGAATTCAGTAGAAATTGTATCCAAGCTCAAAATTTAACATTACTGTTAGAATTAATTTCATGCCTTTTATAATCCTTTATACACTTATTTTTGGACGGTATGAGAATTGCCCTTTGGAGGTGCCAGTCTCTCACCAGTGTCAGGAGACAAGCCTTAGATGACTAGCCAAGATAAGGTATGTAACTTTTGGATTAATTCCACTCCACATAATTATCTGAGAAATGCTTAAAAAGACTCAAAATGTAAGAATTCTGAAAAGTGAGTCCTGCAAAGTGGGAACTTTATTTTAAGAAAGTGAGGTGAGGGAGCATAAAATGTCCTTGTGATGAGTTCTTAGGGTTATATCTGAAAGATAGTTAAACTACAGTGAAGTACGTGCTTGCTAGCTCATTATTCCTGTATCTGTAGATATAGATTTATTTTTTTTTCTGAGGCACTCTTGTCAGAACAATGAAATAAGCAGCCCATAAAAATTCTCATCCAAAGAAAGCACAAATAGGGAACTTTATAACACACAAAATGAACGTGGTCAATAAGAAGAGGAACCTGTCTTTGCAATCAATAAGAGATCTTGAGGCTATCTGAAATCTAATAACTCCTCCTGCATTGTCACAGACCAGAATAACAGGGTCAGAGCTGGGCAGAGTATGACTCCTTCCTTCAGTGCAGGTCATGCTGATCATAATACTTTTATTATCCTGTTGTTGTGGATCATCTAAAATGATCAGTGTGACCATCTCTTTGGTTTCACCTCTGAAAGGTCCTTAGGGGAGGAAAAAAGGAGTTATCAAAGCTATCTCAAAGAAAATAGATTTCTTTTTCAAATGGCTTAATCATACTACTTGCTAGAAAAGCTTTTAAGATATAAAAAGGATCAGGCATTTATCTTTTTGTCAGCTAAGTGTATGCTATCGAATACTATTATGTAAATATGCATCATTGCAGTACAGCCACTAAATGTAGCATGTAAATTATAACAAACAGCCTTCAAACAGCTAATAATTAACTCCTCAGTGCTCTCAGCACCTTGCCCATTTAATATTTTCTGAAACTTTCTAACTCTGTTATGAATTTTTTTCCTCTGTGACAAGAAATAACAAGGTGTTCTACCCTCTTTTGTTGCTGTGTTCATTTTCTCCTTCCACATGTGTAAAAATTTTATTTATATGTGTATGCACATTCACAACCTGTGGTCAGAATGAGGTGCTATGATCCGAAAGTGCACTGACATAATGAGTGAGAAATGATGAAGTAACAGTATGCCAGATCCTAAATATCAAAATCTCACTCATGTCGCAGGGGAACTCAAGAGGTCTCTAGTTCAAGCTACTGCTCAAGGCAGGGTCAACAGTGAGATCAGACCAGGACTGGATCTTCCCTCCAAGGATAGAGACTACAAATCCCCTCTGGGCAAGCTGCTTGGGATGTCCTGCTGGGGAAGAAGTTTTTTGTTTTATCCAGTTGCTCTTCTGTTTTTTTTTTTTTTTTTTCATTTGTGTCTATTGTTCTCTCTCCACAAAGTGATATTTTAATGTTTGTTTTTTAAATTCTGCTTTTTTACCACTTACATAGTTGCATATTCTTGATAGCAACAGTAATATACACATTTACAGCCTACTTACACATTCTTTGATACTTTTAAAATTCTAATTTCTTTTAAATTTCTTTGTTTAACTCCCTTTATGAAGTACAAATGAATGACACGTGTGAAAATGAATCTTGCTATTACTTGGAAATTTAATAATCATGTACTACAGTGTCTCAGTAAAAATGTACACAGCTTCCACCAATTGCTTGCAAATTGCTATCTCAAGAATCCCTTGCAGTGGAGGATATGGCTGTATCAGACTGCCTCAAGCATAAAGTGGCATTTTTCCTAGTGTAAGTTTACATTCTGAAATTAATTGAGTCTTTATACTAGTAAGATGTTACCACTACTTCAAGAATCTAGCCAGGTTTCAGGTGGAAAAAAATCCACTAATTTCAAAGATGTTTCTGAAAAGAACAAGAAAAAAAAAGCCAACCTGTTTAATCTCAGTCTCATTTAAACTTGGATAATTAGCTATCACAGTGGTGATAATCTTTAT
Organism: Ifrita kowaldi; assembly: GCA_013398055.1. Lineage (NCBI taxonomy): Eukaryota > Metazoa > Chordata > Aves > Passeriformes > Cinclosomatidae > Ifrita > Ifrita kowaldi. The sequence goes on from VZRS01009539.1 coordinate 197,092, forward strand.
TTTCATCAGTGTAAATAATCTAAAACCAAAACTCCAAAGGTTTTTGCTATATAAAATACTACCTTAAGGAAGTAGTTTTATTGTTAGGTGGGGAAGTACTTCATCACCAGAGACAATCAGAGAAGTGGTCTGCAAAGGAAAACAACACAATTGAGACAGCCCACTGGAAAGCAGTGTGTGGTCCAGGAGTCACAGATTAAAAACAGGTTATTCCTCCCATTTGAAAGTGGGGAATATGCCCTTCCCTACTCCAAAACTAGAAGTGAGTGAGTACCTTGATGCTGTTTCAACACATGCCATCAGCCCACCACCACCACTCTGACTTGTGAGGGCTATCACATTCCTTTCAGACTGATACACAGATATTCTTCCAGACACAAATGTTTCACACTTATAGTGAGGATTTTCACTGAACCTCACACATTTCCTTTCTTCGTTAGGATGATCCAAGACCTTTGCATGCCCTGTAGGGATGAATGTACATAGCAGTTTAGTTCAGAGGGAGTGTGTACCACTGGTGCAAGTGCTTGCTTACTATGCTTTGCTTCACATTGGGAAGCAGTTTTGGATCCTCCAAAGTGTATTTATTTGTGATGAAAGTAACCTATTTGTGATGAAAGTAACCCAAAAGATGTACAGCTAATGCCCAACCACTAACAGACCACTACTGGAGCAGACAAAAACGCCTGTAGTGAGGATGACATAGCACCAACATCAGCTCTTTCCTTCTGTAGACTCCTCCTTTGGGATGCTGTTCCTGCTGATGTAAAGACATGTAAGTTAGCTGAAGCATTTGTCAAGTAGAAGAGAAAGAGAAGGTTTTAAATAAACATTCTCTTTTGTTTGTTTATTTGGTTTTTTAAGATGCATAATCCTGGGCTCTTGGATACTTAGATTAGTTCTACTTAAGTAAATTAAATAGTGCTGGGTCTGTGGCCCAGGCATTAAAATGTGACTGTTGAATTGTTTCTTTATTTCCTGGTACATTTTGCCCAATTTTCTCCAGCATAATTTGCAAGCTAGCCAGAATGAGGGACTCTCTCTAAAAGGACCCAGGGACAAAGCCACCCAGGTACCTAAGGGTGTCACACAGACATGCCAGACTGTGCCAGCTTCCCTCAAAGTCAAGGAACAGTCCCTGCTGCTGCTGCTGAGGTTACTTGTATGGCTGTAGCTCATATGGGATAAAACACAGGCAAGGACTAAAGATAGAAGGAAGGTGGAGGCACAGTTAAAACAGGTTTTTTTTGCTGTGTGTGTAACATTTGACATGCTGAGGCTTTCTCTCCTGTGTAGCTGTAAAGGAATTCTAATGCAGGAGGACTATCAGAGACCTTACCCTGGCCCTGCTCTGCAACAGGCCAAGTGTTTTTCCCTTCTTTCACATTGGAGCAAATGCAGAAAACATCTCAGTCAGTCAAAGCATTTTCCCTGGCATTCAGTAAGTCTCTACATTAATTAGAGAATGAACTGAAAAAAAGTTCCTGCCCATTTAACAGTTTTTCAGGAACTGCAAATAATGCAGCCAAAACTGAAAATTCATCTTTTCTGAAGTGCTGTTAGAATAATTTACTTGTAGGGTTGTGTACAGGGCAAATTAGGTTGTTTGTATTGTGGGCAGCAGCTGACAATATAAATTTGGAATTATTTGTTTTCAGAGCTCAGCTTTCTCTTCTCAGATCCCCCTAGCTCTGCTGGCTGGCAAAGGGAAATAGAAGTGAGATGTCATCCTGCGACAGAATGATCTTTCCACCAATTTTTTTTTAAGGCAATGTTGTGGTTTGGAAGTTCGGAAGGGCTTTACAATCCAGAAATGTAATCAGTTCTTTGCCCTCTACTCTCCTAGACTTCAGCCCAATTCCAAAAGGTTTTATATGTTGGATACTGACTTCTTTTATTGGCCTGTTCAGCCCAGTATCTACATTACCTTTTTGAGGATGATTTAGTAAAGACCATTTAAATAAAGATACATTTATAACTGTTTCTAAAATGGAAATAGTGGGAAGAAAACTCTATTTTGTTATGTTGTACAGAACAGAAATCAAAACAGGGAATTTCAGCTCTTAAATCTGCGAGTTCAAACTATAACCAAGGTACAGAAATGGGAGATGAAACCACAAATAGTTATCACTATTGTAAGCACTTTTTCCTGAAAAAAAGTAGTTTTCTTTTACTAAAAAACTTAAATTCAAAGCACTGAGGTAAATGAAACATGGAAGCATACTGTACCATTGTAGTTATTGTTGTCCAGTGTTATTGTATTTGCCAATTCTGTGTAATCTGACAAATCTTCTGTAGAAGGATGAGTTGCTAACATGTCAGCAACCTAAAAATGATAATGTGACTTACTTCAAGAGCATTATGTTGCAAAACCAAGATTTATCCAGGAAATTTAGGTTTTAGTTCCTTCATACCATTGCTGAAAAGTTTAACCTTTTTTTCTGGGAAGAATTGTTGAGGGAGGATTCAGTAAGCAAACTTTAGCCATCCAAATATCAGCTAGAGCATCACTGTATAATTTAGCTTGGAAAAAAACCCTGAGGTCATCTAGACCAACCTTCACAGAGCCCATGGCCGGTTGTGCAAGTCTTTAAGTAGTTGGTTCTCAAACACCAAGATAAAGATACCTTACACTTTCTTATATTATTTGACTGCCATCCCTCCCACCCCTGTATCTAACCAGAATTTGCCATGTTTTCACTCTTCTCTGTTTCCTCTCACTCCACTCTCTGCACCCTGAGAAGACTGTCTCTTCCACTCTGTGTGTTTCACCTGGGTAGGTGTAAACAGACTAAGATCCACTTTGAACCTTCTCCGGGCTGAACAGGCCCAGGCCCGCCTCTCTCAGCTGCTTTTGGGATTCCATGTGCTCCAGGTCCTTGCCCAGCTTGGTGACCTCCACTAAATTTTGCACATCTTTCATGGAATGAAACACCCAAGAAGAACACAGCACATGAAGTTCTTATGAAGCTACTTCTCCAGCCTCTCCAGGTCCTTCTGACTGACAGACTCCACTGCACTGGCCACTCCCCCAGTCTGATATCATCATAAACTTGCTGAGGGTGTCCTTTGCCCCATCATCCAGGGTGAGGACAAAGGTTCCAAATAGTATCAGTCTCACCCAGCCTAAATAAAGAGTTTGAATTTTGTCTAAGTGAGAGACCTGTTACTCCAAAAAGGTTATTCATCACATCTAAAAGCCCCATAAAATAATGGAGGCAGCTTAATTTCTGGGATGAAGTGACTGAGATTTTGTTTATGGAGTGGTAACATTGCTTTGGTATGGAGTGCATGTATGTGAGACCAGTGGAGTTAAATTGGATTCATGCTGCTTTAACTGACAGAGAAATCTTCCTTAGTTAACTTATTCTCTGTGGGAAAGACCTTCAGGCTTTGTATGATCAATGGCCATTTTACTGTTAAAAACTCAAGGAAGATTAAAACAGTGGTTTACGGCTCTTAACTATTTTTTCTTTAGACCACCCAAGACATATACGAATCATTTGTAATGATTCCCTCAATTAATTAGATGTAGTGGTTAGAATATAGAACGTAGCACATGTGAGTTTTCCTGGGATCACGGTGAGCAGTTTGTTTTAGTGACATGACAGCTGACTTTCAGCTACCCAGAAAAAAAATTTTCCTCTCAGTAAATCTCCTTCTGCAAGAGGCAATCCATGTATTTGAATTGGAATTAGTGTCTCCTACATAACAGTACAGAATGACTGCTTTAATCCATCCGTGACAGATGGCAGGCCAGTCATTGGTCCACCTTGCTGTCATGTCTCTATACTTTGTTTTTAATTTGGTCAATAGTGTTTGCCAGGATAGCTCTCAAATCTGCTACCAGACCCTGACATTTTCAAATAATCAACCTGGTTTACAAAAGAAATGCATTTAGACAAATTAATCAAATGGCTTTCAGGAAGGAACATTTTCTAAGGTTTGTTCACTAAGAAACTCCGAATAAGAAATATTATTGCTGACAAAAACCTCAATAGATGAACAGTTCTGAGATACAGAATGCTGAGGATAAAAATCAGAAAGACAGGATTGGTTTTTTTTTACCTGTAGCAAAAGAAGAAAAGGTCACTTGCCAAAAAGACAGCTGAAATGGAATTAGTTTTCAAATTATAAGATTAAAGAGTGTTTGCTTGAAGAGAGTGTTATTATAAAGTGTGCAAAGAAAGAGAAGAGATTAAAATGTATGGAAGATTTAATCAGAGCGAAGATAAACTGTGTATCCTATAGGTTATAAGGGTTCCTGTGAGCTTTGTTTGCCAGTAGGGTTTCATAACCCACACAAGACTGAAATCTTATTTTTAAATAAGAGGTTTTTCTCATGTGCAGGAGGGGTTCACCTCTTTTTGATTTTGTACAGATGATAAAGGAGAAAAGCTGCCACCAAACAGAGGAAAGAAAAATTACTCAAGTTTTTCAGAGATAAGTTGGGTATTTTTCAATATCTGGGCCAGATTCTTCTGCCGTTTCAGTTGGTGTAATTCCTCAGTCTGAGTGGCTAAGTGTTCTTCTTTGCTATTTACAGAGGAGTTTGTGTGACTATTTGCCTTGCTTTTTAATAAAAGAAAGTACTTACCATATGCAAATCCGGCATTTCATGGTAAACAATGTACCCTCTGAACTACAGGGCACCACACCTCCTGCTCTGTGTTGTCAAATGGCTTTCAAAACACATGGCAGGGCTCTCTGACAAATTTAAGTGTGTTAACCCTTCACTTTCCTTTTTTTCCCCCTCAGTATTATTTCAGTTCTTAAATTCAGTGGCAAAAAGGAAGAAATAAAAGTTTATGTAAAGGATGGAAAAAGTCTGGCTGTGGTGTTTTGTTGTGCTGCTAAAACCCTTCCATCTCTCCCCAGCCGCTCTCTCTGCAGCCGGCTTGTCTGCACGTCTGCCTGGTGGGGCTCTGTCTCAAATTCTGGACTTTGCATTTCATGTCATACCATTTCTCCAGCCTGCCAAAGTCCATCTGAAGAGCAGCACATCCACTTCTCCACCCAAGTGCCGGAGTGCACCTCACTGATGAAGGTATTAACCAGTGTCAGCCCCAGCAGTGGCCCTGAGGATGGCTCTGGTGACTGGCCACAGCTGGGCTTACCCCCTCATTCCCATCTAAGGATTTACTTTGTAAAGCTGTGACGGCATGTCCTATGCCCTGTAATAACAAATGTCTTTTCCTTTATTTAGGCTTAGTTGTGAGTCCTTTTCTTTCTTTCCCTGAACCGCTACCCCTCCACCCCCCAAACTTAAACTTACTATTTTTTTCTTGTCTATTAAACCCTTCTCACCTTTAGATTTAGAGACTGATGTTCAGCAACCTTGTGTTGCTGATCTGCTACTGGTTTTGTTTGGGCTTAGTTTATTTTTTTTTTTTTCAAAAAAAGCTTTTTAGAAGTTTTTTTTATAAAGAGATCTAAAACCCATAGATCAGCACAGTGATATTTACATAGATTCAAGTTCCTTTTTCTCTTCACCTTTTTTTTTTTTTTTTCCAATTCCCTTACACCATCATGAGGATTTGAGCATGTTTTCCACTAAGGGAATTTTGTAAAGTTTTCAAAGCCACTTCTGAAACATGATTTTTGACTTTAGCATGTGTGACTGTGGGTGAAGTTCTTGACTTGTGGGGATATGTACAGAAATGAGGGACTGACATGATTTCCAGATATGCAAATGCACTCATTTCACTGTTTTATTCTGTCTCCTTACCTTACTGGTTATGTATATTTCATAACTGCTACATGTAGATATTAAATAGTGAAATCCCCTTCAGGAAGAAAAAAGTGTCCTTGAAATACTAGCTACTACCTTTGGGCATTTATGAAGTGCTCCTTGGTCATTTGTTAGCCAAGGAAAATTCCCATTAAAATTAAATTTATTTATAGGCACATGCCAGTTGGATTGAGGTGCTTGCATATTTCACCTCTAACCCTGTGACAGTCTATTTTTCAGACTGAAAAGATAACCCTAAACTCCAAGCACTTATATTTCACCTGTGTTTCAAGAAAAACTGCTTTGATTTCCATGACGTGAACCAAAGTAGTTTGACTCCCACTTAAACAGTCGTCAGGAAAATTTTCAAGATACTCATTCAATGCATTTTTCATCTAGAAGATCTTTTCATACCCAGCTCCTATAGGGAGGGATCCCAAAGGAATTTATAACATCTATCAGCAGAGAAGAGCAGAACATGAGTTTAGTGATCTGAGTAGACAGGAATTGACACGACACAAGTCTGTGATATGCAGAAATGAGAAGTAAAAGAGCTCTAGAGTACCCTACCCACCCTATTTATCACTCCCCACTCAGAGCACAGCAGGTGGCCACCACAGCGGTGCTTGGCAGAGTTTTCCATCTTCCTTTAAGAGGACTACGTGACGTCTTTCCCCCTCCCCTCTTCCTTACAAATCACCTTTTTTTTTTTTTTTTTAGCACAAATCAGTTTCAGAGCAGTCAGTGTGATTTTTAGAATAGGGACTGTCATTTTGGTTGTAGGCTTTTTAAGTTTCATTTTCTTTGCTGTTAGGCAACTGTTCCCTAGCTGAAAGAGAACTAGAAATTTGGGATTGACCATTCTCCAAAATGTCTGCAAGGACATATTATGGTCCTTGTTTAGAACTTGATTTTAGAACCTGTACAAGATGTGCTACAAGGGAAAATGTTTTAGCGATTAATGAACTAGGCAGCCATTCCTAAAATCCCTTCTGTTTCTAATTTCCGTGACTTCATTGTGCTTTCTCAGAGTATCTTAATTACTTGTTTTATATCCCTCTGCTTCCCCTTCCATCCAGTTCTTAACAGACACTGTTCTCAACTTTTATTGAGCTGAGTAAATGTGAATGTCATTCAGTGTCTTTCATTATCAGCCCAATAAATCCAAAATGATTCACATCATCTGTCTTAACTCTGTTTTGCCTTTTGGGCACCACCTTTGTCAATTGATCTCTTTTAAGAGTACTGCATTTCTCTTCCCTGTTGTACTGTGTATTCTTCCAGTGATCATGTTCAAACACTAATCCACTGATTCTTTTCAGTGGGAGGTGAACATTTTGAGGGGTGATAAAATGGAAAAGCAGAATAGAAATGTGGATGTAAGTTGATCACTCAGGGCAGAGGAAGAAGATTAGAAGGCAAAAGGAAGCATATTATTAGGAAGAATGTAGTAGTGCACAACAGAGAATTTATTAATTTGAGATCTAAACTTGTGATTCCATGGGATGCTGCAGTGAATCATGCAGGCAGACTAGCTTATATTTTTTCTAGCTCAGAGATCTCTGGACTGCACTTCACTGAGACAGAAGACAATAAAGATGTTCAAGAGAGCACAGCTTGGGTAGGCTCTTAAAATAAAGCCTGAAAAGGGACATAATTGATTCTTATAAGCCAACTCAAGACAAAAAGCAACAGGGAAGGGAAATAATTGTTTAAGGCAGAGGAGAACATCACTGCAAGAACAAATAGTTACAGATCACCAAAGAATTAAATGAAGGCAGAAACTTTAGATAAGATTAGGTACATACAGAACGATTGAGGACAAAGAAAAAAAAATGTAAGAATGAACAACCATGTTTTAACCTATAGTTTTCTTGCTTAAAAGCCTGTGTATTTCAGGTCAAGTTTATAATTCTTAATTCAGAAAAGAAATCTCTCCTGCCATTTTCACAGATGCAAATATGGGAGCCAATAAATGCTCACTTTTTTATGCCTTTTCCCATCTTGTGGGTAAACATCTTGATAGCTCTATGTTTATTTTAATAATTTTTTATATGTATAATGGATATCAATAAGACCTGTGAAAAAATTATAGAAGGAATTATACAAAGAAAGTACACAGAGGTGGTGCATTATAATCTTCAGCTTATAACAAAGACTGGGGAGAATTTTACACTTTTCCAGAGAAACTTTCTTTACTGGAAAAGATAACTTCAAGGCTGCTAAACTATTGACAGATTTAGGTCATAGTCAACAAATATTTCAGCAGTTCAAGGGGAAGAAGAAGGATGGGTCAACAGGTTTTATGTTAGCATTTCCATGAAAAGTTCACTTTTTCAGTCTGTTTTAAAAGGAGTTGTAGGATGTGAGACTGTGGAGGAAAATGTGGGCCAGATACTTTCTTTCAAAGGAATAATGTTAATCTCTCATGTCAAATATATAAGGACTGCCAGAAAGAAAAAGAAAGAGCAGTAAAGAATGAGTGCATGCTGTTGCTCAGCTTAATTACCTTGGATGATGAAAAATGAGCTCTATTATTTTCAGAAAATAAATAAACCTGGGAGACTTTTAGAAACAGGAGAATCACTATTTTTCTAATCCATAACTCATATATTTTCTGCACTGTTTGTCTGCTACTTGAGAAGAACTCTAGCCAAAGATGTACAGGGATCTTATACAGTGGGAAATCTTTTCTATCCTTGAAAGCTGCCCTGCCTGCATTTCCTGATATTGATATACGAGACCAAAAAAAGAAAACTCACCAAAAACAAAGCATCAAAATATACCCCAAACCCCCAAATAAACCCCAACCAAACAGAAACAAGGCAATTCTTAAGTCAGACTTTGAACAAACAATGACTTCTCTCATAGCAGTGATTTGTTTCAGCAAGGACAGTAAAGTTTTACAGTCCTTATGAAGTTTAAGGGCTTGTACTGCAGAGAGAACAAAAAATACTGTCTCAGACTTAAAAACAGTCTTGGTGGTGCAGTGTTAATAGTATGTGGATGTAACAGCTGGGCCACTCTCAATCTCTGTTCAGAGACTCCTACACCTACCCTTTTTCCAGTATAAACAATGCTAGTGTGACAATTCGATCACAATATATATCCCATTACATGTGTTATGTTTGGATTTGAGTAGCCTGGGCAATAATTTATCTTCAAGTGGGGGAAGGGAGCAGCAGTGCTTTTTCAAAATTTTCTCTAAATTCCGTGAGTGCTTGGCTGACTTGAACTTAATTCAGATCCTATTTTAGTTTCACATAACTTCCAAGATTTCTACTTCTGTCTTATTCCATAGGGCTCTCTCTATGGCAGGTCATATCTTGGGTCATTACATTTCCCTCTGGGCAGCAGCAGACACTTTCTTCTATTTGTCTTCTTGAACTGCTGTGAAGTTTGCCCATGGGTAGCAAGAGTTTATTACTTTTTTCCCCCAGTGGGTGTTTTTTTTTCGTTTTTCAGCTGCACCATGCCAGTGTGCTGCTAAACTATCAGAACTCCCGCTTCATTGGTTTCATTTAGAAGCCTTTTGTACGTTTGTCTTTGCCAGAGCATCCACAGAATTATTCTCAGTCATATACTGACTATAATCCTTTATATTAATGGTGCACTATCTGTTCAGCTCTCTGCTGCTTGACCCTTGCCTTGAGCTCTGTTTATTTCTGGTAAATATTTTCCAGCATATGATCTTGAAGCAAAAATTAGGTTAATGCTTGTATTTTTCATAGTATACATTTCCCACTCCTTCCTGTCTGTTTAATGGATTTTCCAATTAAAAGGGACCTTCCTGGCTATTTTATCTGACCCCCTGCATTACAAGGCTAAAGAAAGCTGCACAGCAATTGCATGGCAATGCAATGACAACAGCCCATCTTTTTTGTCCTTCAGCTTTGAGCACAGCACATATACATGCCCATGTTTGTAACTATTCTTGTTCGGCCACTTGAAAAAAAGGACACTCAGAATTTCAAAGACACTTGGAAATAGATGCACACTAAAAAGGTAATGTTTATGAACAGGGTAAGATTACACAGACTGTCTTCTGAGCACCCACTGTATGTTTTCATGCTTGGGCAAAGTCTTTAAGGGTGATTATGCCATACAACAGCTTTTAAGCCATTGACACATTCAAAAGGTGCAGCAGCTGAAGAGCACTGGTATATTCCATGAAGGTTTGCTTTGTGTTTCAGAACCTATCACTGTCATTGTGTGTGGTAAGCATGTCTCAAAATGTGTCCTTTCACTGGTCTTTATGGGTCCCTCAGGGTAAGGACAGAGCTGATCAGTTATAGATGCACTTCAATATGCAACTTCTACAAGAAGATTCCTATTCCCATCTCACATTGGGTGCACATTCAATCAAATTCTTAGAATGATAAAAATATACCAATTTATATTTATTTAAATGCCAGTGCATTAAGGACTCATACCTCCAGAGTCCTGCAAAACTGGCACCAAATCTGGGTGCTTGCAAGGTCTGACACCCCTTTTAAAAATGAGCGACTGTTTGCCAAGTGAAAAATGATCTGGAATTTGTGGTGAATTTGCCAAATTTATTTTGTCCTATCACAGAACCATAGAACAGTTTGGGTTGGAATGGACCTTAAAGATCATTGAGCTCCAGCCCCCCTGTCATAGGCATGGACACGCAGTACACCAGGTTGCTGAGGTCTCCATCCAATCTGGCCAATTTATTCAGAATCCGGACCCTTTTTCATTTGGTTTTCATTTTGTAATGTTACAGTTTTCATCACTGAGTCCAGAATTATTTTTTCTTTAACGGAAGACTGATATTCTTGAGTATTCAGTTATCTCCAAGAGAAACACAAACTCTTCTGGCAATTGAAAGGGTTTAATTTAAAATAAAACCTTGGAATAAACCAAAATTGAATTAAAAAAATTTACTTAAGAAATTATTAGTTGTTTTCCATAGAGAGGAGGTAACCAATGGGGGATTTTGGGAAATTCCCTGTTGAAGTTTAGAGACTGTCAGAAAGGCAGACAACCCACAAGAAGATGTTTCTAGTTTAGGGACACATCTAAGTGAACATATTCGTATGGAAATGCATGGAATGATATCACAGGTGTACGTGTCTGGATAATCTATTATATATCTGAGTATATAACCTTCAGAGATCACACAGAACTTTGTCTCCACTTTTATATTTTGGAAGTGCTCTTTGTACAAGGTTGTGGAAGACCATGTCTTCATAATGTAGGTATTGATTGCTCTGTGTGCGAAGTATTTGGCTGTGTAACTAACTTTTGAAGGCTTAGATCCTTTAGAGGTGTGCATGTAAAAATAATGCACATTGAGTGCAACAGGTTTTCCTTATGATAACATCTGAATTCAGTGAAAATGGTAAAATCAGAGGATACTCTTTGTGTGCGTGGATGTATGTGGATTTTGGTAGTGAGCTAATAAACCTTCGATCTGGGAGATGCTGAATGCCCTACCGGCAGGGAAATGTCTGTGATTCTCATCAGGGTGGTAGGGTTTGTTCCCATTCGTGCTTGCGCTGGGGATGAAAAGGATTGCTTACATATTAGATATGATTTAGGGAAAAGATGGGTATTCAGTGGATTGTCAGCAACAGATGGAGATCTGTTTGTAGAAGAAAGGGTTATAAAAATGTGTCTACATATAGAGGCAACAAGTGAATGGAAAATATCAAAGCCTGAAAAAATTTGCAAGAAAAAGGGACAAATTAGCCAAGACCTTAGATCCTATTGTTTTTAACTTTCTACAGTATGCATCTTAGGAAAAAATGTATTTGGTTTTGTTTTTTTTTTTGTTTAGTTTTTGATAATTTTTTTATTTAATTAATTCCAAGCAAGAGTTTCAAGCCCTCTAGATAATATATTTTACAAGTTTCTAACACAGTTATTTCATCATTTTTACTACTGGGTGAGACTGTCCCTTAAGATTCGTAGGACCATCCTGTGGGATGCCGGATGTCTGCAGTCACTGTGGGATGCACACTTGGAGGATGTAAAAGGGTCTTCAGACTGCTCAACCCATAACTCTGATGTCCATGTTAAAACCAAAAATAATCTTTTACATTTACAACTAAATCCTGTTATGCAGGACCATATCAGAAGTGGGTAGGCTGAATCATTGTGGATGTCTACTAAAAGTGTATGTTGTCCTTTAGGTTGTGTATTAGAAGGGCACAATGGAGTAATTGTAGCCAATATCATTGCTGGGCCAGAACATTGTGAATTAGAATGTGTTCCTCTAGTGCAGTATTATGCCCTGATTCTTAAATAGCCAATAGAATAATTAATTGCCAGTCCATTAGGAAGAGAGTTGCAGTGAATTAAAGCCTAACTAATAACCACAGAATTCACTGAGGCTGAGACCTTTAGATACTTAGTTCTTCTTACTTTTTATAAATGTGTATTTGATTTTATGTTACCTCAATTGCCTGAAAAATGCTTGTTTTGGTTTCCCCTGGGATATCGTGATAAACCATCTTCTGTGTTAATTTTTATTTTGGAGGTATTGGAAGCACATCTTTGTAAGCAGAAAGTTTCATCTTTTAAAAAGGGATATTTTTCCCTTGGCCATAAATTCCACCAAACTTTTTCTTTTATATTTCTCAGGCTGACATGCTCTGATAAGATGCCCCATTCTTTTCTGCCATTCGGTTTTTTTGTGGGTAATGGCAAAGTTGAAAAGAATCTATATTTCTGAAATCTTTGTAGGTCAGAAGAATGCATTGAGAAATCAGAAAAGTTGCAAGGTGGTGTGAGATTGATCAAGCAGAGTTCATTGCTGGGATAACACTCTGCCATTCACTGTTGCTATTTCCTTACATTTTTGACACTGTACTATGAAGGACATTTATTCCTATAATAATATAAATATAATTTCTTTATTCACCTGAATTCTGTACACAGTTTTTCCTTCTTTAGCATTTATAACCTAGTGTTTTTTTAAAAAATAAATAGTGGACGACAATACATTTTATGCATTGAATTGTGCATCTTTAAAGGCTGTAATCTTTATACAGACAGTCTCCTGGGGTGAAAGAGGTCTATTGCTTGGGGATGTTTCGAAATTGATAATCAGAAAGAGCAGAAGCAAAAGAGGAGCAAGAATTACATGTATACAACTATATTTTCTTGGCAGAACTTTTTGAAAAGGAAAAACAAATTATGTGAATGACTGAAACAGAAATAACTTTAAGAAATTTAAAAAGTTGTTTATTAATAGCTTAGAATAAAATAACAAGTCATATCTTTTCTAGAAAACACTTACATCTCCAGTGAGTATTGACAGCTGAAGAGCTACTGACATCTTCAGATGAATCCTGCTTGTGTCTAGAAGTTCTCAGAAATTATCCTTCTCTCATGCTCCTAGATGTGTCCATAGAAATCCAAACTGTCACTTTTGCCATACATGGAATGATAAACTCTGTTGGACAAGATGGATTTACTGGGGACTTTTTTCATTTCTGCCTGTGATACCAGAATAATGTCAAAAATAGTAAAGTTTGGGTTTTGGTTTTTCTTTTTTTTCCTTTTTCAGAAAAAATTCCAGAACAATTTTCTGTGTTGGTCATAAAATATCATCATACATAACATAGGTAGAAATTTTCCTTTTGCAGCTGTTGTCTAAAGACTCACAAGATATTTCTTACCCTTTCCATATTGAACTTAAGATCCAAGTGAGCTCAGGTTTCTCCTCAGTCCTGCATTGCAATACTTAGACTTTTCCAACACAGAAGGAGGAGACTGGTGAGTTGTTAAAAAAATCCCAGTTAGGGATTTGTCCTCACTCTACAGAGAGAAACACTGTTGTAATCACATTATGATTGAATAGGTACTTCAAAGTCTTATGAATCAAATTATTTATGCCTTAAAAAATATCAGCAGACAAATCTTGAGTTTTAAATGTTGACACTTCTCTTGGGAAGCAGGAAGGAAGAGATCAGGCGGATATCACAGTGCCAATTAATGAGGTCAACCCTTCAAGTATAGCATTCATTAGATTATGTGGTAGTCTCTGCAAGCTGTTCAGAAATGCCATCCAAAGCATATTTAACTGTAGAGCAATACTTTCCAAAACTTTAGAATAACTAGAGGAAAAGGAAAATTATGTTATAGAAGTGTAACACTTTCAAATAGCCTCTCCCCTTCCCTTTGTAGAATAAAAGCGTCTGAAGCCAACACAGTAGCTGTAGGGTCAGGGTGAGTTTTGACCTGTGTTGAGTTTCCCACATTATTAGCAGAGCAATAGGAATGGACAGAAAAGACACTAATGAAAGGGTGCCCTTTCATTATGTTGTTTCCACTATTACAAACACATGTCTAATAATCTGATTTTGCCCTCAGTTTAGTATATTGAGCAGAAAAGAAGAAATCAAGTAAATGATGGTGAGAGAGAGAGAGAGAGAAATATGTATGACAGCAGCAGTGGAAAGAAATCTATGTACTCAGTGTTGCCTTCTGAATTCTGCATTTGGGAAAAATATTCCTGTCCGATGAATTCACAATTTCATTGTCAAAACATGAACTGTAGAAAGGTCTTGCTTCAGAAAGTACACAGNTATAAGAAGCCAACTTGGGTGCAGGGGGGACAAATGAAGAGGGAAGAGGGAATTTCCAGTCTTATGCCACAGAGCCCTTCTTGAGGACTATGAGTTTGTTTAGCAGGTGGATGCTCATACGTTCCTGTCCTCTCAGTAGAAAGAAGATGAAGAGAGTGAAATATTCACTGATTTAAAGTCAGACCTAATTCACTACCTCCCTTTGTTGCTCAGATGGTGCCAGTGTTGCAGGAGGGAGTATGAGTGGGAAGAAGAATGTAGGATAAAACAATTATAAGTTAGTAAAACCTTCCTTGACATCATTGCTGGGTCAGAGTGTGGAGCCCAAACTCCACACTAAACCGTAGCAAAGGCAGTGTGGATGCCCATTAATTTTGACTGGCTGAAGAAATTTCTCTCTCTCTCTCTGTCTTGCAGCAAGGCAGTTTCAACTACATTATGATAATACTGCACTACTTTTCAAAACATTCTACCAACTCAAAAATATGGCTCACCTTCCTGACAGGAGAGCAGAGTCCTGCTTCCACAGATCAGAGCCTGTGCTCTTGGAGGGAATGCCTNTCAGAAATGCCATCCAAAGCATATTTAACTGTAGAGCAATACTTTCCAAAACTTTAGAATAACTAGAGGAAAAGGAAAATTATGTTATAGAAGTGTAACACTTTCAAATAGCCTCTCCCCTTCCCTTTGTAGAATAAAAGCGTCTGAAGCCAACACAGTAGCTGTAGGGTCAGGGTGAGTTTTGACCTGTGTTGAGTTTCCCACATTATTAGCAGAGCAATAGGAATGGACAGAAAAGACACTAATGAAAGGGTGCCCTTTCATTATGTTGTTTCCACTATTACAAACACATGTCTAATAATCTGATTTTGCCCTCAGTTTAGTATATTGAGCAGAAAAGAAGAAATCAAGTAAATGATGGTGAGAGAGAGAGAGAGAGAAATATGTATGACAGCAGCAGTGGAAAGAAATCTATGTACTCAGTGTTGCCTTCTGAATTCTGCATTTGGGAAAAATATTCCTGTCCGATGAATTCACAATTTCATTGTCAAAACATGAACTGTAGAAAGGTCTTGCTTCAGAAAGTACACAGTGTTTCAGGTTATGGAAGTATTTCACTGTATCTTACAGGGAATTTAAAGCCATAAGGGACAGGACATGAAATATGTCCTCATACTGAACTCAGTAACCTCAAGTTATAAGATAAGGCACTTAATTCTCCATAGATATAAATATGGACGCATCATAGGTAAAGATCAAGTGGAATTGAAATTGCAACAGTGCTGGAGGCCAGAGCAATGGCAGGGAATCCATTGGATAAAATATAGTAGATGAGCTTACAGGGCACATGTGTCCTGTTCTGTTGTGTCCCAACCAACCTTACCTAAGGGAAATTCCTTACTGACACTAAATCTGGAAATGTTTGAACCCATTAAAGAGTAAGAGAGAGTACCCAAGAATATAAGAGAAAAAATGTTAATTTTACTGCAGAAAAAACCCAACCAATGTCACATTTCTATCTGCCAAACATTTCTGATGGGAAATGTGAGTTAATGGTTATATAACTACTTATTGACCATCCATGAGTACATATATAGGAAAAATTTTTATATATATATATATATATAAATATATATATATATATAATTTAGGCTATAAGAAGCCAACTTGGGTGCAGGGGGGACAAATGAAGAGGGAAGAGGGAATTTCCAGTCTTATGCCACAGAGCCCTTCTTGAGGACTATGAGTTTGTTTAGCAGGTGGATGCTCATACGTTCCTGTCCTCTCAGTAGAAAGAAGATGAAGAGAGTGAAATATTCACTGATTTAAAGTCAGACCTAATTCACTACCTCCCTTTGTTGCTCAGATGGTGCCAGTGTTGCAGGAGGGAGTATGAGTGGGAAGAAGAATGTAGGATAAAACAATTATAAGTTAGTAAAACCTTCCTTGACATCATTGCTGGGTCAGAGTGTGGAGCCCAAACTCCACACTAAACCGTAGCAAAGGCAGTGTGGATGCCCATTAATTTTGACTGGCTGAAGAAATTTCTCTCTCTCTCTCTGTCTTGCAGCAAGGCAGTTTCAACTACATTATGATAATACTGCACTACTTTTCAAAACATTCTACCAACTCAAAAATATGGCTCACCTTCCTGACAGGAGAGCAGAGTCCTGCTTCCACAGATCAGAGCCTGTGCTCTTGGAGGGAATGCCTTGGCTGGGCAGGGCCATGGGGGAACTCAGACTGCTTTAAACCTGTGCCTCCTGCAGGGAAAGACCTGGGAGTGGACTGTGCCCCGGCTGCCTAAACAGGAACAGACTGCATCCCTGAAAATCATTGGAAAAGAAAACCATTTCCAAGTGATTTGCTAACAGTTTAGCAGATCTCAGGGCTCCCCCTGGGGACTCTGAACCTGCCACAGCAGTCACCCCAGCAAAGGCAGTGTCAAGGGGTGGGCGAATATACGTGCCTTTTCTGGGATAAGACATGGCTCCTACACACTGGCAGGCTGTGGATTAAGGGGGTATGAACTCACAGGGG
The DNA here is from genome assembly GCA_013398055.1 of Ifrita kowaldi. Lineage (NCBI taxonomy): Eukaryota > Metazoa > Chordata > Aves > Passeriformes > Cinclosomatidae > Ifrita > Ifrita kowaldi. The sequence goes on from VZRS01009539.1 coordinate 213,922, forward strand.
GAGACTGTGCTTCAAGACATTAGTGAATTTCTTACTACAGTTTTTCTCATCTATTTTATCAATTTCTGCTACAAGCCAGAATTAATAATTTATTGTGAACTTGTTGAATTATAACTCCCTTAACTTGTGAAGAGAGAAGAGACGAATATTTTCTCTCTGGGGTAAAATCCCCTTCTTCCTTTAATCCTGTTTCCTGGTCATCTGAACAGTCTTCCTTTGATTTTCTACCTGCTTGAGACTTATTTATTAATCCTGTGTGGTCCATGGGGAGGCATTTTATAAATGATTCAATAAAATGTGTTCAGTTAGTAGGAATGGTGTCCATGTGAGTTTCAGCATTCTCTAGGGAATGGTCTACAAAAAGAGGAAGATCTGATAATAATAATAATTATGACCCTTCCAGACCTTACTTACCAGGCTTAGTTACAACATTACAGACATTTTCAGTGATTTAATCCCTTTTTTCAGTTTTCTTTGTTTCTTTATTGAAACCTTTTAATCCATATTTTCTGTGTCAGGAAATGTGCATTATTGACAGCATTCTTTGTAAGAACATGAATGATTGTATAATTGGAGGAACAAAAGAAATAAACTCACCTTCTGCCTAAATTCAATTGGTGGGGAAAAATCCTTCCTGACCATTGCTGGTATAATACTAGCCAAAGCAAGAGCAAGATCCCACTGCCCCTAAATATTTTACACTGAATTCTTTGTCACTAACTGTGTCCTCAGTAATCGACCATTATCAAGTATTCGTCTCACTGTGGATAGTTTTAAATAATGTCAATCAGTTTTACGGGAACTTTTGTGGTTTTGCACTTAAGGCCTTTGCTTCCTTTTTAGTTTGAGAAGGATAAGACTTTCACATTGCTTTTCAGTTAAAAGAAACCCAAAATGCACCAGTACAGGATGAGGGCCAACCTGCTGGGAAGCAGCTCTGTGGAGAAGGACCTGGGTATCCTGGTGGACAACAAGCTGTCCATGAGCCAGCAGTGCCCTAGTGGGCAAGAAGGCCAAAGGTATCCTGGGGTGCATTAGGAAGAGCATTGCCAGCAGGTCAAGGAAGGGTCCTGCCTTTCTACTCAGCGCTGGTGAGGCACATCAGGAGTGATGGGCTCCTATGTTCAAAGCAGACATGGAGCCCCTGGACCGGGTCCAGTGGAGGGGGACAAAGATGATGAAGGGACTGGAGCATCTCTTACAAAGAAAAGCTGAGGGAACTGGGCCTGTTCAGCCTCAAAAAGAGATGACTGAGGGGGGACCTTATCAAAGAATATCAGTATCTGAAGGGAGGGTACCAAGAGGATGGACCAGGCTCTGCTCAGTGGTGCCCAGCAATAGGACTGAGGCAATGGGCAGAAACTGATGCACAGGAAGTTCACTTGAACATAAGCACTTCTTTACCATCCAGGTGTGCATGCACTGGAACAGATTGCCCAGAAAAGTAATGAAATCTCCCTCCCTGGATATAATCAAGAGCCGTCTGGACACAATCCTGTGCCATGAGCTCTAGGATGACGCTGCTTGAGCAGGGATGTTGGACCAGATATGGTCCCTTCCAACCTTACCAATTATGTGATTCTGTGAAAATATCAAAGCAAAACCCACCTGATGCTGATAAAAATCCTTCTGTGCAGAAATCAAACAAAACCTGTTGTATTTCACATGGTTTGTTCAAAATGCTGTCTGTATCCTTCCCTGGCACCTGGAAGTGACTCAGATCTCAGCTGGAGTTTGTGGAAAGCCTTGTGAACCTTAACACACCTATCAGTAAACATGTCCTCACTTTAGGGTTCATAGCAAAGCCAATCTTATGTACAGATACTTCTGAAATACAATAGTGAAAGAAAATACTCTGGCCTTTGTTTTATTTATTAAAAAGATCAATCATTGTTCTAATTTTTTTAATCGCACATTTAGGAGAAAAACTTTCCCAGACAGATTCTAGTACCAGGTATGAATATATATGCTTTCTCTGATGAAATGGGAAAATGTTTATTCCTCTTCTGCTCAGCTGCAGAGACTTCCAGGTATCTGCAGGCGGATGTCATCCTACAAGAAATGCTTCATTCACTTGGGCTTAAGAAATTTTTATTTATAATGCACTATAAATGCATTTATTCATTTATTTGCATTTCCCCAAACTGAAAGTTGCTTGAAATACATAACATGAAGAGTGTGGAAGACAGTGAGATATGCATCTTTGGTGCTCCTCCAGACATCATGCTTCATCCCAGTGATGGTGACATTTGCCATCATAGGTTAATAATTACGAAGTGCTTGGAGATCCCTCAACATAAGAACCATAATGTAAAAATACAGAAAATTATCATTGCTGATAATGTGGTCTTCCTGAATACTTGCTCTGCATCAGCAGTATTATATTGAAAAAAGATGTTCTAAAATTTGGCTTAATGTAAGAATTAATTAGCTTTCAAAATCAGTTTCTGGCCAAGCAGAACACTTGGGGGTTGCAGGTAGGATCACTTGCTGGAGACTGGCAAAGGAGCTCCCTATATGCTTAATTGGAAATGCTTTGCCAACTCATCGTTGCTTGCCCATTATGCTCGGGCTGAAAAAGCAGAGCAGGAGAGCTGTCAAAACACAAACACTTTTATATCCAAGCCAGTCACTTTATTTTAGAGTGAGGCTAGTCAGGGGGAAAGAGTTCACGACCTCACAATAAAAAATAGCTTATAGGAACAAGCCTAATTGTTTGTTTCCCTTACCCTGCCAGCACTGAGTCTCAGTCTGGATGTCACTTTGGAGAACACTGTATCTTATTAACAAAAAAAAAAAAAATCAAAATAAGGAGTCTGTTTAGAGTATGCAGGGATTTTTTTCCCACTCCTTGAGCTGTAGTGTAATGTGTACTAGTCTATTCACAGCTCATATTCGAATCAGTAACAAAGGCAAATATTGTAGGAATTTGCCCTTGATGTGATGCACTGGAGGGGTTGACTGGAGCATTTTCCATTGGTGTTAATGGAAATAATGTTCATGAATCACCCACACATCAGTGGGGAAGTAGATACTTGAGTCTACCAAATGTGTAATGCATCCAAATCTGATCCTTTAATGTTTGAAGAGCTACTTCTTATTCTTAAATAAGAAAATATAATGACCATGAATGATTCATCCACTAATTTTTAGTTTGATGTAGTTTCTATTGGGAAATGGACTAAGCTGGTTTGTTTTGTATTTGCTTTTCTATAACCAAACTCTTGAAAGAACTTTTAAGGGACCCTACTGAAAGTCTGGAAGACTCTGGCTACAACTGTCTCAGTAAAGAAAAGCGTGCTGGTGCCTTCTCAGACACTGCTGTTCGTTTGTGCCTGCTGTTAAGTAGTCAGGAAGGTTTCTGGCATGCTGGAAACTTGTGTCACCTGACGTTCTACCAAATAATTTGTGGTTTTATTTTGAGAATTATCATGAACTGAGGGCCATTCTCAGTTGCCTGGGTGCAAACATTTTGTTCTGAAGAACAGGAGAGTTTAATAATATTGACTCAGGCTATTTCTTGTCAAGTGAATGATCTGGAGAAAATTAAATTTACTCACATAGACTTAGTCTCTTTGTGTATTGTGTCACCTGTTTAAGTCCTAAGCTTTGCAAGACTGAGTGCCTCCTGTTGCCATTAATGATGTCTCCATTTGAGAACCTTTTACACAGAATGAAAATGTCTTTCCAGAAAAAGTACAAGTAGGAATGGAGCCATGGTTCTTACAGGCTCTTTTCAAACTTGGCTCCTTTCCAAACCCTAATATGATCAATTAGTGATCAATGTCAGGAGGGGGTGAAGTGGATACTTTTCTATTAGACATAAGATTGAGAAAAGCAATTTATTTCAGTCCCCCACCCAAGTGGCACAGAAGGATGGAATTCTGTATAACTGGTGGATAGACAACACTTGCTTTAAATGAGTGTCTTGAATTTGTGTTCTGGATGAACCATAAAGATGATATTTATTTTTTGTGTACACCAATATCCATGTTCATTTTTAAATCACTGACAAGAAATAATAGGTTCTGTTACCTCCAAAGTAATTTATTCTCTATATTGCCCATTTTAGCAAAACTTCAAATTATGTGAAGGCTTGGCTACCACTGATGGTTTGGGAAATTCTGGTATTGGACTCTAGGGAATCCATCTGGTGTGGCTGCTAATTTATTTATTAAAGCTTTACTCACAATAGGGATTAAATATTTAAAGTTTGTTACCTGCTATATCTCCAGCAGCTTGAAGCTTTTAATTCTATTATTATTTTTCCACATACTGCAGAAAAAGAAAGCACACTTTTAAATAGTTTTTTCCTCTCCTTTTTGCCCCTCTGTGGTTCTCCAAAAGGTTAGGTTTGACAATAGGAATATAGTCACAGATACTCTAGGCAACAAATGAGAAATGTTCTTTTGTGACCTTAATGTTGGCAAGTGATAATAACCAGTGAACCATAAAATACTGCTGCAATATTGTTCATGACTTTTCTGTTTTCTAAGATTAATTTAATGTTCTGAAATAAAGTGACAATCATTTATTATTCTGTTTTACATAGCTTCCACCGGGAAGCAAATATGAAAAGCTTAATTTTCTAGTCCACTTGCAGCAGTGTTCCTAGTGAAGAATCATATATATATGTATAAGTATTCCTTGGTTAATGTATACAATACAATCTTCTGTTTAGCCCTGGTCAGAAATGTCTGGGTTAGCATAGAGTCAGCTAATGTCTAAAAGTAGAAACTACTTTTCTCTCCTGGGGTAAAATAGTTATAGTACTAATTATTAATACACTACAGGTGTGAACTATGCAAGAATATTTAATTCTGAACTACTGTTTTCTGAGAACATATCATGCTTTCCTAAAGAAGCCTTTTCCCTTTTCTCTTTGAAATGTAGCAAACAGGAATTTAGCCACCAAAACCTCCTTGTTGCCAGCAATTTCTATTCAACAAGTAGATCAGAATAACATTTTCATCAGAGGATGCATATACAGTTCTCATATCAAGCCTAGTTCATCTTTCCATGTAAACCATTATCTTTTTCTCCATAGGCTGTTGGTAAGCAAACAATTTTAGGGCTTGATAGTGCAAGTCTTCCTCATCTTCAGTAGCATTTACCCATATCAGTGCTTCTACTGACTTCAGTAATAATGCTGCTCTGAATTACATCAGGTGGGTAAAGCCAGGAAAAAGAAAAGCCTTTAATTTCAAGGTCAAATGGATGGGGGAAAGTAGATAGCAATATTTTTAAAATCAGTGTGGTCTGTTTAATTTTTTGTTTTTGTTTTCCTTCAAAAATGCGTGTGGTTATGCATTAGGATTTAATAATTTAACTAATTAAGGGCTGGATTCTCAGAGAAGCTGAATATGAATAATTTTTACTAATGGTCTATTTCTCAGTAGGGTATTTCAAGACGCTATCACTGGTCAGGGATTATTTATCTTGGAGTGGGATCTATTCTAAATGAAATGTGTATCACTTTTTCTGGAAAACTAAAGCGTTTCCAAGCCTTGGAGCATAAAATTACATGCTAGATCTTTCGTTTGGTCATCTCAGCTAATGGAGGCTTGTTTCAAGAAAGGGTGGCTTAATTCAAAAACAAATTTCTACACATTTGAATATCAGACCAGAACAAGTGGAATTACTTAAGCAGAGGGTTAGGTGCCTGGCAGCAACAACTTCCAGCAATAAAAATACTTATCCATCTACAGTTGAACTGGGGGCCAAAGACCAGGGGCTATGGTGCATCTGTATGGAACAGTGTGCTCCCAGTGGCTCTCACACTAACTGGTAGATCAAATAATTGCCAACAATTCTGGAGTCTTAAAACAAACAGATTAAAAGAAAATCCTCTGTGTTAATATTCTGATAAGTAGCCTAAACTTTGATGTGATGTGCTGTACCATGGCTCAGTTTGGTTCCAGCTGTTCACACACTGCAGGCTGTTGTTTCCTGGTTTAACGGTAATGCCTTTTCTGGAGTGTTCTGGTTAGATAATTGTTGAAAGCAAGAGTGAAATGTTAGATTCACCACTATTAGTTATCAAAGTCTTGGTTGTCAGGAATTAGATGCAGTGCTGCTGCTACTAGATGTGCAATAAATAGTTTTTGTATTAAGAGTCAGAGATTACTTTTGTTCAAGACATCTCTGCTCATTATATCTCTACTTGAGGAGCTTTCTTGAAGATTCACAGTAAAGCCCACGCTAAGAGTAAATATAAAGCCAGCATCCTAGTGGGATTTAAAACAAAGAGAAGATAAAGGACCCTTTTTTTTATCTACTGAAATGGCCACAACTTGCAGTGGATAATTTACTGAATTGCATTTCATTTCCTTGTAATATAGTACATGACATAAAAGGAAGATTAGGTGCTGGGATTCAGAAGCAAAGAAACAGAAGTCTGTGGGTGCTCAGTGGATATTTATATGCTTCTTTAAAACATGTTTTATCCAAGGAAATTCAAAAGGAGGCTATAGGCTGTTATTCAGAAAACAGTTTTATGGCGTGATCATGGATTATGCAATCACGACATGCAGTGGTTATATGTGAAGTACTCAAGTTTTACTGTGTAATTCAGTAAGTCTTCATAGTGGAGGTGTATACAAGAGAGACTAGTAAATGTATTTCCTGTATGAAGAATAAAAAATTTTGCCTTAAAGCTATTAAAGTTGACATCGATAAAAGCACATTGCACAGACAGTTTGGGATGCTGAGAGCTCAGTAAGAAAAAGATATTAATAAAAAAGAAGGAATGCATTTGCTTATCTATTTACATTTTCCAATTCACATTAAGACAATGTTCTTTGTTTCTGTATTTTGTGATAATTTATGTTGTCATAAAAGCCCCCAGGTGTTCCCCACAGGATATGTGCAGAATGGGACCAACTGCCTCAAGGGAAACTTTCAGGTTGAAGTCATGGAGGTAGATTTATCTCAAAGTGTTTAAATCTTCAGGCATGTTTTCAAATGTCTCTAATAAACTCAAACCCTGTTCTGGGCCCCATGTCCATTTAGGGATGGGTTTAGCCCTTCAGCTACTGAGTCCTTCTGACACTGAAGCTTTCATCCTGCAGTGCTGTATAACAGCCATCCACATCCATTATACTCCACTTCATAGATTTCAGCAGGAATTTTGGAATTATGTAATCTCAAGTAATAACATCCTTCAGTTGTAGGACATTTTAAAAATGCACAGATATCATTTAAGTGTTTGTGGATGGCAAATAGTAAGATCCTGAACACGAGTTTCAAAGAAAATATAGTACCATTTTTGTTTGAAAATCTATTTCTTTGTTCCTGATAGTAATCTGTTCTGCACTGTACAGTCTCTGTATGAAAACTACCACCCCTAGCAAACAGGAGATGAAAACTAATTAAAGGATAGATTTCTTGCTCAAATTTTAATGATCCATATAGATTTTTTTTCTGGTATATAAGGAAGTTGTTCCTAGACCTGAATAAAAAGTGAAGAAAATCAGGAAATTATTGCATTTCCTCAGCTAGTGGTCTTTTCTTTTTCTTTTGTCTAGGAAGAAAGAAGTTATATTTTGCTGGAAATAACCAGATTTCTCTGAGTGGCAAATGAAACTTGTTTGTCACAGCAGAGGGCAGAGCTGAAGGTCAGAGCAGAAACTCTGGCTGCTGTGACACATTTTCATGAGCTGGATCATCTCCCTGTGATTGACAAAGCTGACACTTGCAAGAAAAGGAGTGAAGGTGAAGGGGCAGCAGATTTCCTCATGGTTCTGGGGAGTTGGGGGAAGGCAAAAAGGGACTGATAGTAAGGCCCTCTAAGCACGAATATAACATCATAAAAAATAAATATCTGGCTAAGTGGCAGAGTCCAAGGTTGAGCCCTTAGAGGGGCAGGTAGAGGGACAGATGCATTCCAATGGGCTTTAATCATCTGCTGCCCCAATGGCTTTTTCTGCCACCTGCTGAGGTTCAGGGCATTTGTTTCAATGGAAATATAAGGGAATTAAAGAAGTTTGTGGTATCTGGGAATGAAAGAGAAGAATTTTTGCCATTAAAATAATTATATATTAAAAAGAGATGGTGCAATCAGGTTTGCCGTAAGACTAGAATCTTGCAGCAGGATGAAATGAACTTCCAGTGGATCCTGGAATCATCAAGCCCTGTCCTGAATGATTGGTTTCTTTGTGTTTCTTTGATTTCACCATGAGATTTTAATTTCTCCTCCTGGTGATGTCTTCCTGCCATAAATTTATCTCCATGTTTTTCCCACAGCTTCAGCCCATTCTATCATGGGAACAGAATCAGCACAATTCTCCTGTTTCAATGTCATCATTTAGGCTTTTTTTCGACGTGCCAGTTTTATATGGAAGCTGGAGAAATATGACCTAGTATAAATTACTAAATGTTTGGCAAATATCCGTTTGTAAAAGTGTAAGCAGAGATCAGCAGTCGGTGTCTCATTGTCTGCAACAATGTGTGTAGGTACAAAGGTGGGAGAAGGTGTAAGCACAATGAAGGACAGAATTAGAGTTCAAGATTGTGACACACACACACATATACACACAGGTATAGAGGTGCATTTGCTAGGATTCACTTCCAGTTCCTTCTTTCCATGATCTCATATGCTGACATGCGACAATTGCAACCTCTTTTACCACAGGCATCAACTCTAAAGTACGTGACCTTACCTGTCACTGTTAGTCTTTCTTTCAGGAGGGAGAGCTGCATCTTCTCCCAGGTCTCCCAGTTCCATCACTCTCAGATCTAATTACTACCCACTATCATTTCTGTGAAAACTATTAATCACTTTAAGCCTTAAATTTTTGTTTCTTTAAGGATATTAAGGAAGAAGAACTACACAGTGTTGCAGAGAGAGGTAGATATTTTTTCCACTTGACATCTTTTTCTGTAGTATTACTTGTATGAGCTTCCCTACCGTATCTTCCGTTCTGTAGTTCTGTACGAGTAATTCTCTGGAAAGGGGAAATTATAGAAGCCTGCATTTTCAGGGGTTTGGGGGATGTTGCTGAGATCCTGGCAGGAGTGGCTAAGGACTGGCAGTGAAGACTGATATGATTTTCAATGTCTGAGCTTCACTCAGTCAGTGGGCTCCAAGGTCTCTCACGTTTGCTCCTACAGTTGGGTGCGGAGCTTCTTGAACTCAACTTACACATCCTTTCTCCTTCAGTGAGGTTTGATTCAGGCCAGTGCACTTTTCAGCTTGGTTCCTATCTAGATTAATCTCTAGTTTTTCTTGTTATTCTCAGCTCATTTTTTGTCACTGTTGTTTATCATTATTTATGAGCCCTAAGAAACAGCAGTTTCAGCAAAATAAGACAAACTTCTAAGACCTGGAGCTGGCTGTCTGGTGCAAATTCAGTTGGGAAATATCCTACTGCTGTTCACCAATCTCAAGCTCCTACTGTAAATCTTAATAAAGTCTCAAATTTGGCAAGAAGGGATACCCTTGGGAGAGCTTTAATGATTTGACAGCACTAAACATGTAGAAGACAAGTAGGATGCTTTGTCTCCAGACTTGTAAAAGGTAAAGCGTTATGGAGGCTTGTCAAGTTGCAGAATTTAGGCATTATATATAAGGATAATGAGGCATTGAAAACAGAGGTGGAGAACTTCAAAACTCTTTATTATCAAAGCAAATATTTTTTTGTATCATTAACCTAAAATTTCACAGAATGAAAGTATATCAGAAAATCTGCAAGTCAGAGGATTGCAATAAGGGGATGCAAGGTCACGACTTTGTTAATAGATTTACTTGCATTTTGGTTTTGCAGGGAAAAGAGTGAACTACATAATGAAAGAATTCAAGATTTGCTTATATATTAGAGATGATTTTTCTTTTTTCACTTGTCAATTTACTTTCTCAAACAATATAGATAACAATATCACCTTTGTGCTTCCCTGGTGAATTCCCTTTTTATTACTTTTTATTTTTTAATGATTTCATAAGGACCTTGTTTTGTCATCATTTAGTCTTTTTGTCAAAATACTTATGTATGTTTCTCAAACAGTTTCTCTTTGCAACTCCACTTCTTCATTGCAATTGCAATAGCCATAAAATAGAATTTTCTAAAACTGGAGAACAAGCTGATATGCTTCATCCAGCAGAGCTGCAGGCTATTTTTCATGATTGCACATATATTGTGTTGATTATGATGAATCCAAATGATTTTTAAATAGGAAGAAAAATGGGGGGAGAGAGGGAAAGAATCTGCCTTCTGCCACCCAGCAGAAGCTCATGAAAGAGATTAAAGATGAATATGTCTTATGAAATTGTTACTACTCTGACTTATACTGGGGTGGGTAAGCATTTTCCCTCTTACTGGGCAATTGCTTTGATATTTTCTTTAAAAAAGTGTTAATAATGTATTTGTATTGCAAAATATTGAACATTTTTAAGCATGTTGCTGTTTTTGCATATTCAAATTATTTGTTATGGAAAATTAATGCACTGTAGCTCTGCAAGTGTATTTTGTTAAACAGCACTTGCCATTCTGAGCTCTCCTGTTATAATGGCTCAGTGAGAGAGGAACATGTACACCACTGCATCAGAAACAAAAGGGGAAAGATGTTATTAAGCAAACTAGAGGTAGAATTAATGAAAGAATAGAGATCTTATGGCTTTTGAGACAAGGACATTCCTATTTCTTAAAGGGATTGATGCATTTGCTTGTACTTCATTTCCTTTGGGATTATCATTACAAGCAATTTATGCAGATCCCACAGACAAACAATTGTGTAACCACAGAGCCTTGTGGTCTTTATGTTGTTGGTAGTTTGTGTTTACAGGCTTGGCCACAGCAAGCAAGGCTGACCACAAGCTAGAGCAGGAAGTAATAAATCCTAATTTCCTGGGGTTCAGAGAACATTATTATGGAACAGAGTTCACCTGTCAAAACTGCTACTCATTATTCCATCAAATTGTTTAATTTCTCCAGCCCCCATTTACTACAGCTAGCACTTAGCAAGAAAGATTTCCCACTGCCACTGGCCTTCAAGAGAACTTTAAATGAGGAATAAACTGTGGTTGCTGCAGAAGCAGGACCCAAAGAAGATACCGTGAGTTTAAATTTCTGGCAAGAGTTTTTTAAATAGATCTCGTTTACACTGAATAACCCCAACATTAACATGACTCAGATTTTAAAGTGATTCCATTAAATTACATTAAATTCAATAGCTAACATCCTTTCCAAGAATAAAAATGTATTAGTTTTAATTAGCTCTCTGCCAAAAATGAAATAAAATAAATAGAAACGTGGCGACTTTTATTCTTCCTAGGAGTGTTCACAAATGCACATCAGCTAATCCACTTTCAAGTCACACTTTTGGTTAAGTCAGGTTCATTTTCCTGATTGCCCCTATTTAGACAGGTCTTTGGAAATGGGCTCCAGTTGCAAAGCTCAGGTTAGGATGTGAATATAAATCAGTGAACTCTAAGCCTGCTATTGGGATCCTGCCCGGGTCAGACCAACATAGCTTTGCCCAGTTAACCTCTTTTACCCTTCAGCAATGCCTTTAGCATCATTTTACTGTTATTAATGCTGCCCCTTTCTGTAACTTTTTTGAGCAAAAAGACATTGGGCTCTTCTGAGGTAAAGCCCAGCTGTGGCTAATAGCAGGGCTAGTGGCACTGCTGCTGAGGAAAATAGCAGTGACAGCAAGAAACACAGATAAAATTGACACTGAGACTCTGACACAGTAAAGATTAGTTTCCAGTGAAAATTACTCCCTCGAGTAAACCAGCAGCGAGACCATCGGAGGGATCGTGCCACCAGCATCTCCCCCCATGGGAAGAGAAACCGGGGAGGTTGGTTTTTGTGGTTTTTTGTTTTTTTTTGGTTTTTTTTTTTTTTTTTTTTTTTTTTTTTGAAAAAGAAAGCTGATAGCCTGCCTCCACCTCCCAGAGGTTCAAATCTGGCATTTCAAATCCTTGTTTTCATTGCACCAGACACATCCTGCAAATGCACATCAGTAGTGGCAGCAGCACCTTGCTCTCTCTCAGAAACACCTTGCACTTTCTGACAGGCAAATTTCATGCCCTGGGGGTGCCTGTTGCCAGTCTGTGAGCTGAGACACCTCCTTACCTGCTCTTGGTCCTGGCTCCACTTTTGTTCCCTCTGTTGGAGTTTCCTAACAGAAGAAACTGTCTGAAGGACTCCTGGGACATGTAAGAAAGAGAGGTCTGAGGCTGGTTGTGCAAGCAAGTGCATGGGGATGGGCAAGAAATAGCGTAAGGATCCATCTAGGTTTGGAAAGGGAAAAAGCTGAATGGTACAAGGGGATTTTGTGTCTCCCATGAGAAACAGAACAAGGGGCATTGCTGCTGGGCATCTGAGGAATTTCTAGACTTCTGGTGTAAAAAGAATTTTGATTCCCATTTCTAGCCTGCAAGAATTCAGGTTGAAAAGGTAATAGATGATTTCAGGCCAAAGCTGTTCTCTCCAGGGATAATGTAGGCTGAGCTCAGACACAGATCTCTTCCCATCCTAAATTCTGCTCAACTGCAACCAGTTCCTCTGACCAAGCGTAGACTTCTCCAACAGACCATCTGAATAACCCCCTAGCAGTGCTGTTTGTCCTCATCTAAATATAAAAGGGATTTAGGATGACTAGCTTACATCCAGGCACAGACACTGCAAGATGACTTATACTGCCTATCATTAACTAGAGAGACTTGAAAAGATCTAACCAATTCCCAAACTTGCTCTAAGGACAAAAATAACAGTGGTGACTCCTGTGGGATCACACGCATGCTTAGGGTTACACAAGTATAGCACTACCTACCCTCATGATTGCTGCCCTGTGTGTGGGAAAGTCCACACAAATATCAATATGATATAAGTGAGAATAACTTTAAACAGAAAGAGGGCAGGTCTAGATTAAAAATTAGGAAGAAATTCTTTACTGTGGAGGAGCTGAGGCACTGGCACAGATCGCCCAGAGAAGTTGTGGATGCCCAGTCCCTGGGGTCCCATCAAGGGCAGGTTGGACTGGGCTTTGAGCAACCTGGTCTAGTGAAGGTACCTTACAACCCAAACGATTCTATGATTCTATGATTAAAGGTCTTTTCCAACTGAAGCAATTCTGTAATTCTATGATGTTTTATTATTTAATGTGAAGAGAGCCTCTGGGCTCTGCTTGTGCTGCACTCCTTGAGTTCTCTTTGATGATGGTACAGGCCACACCCATGATGTCACCACAGTAACTCCTTCATTTTCCTTGCATAAATGTTGCTTTAGATAAGTGTCCAATGTTCTTTTGTGATGAGCATCTTTATTTATCCTGATGTGCCTGGTTCATGGTTGCAACTCTGAAAAAGAACAAGGAACTGCATGATAATTGAAATTATTATGACTGTGATAGAGTCTAAAAAAATTGCAATCATTAATTAGTTCCTGTTCTGATGACCCAGAAGCTGAAACTTTTAAAAATAAATCACAGTTATGTAGCTGATACATTTTGATGCTAATAGTACGTGTCATTCTGGCTCAAAATAAAAAACACAATAGGATTTTGCAAACCTGTCAAAATATCTTTGTATTACAATAATATACATAACTACTTTCAGGGAAAGAATTAATGTGGTTTAGTCTCTGGAGCCTACAGCATGGCCTAGTCAGGTTGCGTGATATACATAAATAGTGCAGATACATAAATGCAAGCACATTTATTGACACGTTACCTGCTTGCTCTCAGGGGTGAGGTAACTGGGTTTTGACACTAATCTTTAATTTTTTTTTTCTCAAGCAACAGTCTAATTACATGTATTTTATTCAGTTCATCGGTGGATATACTATTAAATTTCTGATTCCTTTCATATAGTCTCTCAATTTGAGCTTATTCCACTATGAATTACATACTGACATGAAGACAAGCTTGCTTTTGCTGCTGCTGTTTACTTCACTGGATTTAGCCCTCTGAATTTCATACTGAGAGTTACAGAAGTTATGGGAGCAGAAGCTGATTTCAAGAACACATGGACAAAAATACATAACATTAATGCACAGATAAAAAAAGATGTAAGGCAAAGCTGAAAGAAATTTTGAGAAATTTTCCTAGATAAAATGTCATAAACTAGGGTGAAAATTGATGTTTAATCTATAAGAATACTATTTAAAGTTTCTTTTTGAATTTGAAAAAATAAAAAGATTTTTTTCTTGTATTTTAGGCTTTCAGGCTTTCAATGGTTGGACCTTGACAGATTTAAAAAGCAAGATTTGTGCATACAGACCAGATATTTTTAAGTAAGTTCTGAAATTCAGGATGGTCTTGTGCTTTACTTACTAAATCCTCATTCCTCAGCATAGCTTCTGTTCAGTTGTAAATTTCCTATGAAGAACTAATTTAATATTTTTCTGCTTCTCTCTCTCT
>VZRS01009539.1:228330-430206 GCA_013398055.1 Ifrita kowaldi
TTTTTAGTACAGAGACAAAACATTTCTCACCTTCTTTTTAAGTCTTCAGTCCTTCTGGGTAAAACCTGAAAAGATGGTTTCTCTTCCCTCCACAAAGACTCAAAAATCAAAATGAATATGAACTGATTCCCCAAATGTAATCTTCCAGGCCTCATTTTTCTCTATCAGTTCACAGTCCACCTCTCTTAATTCTTATCTGGCAGCCAAATGTACCTTCTCTTTCTTACCTAATTCTGTGAGGAAGACTGAAATACACAGACAAAGTATAATGAGTAGGATTTCTTTGAATTTCTCTCTTCAGAAAGATATATAGATCAGTACTCTTCCTCTCAGAGAGCAGCTGAATTTGCCTTTTCCTACACCATACATACTTGTTTGCACTTATTTGAGTGTTTTCCACAGGGAAATTAAACTATGTTTTTCATGACAATAGTTTTGTGAAAAACTATACATATATGTGTATATATATTTATGCAATTGATGTAGACCAAAATCTAGAAGTTTTTCGTGTTAGCTATGATACTAAACAGACACAGACATTAATCTGGTTACCATTTGTTTTAACTTTGCTTTGTGAGAATATACTTTTGACCATAGCTGTTCGTTCTTCCTGACTCAGTGATTTAACATCTCAGAAAATGCTTGTTTATGAACCTGTGTTCTTAGCTATCTGGAATTGATGACAACTTGGAATAAGACATCATAGATGACATCCTTTCCTGTGAAAAGCACAAAGTAAGCCAAATAATTTAGCTGAAACATAGGATAAGTTAAACAATGATTTATTCTTTTTTTTTTATGAGATGGCTGCAACATGTAGCCTTGCTCTCCTGTGGTTTATCAGAGTGTGTGTCATGAAGGAGGAGGCAGATAAGAAAGTGACAGTGAAATCCCAGGTTAGGAGTAGTGAAGGTGCAGGAGCACGGGACCCTCGTACAACGAATCAATGTGATTATGCACGAGTCCATTTATTGTTTACATTATCCCATTCTTATGGATTTCTGCAGCTGTAATTCACGCGATCACGCACAACCCGATTGGATCTTGCACATTGTCCACGCGCCCTGCGTGCACCTTTCAGGACACCTGATTGGTTTCAGTCCAGGATGGTACAGTCCCTCTTCATCTGTTCTTTCACTGTCTTGTTATTCTCTCTTCTAACATCTTTGTTCCCAATTTAGAACTCCTTGCATTCCTCAGGCCCTGATAAAGGTACTGAAGATAGCTTGGCTGGGGTCGACAGACCCACCTGTCATACTGCAGTCGGGGAAGGTAAGGGTGGTTTGCAATTGGTAGTTCTCATAGCCAAGCTCTAATTTTTGGGAAAAAAAAGTTACCCATATGTACTTTTAACCAAAAACAAGCCCCATTTCAGAAGTCAGACTTCATTTTTTTTCAAATCCCTTTTTTTTCGACAGACCCACCTGTTTAAATGATTTCCAGTGCCCACAAATAATTTCCAAAGCCTTCACTTGATACCTTAATCAATTTCTAACTCTTCTCCAAAGGGTTAATGACGGCTCCACTTTGGCTTTAGAACTGCTGATGTCTCTTTGACAAGACAAAAAGAATGAATTTTACAGCCAGGAAATAAAAGCTGTCACTGAACATGAATGCAAAGTGGGAAGTTAATATTCAACTACTAAGAGATCATTTACCTATTGTGAGTGAAGGACTCTATGAGGAGTCGTAGGGCATAGTTCAGACCTTGGTATATAACCTTTTATGCACTAGAAATATATGTTTCATACAAATAGACATTTTGAGAACTCATCTTTAAACACTTAACTATGAGAACAATATGTGAACCTCACTCTTGATGGAGAACATGCACAATGAAATCTAATTGACTTTGGGGTGGTGGTGTTAGTTTTGGACTGCTGGGATTGAGGGACAGTGCAGTAACAATACAGGAATAAAATCCTTGTGAATGGCTCTCAGGGGATCTTTTGGCTTATCATTTTGAGGATTTGAGCAGCAATAAAAGAAAAATACAGAGTGCTAGCCATGGCCATAATTCAGTACCACTATTAGCATAGAAATTCCCTTTCATTCATTTTGAAGCAGTTCTCATTCTTCTTCAAAACTAGTTTCTCATGATAGAGATGAAGATCAAGGACTTGATTTCTAGAAAGATGTGTGTAGTAATATGTATTTAAACCCTGATGGTGTGCACTAGCCAAGCTCTCACTCAGGACCAGACTCAACACCTGAACTCAATTGTTATTCAAATAGAGTTCAGGCCACCTCAACCTAAAGTGCTCGTTAACCTCCTACAAACAGCTGTAGCTGCAGGGTGGGCACAAGCCCTATAAATCTAGCCCTGGGAGGAGCCAAGGTTGGTGTGGTTGTTCCTGGTTGTTCCGTGTTGCTGGAGCTCCGCTCTGAGAAATCATAATCCAAGACTCAGAAGACTGTGAGCTCTGGCACAAGATGTGTACATAATTTCAGGAATAAATAGGCCATCCATTTGAGTACTTTATACAGACATGGCCATATGGTTGCATTGTCAGCATGGTGAACTGCAACTGCAAGAAGCCTGTGCCCAGCTGCCCTACATATACATGTGCAACATGTACATTTGTATTCATCAATAATAGAACTGTGTATATTTATAACAACTATGAGTATATATTTATAATATCTATATGGGTATTTCTGAGTTATGGCTCCTGTCTCACCTTTAGGCCTTTTTAGATGTATTAGCAATAAGATTTGAGTCCTAACTCACTTACTACACCTATGTCAGAAGGCTCACAAAAAAGGGGCAAACACCAGCTTGTGTACAAAGCTACCTGATAAACTGTCCTCATTTTTTTGGCTTTTTTTTTTCTGTCATAGCAATTGGGTGTTTGAAATTAGATTAAGCATTCTTAAACAGAGTTAATGTTTATTTCCAGATTTGTCCAGTTCTTTACTGCAGAATTAAAGCTTAACTTGAATGACAGAGGATTTTACTTGGCAAAGTTTCTCAGAAAACTTCCATCAACACTGAGATCACTTGCTTAGACTATGGATTTTCTCTCTGAAATTATACAGCTGTATACCTGTCCATTCCAATAACTCAGATGTGTGAGCACTAAGTTGTGAAGCAGACAATCGAGATCTCAGAGGCAAAAATGAGAATCCCTAACAGTGTTTCTGAGGTGTTAAAAAGAGATTTTCTTTGATGGCATACATGTTGCTCTACGGATAAAGTGTTGATATCTCTTCACTTTTACTTAAGGTTTGTAGGTTGTCTTCCAGCCATGCTTTGCTGTAAATTCAACTGAAAAAAGTACGGAACAATTTTGTTGTCCTAATCATGTATCACTGCACTCAAAGATTTGCATGTATTGAACTTCTACGCATAAATATCTAAAGATGTGTGCCAACCTAGTAGTCAAATGTAAAACTGTGATCCTACAGTCTCTTTTTGTTACTGAAAAGTGGATTCTGGAATATAAATAAGTAGGAATGAGGGATTTTTTTTTTTTCATGGAAGAGGTCAGCAATGAAGGACAACAGAAACAGAATCTGATTTTTGCCTGAGCTTCCATTTATTTTTGGGAAATGAAGTTATCCTTGCTGTCAAGTAGTTGATTTTGTTGGTTGTTTTAATTAATCTGAAACCTAAAAGCCTAGTACACATCTATTTTTATATCATTACTAGAGACCCTCAAGTTTTTCCCCAAGTTTTCTCTAGATGCCTAAATGCATCTGTTACTGATAGGACTTCCAGTGTTTTTTTCACATAGATCACTCAACAGCACTGAACCCAACTTTGAAGCTTAGAGTCTCTCACTGATAGCTAATTTCCACATATCAAATTGATCCATTGAGTTGGTTTTCTGCAGCCTTGCCATTTTCTAGAAATACAGCACATTCCAGCTGCTGAGAGCAAAATCCCAGTCCCAGTGGAGTTAATTTTTGTCTTTTTAACAGCCTATTGTAAGAGACTGTATCAAAGGCTTCCAGGAGGTTCCAGTAAACTATTTTAACTGGCTCTTCTTCACTGACTCTTTTGTAAATGCAATAAAAGGATTCTAGTATATGTAGGGCAAGACTTACTTTTCTCCAAACTGTATTAATCCCTGCTAACTGCTGTTCATGTGTGCAATTTGGTTACTCTATCTAGCTTTAATTAGTATTTCAGCTATTTTACCAGGTACTGAGCAAAATCTATTCTGACTGCAATTGCTAGAATCTATTCTTCTTTCGATCTAGGTACATCATTTACTACATCCCAGTCTTCTGCAATAGAGCTGATTTTAATGAGCAACTGCTTGTGGTTAGTGTCTCCGAAGACATTACTTTATGTTTATTTCAGCTATTCCCTGCCCCCTGGAGACATTTAATCTTGACTTACATCTAAATGAATATAAATGTGACTGATTAAGTGGACAATTAGTGTTGTTTATGAAATTATTTTCACGTGGTTGCAGTTCCTAACCCAGGTTCAGGTTCTGCTTTGGGATACCAAAGGTCTCTCTGCAAGGGCAGTGTGGTCTGACATTTAAGGCCATGCACAGCCCTGGAGGCTAAGGTGGACTCTGTTGCCAGCTCTGGTAAGGACTTTGTGTATATTTGGCAAGTCACTTTATCTCTCCATATCTCTGTTCTTTTACAAGCATCATCATGCTCACCTTCTTTACCAATGAGCTGCCAAACCCTCTGGTTAGAAGGGTTAATGTGGAACCTCTATCTCTCCCTTTCTGGACAGCTTGTCCATGCTCAGAGCTGGTGTTCCTGCAGCAGGGGAGAGCTTAAATTGGAGTGCATTTTGTTTAGGGTGGTAATTTATGAAATTGGTCAAACCTTAACCTAAGCTTGGTGAAAACGTGGAGTCACTACCAAGACAGTGGAGTTGAACGGGATTTTCACTTATATAACTCTTATGAGAACTTTCCTCTAATACCATTTCTGGAGATTCTCAATGTGTTAATTCTGTTTCAGTTTTCTGAATGAAGCATTTCCTTTCTTACACAAAACAAGTCCTTTAGGTCACATAAACACCAGATTGATCGACACAGGGACCTCACCTCATGACAATGAAGAAATCATCAGCACCAATTCAAATTCAGATTTTCATCTCAATCTTTGGATAAGATGAAAACAGCAACGTTAATTGTTTTGGCAGTGAGATTTTTTTCAGGCAGTAAGAGTGGGAAGTGCCAGCGAATTTTAGTTATAAAGGTTAGAAGACAAACTGAACAACAATAAAGTAAATTTAGAAAGAGCTCTAAAGACAAAGTACGAACCTCACTGAATCTACCTTTACTGCTTACTACCTAACATTTTATATACTCTAGAGAGAGGATTTAACTAGAGTGTTAAAAACCTATGTAAATACTCCCCCAAACTCTCCTTTTTATGTAAAGCATCTTTCCATGCTCATAACACAAATAGGATTTTGCATGTATACCTTCTGTGCAAAGTTTGCTAAAGATTTGCTTGTATTTTATTCAAATGTTGAATATGTTTGTTCCAGCCTTTTCCCCTGTGAGTTCTAATGATTTTTATTTTCTCAGTAAAATACCTATAACAGTGCATTGGTCTCATGAAAGCAGCAGAGGGTTGAGTAACTGAAATATCTCTTTTCTAGCTCTAAGGGCAGCACGCCTGGGAAGGTCATTTTTGCAACCTACCTGTGGATCAGCAGATGGCACTCTCGCAGGCAGTATATCAAGTTAGAAACCCTATTTGTAAAAACGGAAAGGAATATATAACTCTCTTTGCACTTCTGCGTTTTTGTTATCTCACCAGGTCACACTATTCTGTTGCCATATTTTTGATACTGACTCACAAATTTATTTTCCAGCTTCTGGTCCTGCTCTTTCTTCAAAACAGTACATCTTCTACATATTTTTCTAAGTCCTTCAAATCTCCTTTTAACTTTCTTCCCCTTACCTGAAACTGAACATTGTCCAAATTAAATGGAAGGCTTATTTTACTTCATTTTCTCTCTGACTCAGAATGACTTTTTGCTTTCTTTGTCTCATTTCAAATGGATGTTAAAGCTGAACTTTTTCCTTTCTTTTCCTCCTCATTTCTGTTGTTTCCTGGTTCCTGTCTTTACCAGTACTGCACAAAAGCTCACATTAGGTTGAGTTTTGAGTAGAACAATCTCTCCACTGACTTCTCTCAAGCCAAAATGAGTGTGGAACTGGTGCAGTGTGGTGTGACGGGAGATGGCAGAAAAAGGCCAGTCCTGTCAGACCAGGTTGGAATTGCTGTTTCTTGTTCAGGAGGAGCAGTGTGTCTAGCAATAGGCAGCTAGAGGGACTGTCTCTAGCAATGTACCAGACTGGGTCTGCCTGGGATGGAGGTAATTTTCTTCCTAGAAGCCCACAGAGTGCTGTGCTTTGGCTTTGTGACTAAAACAGTGTTGGTAAACCAATGCTTTTTCGGCTATTGCTGAGCAGTGCTTGCTCAGCATTGAGGCTTTCTGTTTTTCCTGCTCTGCTTCCCCAGCAAATAAGCAGAGTGCACAAGAAGCTCCCCTCCATTACCTCAGAATTGTCAGGTCTGTAGCTCTCATATCTTTTTGCTGGATTATATAAATTGAAGTCCTTACATTCTCACTCTGATCAGTGGGACACACTCTTCTGTGTATTCCAGATGATTTGCTCCCACCTTCCCCACACCATTAAAGTGATTCCTGTTCAGTGACATCTTTCTTTATGCCCATATTACTCCACAAGTATCCTTGTGCTATTCTTCCATGTTGTCCTCCACTTGTGGAACAGGCTTTGGTTGGTCACTTCTTTCCTGCCTGTCAAACAGTCTGTCAGTCCTCATCTTTGCTTTGTCAGGTCTTCTCTGCAGTGATAAATTTCCCCCATTAGAAATTATTGCAGAGCCTGCAATTCAATATAACAGTATGCAAGCAACACATCATCTTGTACAGGATTCTCTGAACCACTTCTCCTTCAATGGCTATTTCCTTACATTTTTAGGGCAATGCATGTAATTTAGTCTGTGTGACTCCTATCAGCTGCAAAGAGTTAAATCCACACTTAAATCTTTGACAATCTGGGGGTGCCTTCCCAAGTGTTAGATTATCTATCACTCTAACCAGCCCAATAAATCTGATTACACATCCTTCAAATAAATAATGATGGGTTTAGGTTTGCCTGAAGCTTTTGCTGTTTTTCAGTCTGTATCTATCAGCTGAAATTTCATGTGCACTCAGAAAATTGTTGTTCTCTTTTTAGGAATTCTGATATTGCTGGCTGCAATAACATTCATTTGAATGCCACGGATGTAAAAGATTCTTTGTTTCTCATGCAGAGCTGTTAAATTTTAAGACAGCATTAGCTGAAAAACTGTCATTATTAAGAGAAGTTTTGTATCTGATTTTTTTCGCTATTCTCATTCTAAACAGGTTCTGGAAACATTTTAGGTTTAAGTTAAAGTAACACTTTAAAAATTGATGACACTATGGAAAATAAATTCACGGTCATCACCGAGAAGTCATATTTGAAGTTGGCTAAGTTATAAAATTATTTGAAATCATGATTTTCCCCCCATTGTTTTGAAATCATTGCATTAATTCAGATTAAGCTGTTTCAATTGTAACTCCTGTATGTGTCCAGAGCTGAGATGCGTGAAGTAATTTGCAAGCATCTGTACACATCTGTACTTAGACATGCTTTTTAGACATGTCCATTTACAGAATCACTGCTATAATGTTTTTAATTTTACTTTCAGAAACAAGAGCATCCACCTTTCTGGTACTATTACCAAAGCACTTTACAAACAAAATTGGTGTTACTGGCATGACAGGGACATATGTTTTACAATCTTGTCATGTTTAGTAAGTGAAACAGAATGAATCCCTTGCCACCTTAGATCCTGGCCCCAAAACACAAAAATTTCCAAAAATTTTCAATATTGCGCGTATTTATGCAGTACCAAACTCAGGGGACGTGGAGGTAGGAGGAGAATGCCATTACCGTGAAGAACAATGGGAGAGTGAAAGTCATGAGAGTGCCATGTATGTCAGGCACTGAGTAACTGCAGCTTCAAATGCAGACTGTTCTAGTTTTGTACCCAGAACTGGCAATCCTGGGAAGAATTTGGGCCTGATTGTCCGTCTCATCCAACTGGCATCATAAACTGTTTAGAGAAAAGATGCCTCTTTCAAGTGGTATTGTCAGGCTCCAGAACAACCGAGAACAATCACTGGGAGTGCACAAAGAATTCCTGATGAGATGCATAACTAGTGACTGTCTTGGCTGCGGCCTTTATAATAAAAATTATAAATGTTATTATAAAAGGTGAAGTCAATGAGAATCTTTGTATTTACAAGGAGCTCTGAATCACGCCTGCAGACAGCAGATCTGCAGAGCAGCTCACCAGTACTGCAGTCGGGGAAGCAGGCACTAAATCAGTGACACAACACTGTTCTGTATTGCATGATATTGTTGGAAGCGTAAAGCTCTTATATAAAATGTAAATGTGGTGCCTGGAGAACCATTATTAATAAAGAACAACAGTCATTTATATTTTTGAGATATCAGAGGTATTGACTCTAACAGTCTGGGTGTAATCCAAACTGGCAAATACTTATCAAGAGGCTTACAAAGCATTCCTAATGAAATGCAAAGCTGATAGCAATTCAAGTTTTTCAGTACTTTATTACAGACATCAATATAAGCTTATCTGAGTGGAGTAAGTACACATACTTTCAAGTAAAATTAGACGTCGTATCCCAAGAAGGTGGAAGAAACATCGAATCTATCTGCCTCGCTGAGTGAAAGTGATCACATTTTATAGATAAGCCTTTCATGTTGAAAGGATGTGAAAATTCATGTTCATATAGGGATTTGTATTGTGTTTTCCCTAAAATGCTTAAAAATAAAAAGATTTTAATTCGGACAAGATAGAGAAAGTATTGGGAGAAAGCATAATTTAAAAATAGGAGAATATATCTTTTGATATTTAATTAGATTTCATGCAACTTTAGAAAGGGCAATATTCTCCATATAACTTCCCTCCACATGTTTCACATTCTCTAAATCTTTCCATTACTTTCTGGGAAACTATTTATTGTGGCAACCAGAATGGATTTAGATGTCCAGATAAGCTATAATCTAGGTCTGCCTATCCTCAAAAGCTGAAAACCTAGCAACACCTCCATTTTAGGACATTAATTTCTCCCAGCAGCCTAAGCACAGTTACCAGTGTATACTCAGAAATAAACCAAGTTAGACCTAGATATTTATCTGACATTTAAAAACCATTGCTAGTCAGGAACTGAGGATGGGAAGGTTCCACTGAAGTTTTCAAGAAAGATCACACCAAACCTAAACATCACAGTGTCTGTCTTTTCTATACAGATGAGAGTAACTTTATTCAACCATGAGAAAACACATTTGAGGCTCACCTCAACTTGAGCTGATACAGACCCACAGCTTACATTTTCCAGGAGACAGTCCTAACCTCAGTAGATAAGACTCACACTGCATTAAATGCAAGACTTCTGGAATCAGGGAGACGATTGGCATGGAGGATGCAGTGAGTAAACTTTCCATTTAATTTCAGTTATTTCCTCTTTGAAAAATATTACCCAGCCTTTGTCTGACTTTCATCACAGATGTAATTTGTTAGCATTTATAGCAACGCAGATGGGTCTGCCAGTCTTTCAGAGAAACTTTGTCATTCTGCATTTTGCAAGGGCTGAAAGGCTTTTGGAAATTAGAAATGTCACCTACGATGTCAAGTTGAGTTAAGTGTCCTTTTGTGTTCATTCTCACTTAGTCACTTAGCCTTGGAGCTTTCACTCTCTTCTGTCCTGCAGCTGCAGTGGTGCTCACATTGACAGGGAGTAATGACAAGATACATAAAGGATGAGCCCAACAAGGTTCTGAAGGCAAACAGAAGACCAGTGCTTGCAAAAACAGCAGCAAGAGCTTTGAAATAATCTAATTCACTGAAAGGTTTCACAGGAGGAAAATCTATGTGTGCAGGGAATATGTTGAAGTGGTTGTGGTGCTGACAGTCTGAATAGCCCAGGGAAGGAAATGAAATTTATGAGTCATTGAACATCCCAGGTGAGTTCTGGTGATTTGCTGATCAGCACAGCTGTTCCCACATGCTTTAGGCACTGTTCTCCCATTCAGCGCTCGCTCTCTGCATTTTCTATGTAGTAGCTCCCTGATACTTCTTAAGGTTAACAAATTCATAACCAGTGACATGGGTGCAAAGGCAACCAAGACCTCAGGGGTTGCATGACAGGACTCCAGAAATGCAAGTAAGAGACTGAGTGATAAATCTAAATGCATGCAGGCAGACAAAGAAGTATTCTTATTTTAGTTTTATTAATGAAATAATGAGATAAGAGAATAAGTCTAGATCTGTACTGTTTTTTGAGTGCAAGATGTCTTGCAAGCCCAATTTTGCAAAGCTTGCAAAGTCTAGCTTTGGTTTTGAATCTCTCTGGAGATAAATTTGTGATCATGACTGGACAACAAGGCAAGGGAGGACATAGAGCTTGGCCCTGCACTGTCCTTCAGGGCAAGCCAAAAGGTGACCCTTTCTACTGTGTATGAAAGTCAAGTATGTCAAAACTGCTTCTGTTGCCAGAGTATGCTGTGGTTTCTGAAGAGGTTAAGAATCATGCCATCATTCTGGAGTGTTTTGTTGTGTCTGGTCTCAGTGAAGAACCAGAAACATACATAATTTCTACTAAAAACCTGGAGTGCTCAAATATTCATATAATATACATTTTTAATGTAGAGACCAATTAACTGAATTTAAGTTCAGTGAGAGACACGTTCCTCACTGGGAAAAGCTGAATAGCCACAAAAGAGAGGGGCGGAGACCTTTACATATCGTTGGAAAAAAACATGGTTTTCAGCCAAGTGCAAGGGGCAGCTCCTAGTTTAACAAAAAGCCATTTATTCACGTGCTGAACGGAAACATTTTCTCTAAATAAGATGATGGGAAGTTAATCTCCTATTTAGGGGGGGGAAAAAAGAAAGAAGAAAAACTGGCATTTTGGGTTAAAAGTTTCAAACTGTTTTGTCCTTCATAAGTAGCTTCAAGATTTGGCGCAGAAGATTCTTATTTTTCCACAGCAACACTTGGAGACAAAGGAGGAAAGCCACAGGGCACAAATGACAAATCTGTGTTTTGAGAATGGAATCCCTCCCTTTTATGGCCCCCATGTAACTGCCTGCCCCTGGATTTACCCAAAGGTCCCTAGAAGTCAGTGGAAATAAATAGGCCCATCTAAGTGCTGAGTTATCACACTAAGACAGGATGAATTTCACTTTAGAAGTGCATCTCTCTCCTCTGACTTATTTTTAAGAGTGCTTCAGGTGGTTAGTTTAGATACAGCAATGGGACCAGCTTACTAATTTAGACATGTAAATTTAGGAATCTCTGTGCAGACACATAGGTCAACACTGAAACACAGGTGTCCATCACACACAAGGGTCCAAGGCACCAATTATAGCCAGCAGAAGTCTAATCAGTGCAGCCACTGGAGCGTGGAGGCAAGTTCACATCACTCTTAAGTAGGTGTGAATTCAATTGCTTGCATGGCAGTGCCTGTTGCAGTTGGAACTGGGACGTTCCACCTTGCAGCAGGCTGATTCTGCACAGGATATTCTGCAGGTCCTGTATTGTATCTGTCAGCTGAATAAAGATGTCTTGGACACCACAGAACATCTCCAATAGCACTACAAGTCTGATTTTATACAACTGACCTCTTACCCCAGTGTCTGGCAGGCTGAAACCTATTGAGTAGTTGTCCATAAAGCACAAGGGGAGGTGAGGCCCCAGGTGTCCCTCTAGGCACCTTCATTTAGGTGTCCTTAACCCTGAACTGAATTCTTGCTCTATGCTTGCTCAGCTGAATCCCATCATGGGTGCTTGTTCCAGGTATTTTGTCCTCAAGTCCTGGTTTCACAAAAAGCATTCTGGAAGTTTTGGAACTCTTCAGTAGAGCTGAAAACCCATAGAACTTCATGAATTCCAGCTCTAGGTCTGTGAGCTTTGGAGACAGACAGAGCTCTGTGACTAATACTGTCTCTGCCTGGCTCCGTGGGGTCCCACATGCTCCCACAGAAGCCTGGGCAGGTTTAGTATTAAGTCAGTGACAAAATAATTAGGAAGGGTATTTGCTTGCATTCCAGCAGGCAAATTTATTGCATCTTCACTGTCCAAGGGCGTAGAGGAAAATACCACGACTATGACTAGCCTGGGGTTTTTCCCAGGGCTGGGGGAAAGGCGGGATCAGGGAGGAGGGACCAATGGGAGAGCCCTGGTGGAGTGATGAGGGGCCAAGGCCAGCAGCCAACTGGGGAACTCAAACTGGAATAGATTAATTTAACAGAACCATGCATCCTGGGAAAAACCTTTTGGTCACCTTAACATAAAGGTATGTTCACCAGCCACCACAGTGACAGTGCAGGTAACCCCTCGCTGCTGGACCTGTTGACCTCGACCCCAGGCAGGGGTCTGCTCAGGTAAGTAGTTTTTTGCATTTCAAGTAAGTGAGCAGGCAGAGTTGAAAAAAACGGAAAAGTGCTCAAAGTTAACAGTGGCATTAAAGAGGGAAACAGGGTCAGAAATTGTTTGTTTCTGTGATGGCTCTTCAGAATGAAGGTGCCGGCAGATACGGAGCTTTACTTGACAAAAGAGACTTTCCCAGAGGCAGAGCCCTGACCCTTCTGCAACAAGTCTCTGTGCCCTAGGAATGCACAGTGGCAGCACTGGGACAGGAGGAACCAGATCTGTCAGAAAACCTACCTACTATTCATTAAAGAACCACTGAATACATGAAGGTCTGGGATGGTGGTCTCCATATGATTTAGTATTTTTCTGTTCTTTCTCAGGAAAAGAAAAAATAAATCCCATTATCTTTAGTTTTCCTTGGGGAGACAGAGACATTCTCTTAATCACAGAAGTTTCCCTTCATCTTAGAAAGAAAATATTTGGAAAGCTACTGCTATTTGCTACTGCTGCTTCATCTGTATCTGCCCTTCTTCTGAACTGTACACCTGAGCTCTAAATTTGCTTAGAAACATATACATACATAAGTAATGCAGAAAAAGACAGTAACATGACTGAAAGCTGGAGCGCAGACAAGACAGTTGGTTTCACTGTATCTTTGTCTGCTAAGGTGCATTAATTTTGCAAAAGCAAAATGATATTAATGGTAATTTGAAAGAAAGAAGTAGGTTACTTTCAGACTGATTTATTTCTCTGGGCAGCTTCGCTGTAAGCTGGCGCATTTACAGCTACAGTCCAAGGACAGTATTGCTGGCAAGCCAGGTAGCCAGACACATTTTCAGGCTTGATAGACAAATGTCCATTTTGCCATGACTTCTATTTTCAAAATAGTTTCTTTGTATTTTCAACATCTGTTGACAGAACCCTAAATATAGGAATTATGCTAAGTCTTTGCTCAGACTACAACGCTTTTGTGATATGATCTATTGCAGAAATATCAAGCTGAAATTGGATCAGGAAAGCATACTTGCAATTTTGAGCTATCAGAACGATGTAGTGTTGTTATACAGAACAGTTTCAGAAAATATAGTGACAAAAAAGATTGCTATGGCTATTTTTAAGTTGTGGGAATATAAAAGTAGAGGCTTGCAAGGCTTCTTTCTTCCAATATTGCAATTTGAGATTTTATGTTGACCAAAGAAAATATATTTAATGGGAATGAAAAAAAGTACTTTTTAGAAGAATAACTTCTAAGAACAGTTATTTAGGCTAGAATATCAATAGTCAGAGTTATTTTTCTTCTGAGGCAAAGATTCTGAAATGGACAGTGCATACTTTGCCAATGTTCAGCACTGTAATGAAGCCATTAGAGTAAATCACTACATTTGCTTCCCTGAGTACCCATGTAAATGATTGTGTTAACGTCTCGTCCATCAGCTCGACAATATTCATTATGAAAATGTGTGTTTCAGCTCCAACCCACATAAAAGGAGGTCTGATGAAGGAGATTTTGTGGAGTTCCGTGCTGACAGATCCCATAGCAGGACTGATATGTGTAACTGAAGGGGACAAATTATCACTGGAAGGAGAAATTGACAGTAATAAGTTTCCAAAAGCAGGGTTGACTAGATCTATGCCACTACTTGTTTACCTGTACATGGATCTATTTTCTTTTCCAGTACTCCAAGCCTATAGTCACAGCAAGAGCTCACACAGAACTATTTCAGTATGTCCTGATATCTTGGTGCTTAAAAGAATGCAATGTTCTATGTACATGAAAATTCAGTTTAAATATAGCTAAAGCTATAATGAAAATCATCAAAGAAATGTAAAGTTCCCCACAGAGTCACTCCTAAGATAAAAATCATGCTAAAATTTAGTCAGGACCTGCATTGCTAATAAACCAGAATGTCATTTCACAGTAGAGTAAGTAAAATGAAACGGTTTTTAATCCAATTTACATTTGAAAGAACATGTGTTAGATCTGCTCTTAAAACTTGGCCCATTCCCACTCAAAATGCTCACCAGTCTGTTACAGATTGTCTCAACACCACATTCCATGTTTTACTTTGTGTAACTACAAGGTCTGGGTAAAGTCTAGTCAGGATTTTCCAATTCTTCTGTATCCAAATCTTCTGGGAAGCAGAGGCTCCAAGGAAGCATTCCCCAGGTCAGTGAAAATACACTCTAACCCAACATGCTGACTCTGTCAGTTGGAGAACTCCTTCTTAGAAGATGCTGAATTAATGTCTCCCTGGACTATGCAGGAAGAAGCTGAAAGTACAGAAAAAGGCTCAAGTTTAAAATTCGTCATCTGGTTTGGTGTGAATATCTCTTTTGGACAACATAGTAACCTTGCTTTAGATTAGAGAGATTAGATGGATTGAGCTAATGACATAAAATGAAGTACACACATTGAAAATGAAAAGGAATTCTCAAAGGCATTTGTAATTTGACAGAGATCTATTTCACCATGGCATTTCTTCCTGTAGTCTATTCACATGGGCCAGGATTTTGCACCATGTGCAGCAAATGCTGTTTCAAAATTTCTGGTTCTTGGACACCAAAGTATTCAGACTATTGATAAAAAGAATAGATATTTAATTATCCCACCACACATACTGAGGGACATGAACTTGAGACAAAGAAAAGACAGTGTGGTCTGCATAGTCTCTTCCATAATAACTTCATTAAATACAAATAGGAATTCAGGGAGGACATTCGTCAGTGTAAGGAAAGATATGGCAATATGGTCTGAAGGCAATTGTGCAAAAGTGTGTTGCAGCAGTTGAAGAAGAATGAAAGGAGGTCTTGGTCCTCATAAAATCTAAGTACTCAGTTTTCTGTCCCTTGGTTTTCCTTAATCATATTTTAAACCAAGCATATTTTTATCAGTTACAGTTTATTCAAAAAAAAAATAATAAAGCAAATATCTCACTTTTAATTCCCTAGTTTAGCAGTTTGATTTCTGAAGACATGCATATAACCTCCTCCCTTTGCAATGCTAACTGAAAGGGGGAAAGAGACAGGAACCTGGTTTATTCTGGAAACAGCAGGTAGTTTGATCTATTTTTACTGCAGATCATTTCCCAGGACACTGTGATTCTTATATTTTTTAATCAAATGTGTGAATCGAAAACTGTGGTGTGACCTTTGGAAAAGACACTGCAGGACATCGGCTGAAGCTGTGAATATTTTAAGTGCAAACAGGAAGTTGACTCAGTTGTTCTGTAACAAAAGACTGCGGTAATTTATGGAGTAGGAGTTGCAGTTTCAAAACATTTTTAATTGCTGCATTTGATCTGCTATGCAGTATTGTGTGACAACAGCTAAGAATGAAATGTCATTGCCCATGTTTCAGCATAAATTTATACAGTGTGAAAGCAAAGAACCCTGTTGATTCCAGCTTTTCTTTCTCTAAGTATTTCAGTTTTGCCTCAATTACTTTCAGGTTGAATGGGGAGTGAAGAGGTCCTCACACTTGTAAAGTATTTAAGTAGGTGCATAAGTTTGTTATTATTAAGTCTACTTATGATGAAAAGAAAATTTAGTATACAGGGGAAATAAAATGAGAAGGTGTTTCACAGTGACCTATGTATCTGGGATAACCCACTTTGATAAATGAGTTACTCTCGGGACAAAAATGTATTAATACTTATTCTCTTTGCTTTTAGTTGATTATTATGGTAACTTAAGCCTAAGAAAACTTCCAGAAATTTCCCTTACAGGAGTGAAGAGTTACACATGTACTTAGGAGCAGCTAATTTATCCAACTGGAAGAAAAAAAATCCTCTTTGTCATATTTCATAAGGGATTATATTAGGAAAAAAAAAAAAAACAGGACTACAATTAAGGGCTCAAAGTCTCGTCAAAAGTATATAGAACATAAAATTATTTCTACAGCATACCTTTCAAAGTCTCTTACTTATTTACTTCCATAGAGGACAATATACCATATCAGTAGGTGCATATTGCTTCTCAGCAATGTCTGTGATGTATGCTGTGGGTAACCAAGTCTTCCCATAAACCATGAAAATGAAGCATAAATCCTCTGTGAACAAACACCTGAGTGATTTCCAGAGATAACCACTGATCATTAATGGGATCAGAAATGTGAAATCCCACTGGTATTTTTTATGCAGTAAAATAGACATGCCAGATTATAGATAAGATACTAAAAAAGGAACTGATTCTGTCCCAAAATGTGTTACCATTTTCTTAAACAAGGAGGGAATTTTGAAGGCAGCTGTCATTAATTATAGAAAAAAAATATTACTGCTCTGTGGCTAGACAAAGTTTTATGTTCCTACACCAGGAGCTGTATTTTGATAGGACCATCAGAAAATGCATGTGAACATCAAATTTGTGGGTCTTTTCGTACTGATGAATACTTGTCATTCTCAAATTTCCCAGAGAAGCATGAATCAGTTAGGTTTTTCCTTATTTTTCCTGATGTCTTTTACAAAGAATGGCTTTTGCAGAAAAAAAAAAAAAAAAAAATAAGGCTTTTCTGTATTGTAAATGCTTGGTCCTGGATTTTCAGTAAGTAAATAATGAGAATTTAGGCAAGAAATTTTTCCAATTGGAATATTTGCAGTGTAACACTATAGGTAGGACCAAAAGGTTTTATCATTGTGTGTAAATTGTTTAGCTCTCAGTGGGCAAATTTTACTTGGAAGGCATTATTCAGAATTAAAAAATCCTTTTCTTAGATATTCAACTAATAATAAATGAGAGAGTTGAAGTTCATTACTAATTTTTTGTACCATATTTTAAAATTGATTTTAAATGTAAAGTTTTGCTTGTCAATGTTTTCCAATTAATAAATCTGGAAAGTTCTATCTTTTAATTATGGTGTACTCTATTGTCTGTAATCAAAACATCTAATTTCAGGAATATCTGTTTAAAACCTTAATAAATCAGTTAAAAATGCTGCAAGTTATATACATACAGTAGTATCAACATGAAATTTGTTTTAGAGTATCTTTCATGTGAAAATTCTGTTATAGGGACAAGAAACTCATGAGATAAATTTGTGTCAGTAGTTTCAGAAATTTTCAGACTTGGATAAAGGATTTTTAGTAATTTCTTCTATACTTGGTCTTAAGGAAAAAACTGGAAGCCATATTGGACACTTTCATTTTCTGTAAGGAGAAAAAGACAGTGAAGAAAACTGACAGCTGGAAAAATGAGATGAACTACTTAGTAATTTTCAACTCATAAATAATTGTCATGATGCTGAGAAAAGGTTTTTCTCCAGATGAATAAATACAAAACAATACTCCTGCATTTTTTCCATGAAAAAGTCACAGTAATAATTGAATGTGTTTTCAGTAACCAAGATTCTAATTTTCAAAATCCTGACTACAGTGAGAATTTTAATAAATGAAGTAAAATAAAGAAAGAAATGCAGAATGCAGACCCAAGCCTTTCACTGTCCCTTCCTTTTAAAGAGATCACTACCAACCAAGGATTATTGCTTGTGCTGTTATGCTGTTAAAGGGAAATTCTGATGACTTGTGGCTTAGGACTGCTTCTCAAAACTTGCATGAAACAACAGAAATGAGAATTTGCAGAACAAGTAATCATGAGACCAAAACCTCTCCTGTAAGAGTTGCTGGCAAAATATACATGGAGTGCAATGGGCCACAGTCAATCCCCATCTCAGTGGGTGTTTTTCTGTTGTTCTTTTTTGGCTTGAGGAGTTCAAAATCAGAAAGCAGAGGATTTAATCAAAGTACTTGGAAAAGAATACCAATTTTCCATCAGAGATTTCCAAATGAGGTTGAAATTCCTCCAGTATAGATGCTGTTACCATTATGAACAGATCCAATTATTTCAGAACCTTGCTTATTCTTCCATGCTTATCTTTCTTCCTTTTATTCTTCCCCTCACATCTTGGTTATCTTTTTCTGCCTAGCGTTCTTTGCCCTCTAGGTAAAGCACTCTGAGATACTGGACAAGAAGTCAGAATTGCTCAGTTAGAAGGAAGGATCTGTTCAGAAAAGCCATCTGCACTTCCATTGTTGAATTCTGATAAGGTCTGGTGCTGGGAAAAAAGGCAAGGTCAGTCTAAGCTCAAAAGCCATTTTTGATGGTTACAGAAGTTTATGTTCTTTAATCCTATGAAGTTAGCAAAGACCACATAATGGGACAGGGTAAACGTCAGAGTTGCCTGGACATTTTCTCAGTGAAAAGCATTTCCAAGTAATTTCATTTCAGAGAAGTGATTTCCCAGTCTAAAAGACCCAGTTTAGCTCTTGTTGAATAATAGACTTCAGAATCCACATGTTTGGGAGAGGTTCACCAAATTTGTGTCAATGGATTCCCCTCAGGCTTTTGCAGAGTCAGGAGCATTCAAGCCCCAAGTGCTTTTGCTGGAGCAGAGGTTCCTGAGTTACTCTTCTGCCTCTGCGTTAGTGATGTCTGGAGTCTGAAGTAGCTCTATTTGAGGTGTGGATTTCCTATAGCCAGAGTGTTCCCTGACTCTAAAATACTCAACTCTATTTAACTTGCCAAAACCTTTCACAAGCTGTGAAAGATCAGTTAACATTTTTGGAACAAGAGAGAGACTGGGAATAGCTGAAAAGTGTAAGTTAAAGTTTTATTTTAGAGAGCAATACCATGGAAGGCTGCTTCTATTTTAAACAAAGCAAAAAAACCCAAACAAACAAAAAACCAAAACTCAAACACCACACAAAAAACTAGAAAACTACTTAAGACTAAGAAATATTATTTTTTTCATTATAAAATGTGATACATTTTAAAAAAAAAGAAAAGTCTCACTGGACAGAAATTCCATGTTTCAACCATTTCAAGAACATAGCATTCACCAAGGAAATAGGCTCTTTATGAATAATAGTGTGCGACTAGGAGAAGAGAAGACTACTTCTGTGTGCAGTCAGATCTATCACATTAAGTCCTCAAGTACCTCCTTTCACAGTGAGATCCTACTGATTCGTTAGACACTATAGAATTGGAAAAGATGACTTTAAGGTATCTTGTGGCAGTTGCCTGGGCCATCGAGTCCCTTAGTGAAATACCTTTTCAAAGAATATCTCTATCTCTCCTACTGCTCCTAAATGTGTTGTTTATATTAAGAAATTTATGATACTGACATTTAGCATTTGGCAGTGAAATATAATGTTCTTTAGGTTAATTACCCTTCCTACACACAGTGACAAGTACTATAAGATATAGTCTATAGAACAGCTGGGACATTTTGTGGGGTTTTCAAAACCCTAAATCTCCTATGAGATGTGAACAACACTTAGCGTGGGAAATGCTTTATGGCAGTATAGAATGATGTGTTTAATTAAGTGCTGTATACATACACTCTGTACTCCCTCAGCCCCATTACAGCCTGTTCCTCGCTACTGAATGTGCTTTTTACATTAAGAGAGATTCAGCATTTGCAGAACAACTTCAAGCAGTCAGTGACTTATGGACTGTATCCTGCTCCATTGAAATAATTGGAATGACTTCCATTGACTTCAACAGGAATTGGATCATGGCCCTCAGCAAGTAATTTCTGTTCAGCAAACCTGCACAGATTGAAGAAAGGTTATTGAAGCATGTGAAAGTCCCAAAGCTGAAGATTTGTTATAAAGCTTTCTGAATCACTCTAAGTAAGGAGTCTGAGTGTATGAACCTTTCCTGAACAAACCCCTTTAATTTGTTCAAATAATGATGCCAAATAAAGAAGAATAAAAAGGTAAATATTGAAATATGCAGTGAAAAAGTCATGATGCTAACTTTTATTTTGGTTTTCTATTTTACATTAATCATGGTTTCTAGATTTGTGTCAAAAAACCCCATAGAAACTTAAAGCACCCACTGAAAGATGAGTTTCTCTACTGTGTACTTCTAGAAACAGAAATGACAGGATTTAGCCAGCCCAAAAATGCAGCCCTAAGACAGAAATGAGAGAGGAACACTTAGAGATTGTATGTTCTGAGGGTCTCATATAGGCTTTCCCTCCCTCTGTTGACTTCTCCTTCCTCTTGTGACTCCTTCATGTTTGACTTCTTTGTGCAACTGCAACTGATTTTCAGTCTGACAACCAAGGTAAACCAGAAATTATTAAAAAATTACTACATGATCAGCATTTTTGTTCAGCTTCCTTTCTACTCTTAGGAGTATATAAATGTATTTGACCCATTCCTGTTTACTGACTCCCTCTGTCCTCTAAAGTAGATACTGGGGCAAAGTCATGCCATGCTCAGTTTTATACTGGTCCTTTGTAGTAACACAAAATGTACCACATGATCCAGACCAGTGCTGGAACTGCTTTCCTGCCTTCACTTAATCCCTCTTGTTTTATTGCCAAGTAGGTCTGTGAAAGAAAGAAAACAACTGCTAAATGTCCTCAGAAAACCAGACTATATTTACATTATGACAGTCCCATTTTGAATCATGATTACTCTCTTTTGAACAAGAGAAAAGTAGAAAGGTAAAAATATTACAAGTCTTACTTATCAGAAGTACCTAAATAGTATAGCACATTACAAAGTGACTAAATAAAAGATTGTTGCTCCAACTCTAGGAACATGATTCAGCACTGAAGCATTTGACTGGAAAACTGAAACAATTATTCACAGGTTGGCACAAATTTAGAAATTAATTTTTCTAACCATAATGCCTGAAATAGAATTTTTTTTTTCCATAATAGAGGTAAAGGAAGAAATACACAACCATCTGAATTTTGTGACAGGCTTGTGTTTTAGTATAGTGGGATTGTGTTTTCACAGAAAATATTTACTACGTGGAGGTCATCAAGTCTCTGAGAATGGTGGAGACTAATTGGGAGATCTTTGAAGATCAGTTTAGAAGAAGAATGAGAACTGATCTATCCATTAGACAATAACTTCCCTAAAAAAATTAGCTAAGTAGCTCCCAACAAGGAATCTGAACTGCCTAAGCCTACCTCCAAAGTCAGTAGACAGTGGCCTCTCAGTGGAACACTGCGTAAATCCCATATATCGACCTAATCTGGAAATCACTGAGTGACGCTGTGCACAAGAGTGTCTAAACTCCTCTCATGTGTCCAATGTATAAAACCGGTTCTGTAAGGTTTGTTGTTGGGTTTTTGTTTGTTTGTTTATTCTGACATTGTAGAGTTCATTAGTACGGTACAGAACAGGGTCTAGAGCCTGATGGGTTTTGTGTCTGTCCTCCACTCTTTCATTCCCTCAGAAACATATTCTCCAGGGACAGAAATCAAACTTAGCTCTGCTAAAGAGTGACACAAACCAGAAGAGATAGACCCCAGTTGTAACCCCTTTTTTGTAGACACTGGTCCACCTCTCATTCTCTCAGTCACTATGTTAAGCGATGCTACTTGTCATAGGGACAGGGAAGATCAGTGCCTAGCACAAAGGGGAGCAGGCAGCTACCCCAGCCAGCCACCCTCAAGGGTGATGCAAAGGACACTGCCAGTGCTTTTCTTCATCTCTCTACTTTTCTCTGACTTATGTGAAACTGGGCTCAGATCTTACGTCTTAGACTTGCACTCACATCATGTGGTGTCGCTTCTTCAGCAAGACTGCTACCCTGACCCAAATTTAGAAGAGAATTATTTTTCTTTCTTAGGGATTGGACACAAATGTGTTGTGGCAGGAGTAAGGGAAGAATAGGAGGGGATAATAATGAAGAAATGGGCAATAAGTAAAAAAAACCAAATTGCTGTGACATGGAGAAATGCTCTTCTGGTGTTGAATGTAAAATAACTTCCTGTTCTCAAATGTAATCACATGACATTTGCCTCTCAGAGAGGGACTGAGATTCACAAAGACCTCACGCCGTGCTCAGCTGCCATCCCAGGATGCTCTGCCCCCTCCATTCCTGCATGCTTGATATGCTGAGGATGTGAAAGAACAAACAGAGAGATCAACCCAAATTGCTCACAGAGAGGTCCTGGCAGACCCTGCACAATTTGTACAGGTGAGGATCAAGTGCAGAGATCTTATTTTGTTTGAGGGCTTCTTGTAGATTCAATAAATGTGAATTGGTCTGTAAGTTTCTCCCCATCCCACTGCAAGAGTCCAGTTTTTCTCATCTGGGAAGTTCATCTTAGATGCACTGTACCAGGACTGCATGGGCAGCATATCAGAATTTTTTATTTCACTCAGGCTGCAGCAAAGAAGTGTATGGTCTCCATCATTCAAGACAGCAAAAGACCAACAAAACATGTTATAAAACATCGTTTCCAAAAGTAAATAAAAGTTACATGTAAATAGCAAAATCAGTCCAAACAAGGAGGCCTCCTGATAGTCTGGATGATGATTCCAATTTTCTGGTAAATTAGAAGAATAAAGATGAGAAAGCAATGGAGCAACAGTGGCATGTAAAAAAACAGCTATAACAGATGAATAAAAAGATGTGAAGATGGGATATTATGCCAGTTGCCATGCTTGGCAGGGATAGTTTGACAGTACTGCTGGGAAGACAATAAAACAGAAAGGAAAAACAGTTTTCATTTCAGCTGCCAGGCTTACCATATTTTAGGATTTTGCAGTGATGCTTTTATGTTTCTGTGCTTCTGATCCTGAGAAATGAGAGAAGCAGAAAAGCAGAGTAGACAAAAGAGGTACAGAGGAAGAGTGCAACAGCAGCATTTCTGGCACCAGCTTTGATCCTGAAGGCTGGTGACAGCATGAGCCTTGTGCCCTTGGTGTAGCTCTCAACCTTGTCCTTCCTTCTATTTAACCCTCCCTTTCCACTTTTTTTTCTGTTTAATTAGAAGCTGACTTAGCTTGGCTAAACCTCTTTATTTATTTATTAATGTATTTTTATCTTGTCGTAATTTTCCTGTTCATTTTTTGTTGTTGTTTTTATTGTTGTTGACCCTGTGACCAGAAAGGCAGCTAATAGCAATGTCTTAAACAGCTCGACACCAGTTCAAGCCTGCCGGGTTCTTGGAGTGGCTGACAAGACTTTGTGCTGTGCTTGTCTTTCTCTAGCAGCAAGGTTACAAATCAGAATCAACAGTACAAAGAGAAGCTTTTTAGGGTTTTTTTGGCTATTTTACCTACTCTTTTTGCATATGTGCTTTTCCTGTTTTATTTTCGAGGGAGCAGGCCCAGATTCCAATAAAAGAGACAAGTACAGCTCCAGCCATCTCAGCTGCTTTTTACTTTATTATTCTCTCCCAAAGGGGGAGTTAATATCATCTTAATACTGTATAAAAAGCCACCATCAACCAGGGAATTTTCCCCATAAAAATGCTCTGTAGCTAAAAGAAGGGAATAATGGACGCTGCTAAAATGAAAGTCTCCTTGAACACTTTACATAACAAATAGATTATCTCCTTGTCTTCTGCATTTTTCATAAAAGATTTAAAAGATTTTAATACTGATCCTTTGCTGTAAGATTTAGTGGCCACATTTCAGCATCCTCATTCCCATGGAATGTGCAGCCATTCTGAGCTCTGCAAAGAGAAATTCATGACAGCACCTTTGCCCCCAAGCTTCTGTACTCCAAAATGCAAACAATTCCCAGAACACATGCAATGCCACCCTGAAGCCAAATTTGTTTGGATATTTATTTTGGTTTCTTAGGGTATTTATGTTGCATATATATGTAATTTTTGCAATCTTGATGAATTTCTATCTTTTCAGAGGAGCAGCACAAGACTCCTTCAAGTCCTTAGCTGGGGAAGGTGTTACAGCTTGGCACTGTCCTCTGCAGAATTGATTATCTCCTCTCAATGTGGGCTGGTGCAGCTGAGCAGGTCCCATTTTAGGGTGGCAGTTCATGGGCCAGAGAGGTTGTCAGGCATCACTGATGTCTGTGGTGTTTCAATTCAAAGCTCTGCATTATCTCTAATGGCATAATAGCAAAGGGCTCCTTGGGATGAAAGGAAGTGAAATGCGAGGCTGTGTCACTGTCACTTGTGACAGCATGAGGTTTTCCTACTGCGCAAAAACACAGGTTATCAGCTCAAACCTGAAATAGGAAATACAGATATTTAAGAAAATGTATAATTTATACACAGAAGCTGCTGGAGAAACAGGGAAAAAAAGAAAAAAAAAACAAAACACCAGAACAGCTCTGCTTTTCTCTTGTCTAAGAGATGTAAGGTATAATAACATTTCTTTTCTTCATCTTCCATTTTTTGGAAAGGCAATAGAAAACTATACAACTTAGATTCATCTGTGGAGAATTTTTCAGTGCTGAAACTCTTTCTACCACAATGCTTCCTCATAGAAGGCACTACTTTGTCCTTTGCAGAAGGGTCAGCAGCACAAATTGGCAGTACGTAAGTAAAAAAGCAAAAAACAGGAGTTAAAAAGCAGTAATTTGATATTTTCATGGCGGGGTGGGGGCGGGGGTGTCTACAAATGAATAAAAAAGTGTTTCATTCAGTCAAACTAATCCAATATAGGCCTTTATAGTCCTCTATTCTGTCTCCAGCAGTAACCAAAACTGAATACTGAACATGTGCAAATATGATTTACATACACAGACACATGTGTACCTATGTATGCACGCAATATCTGTGATATTTCCCACATCTGACATCCCACATGGGTGATGATCTGCAGCTCAAGGCCTTCCATGTCCACAGCAGGATCTTTCACTGAAGTATTTCACTGTGAAATTAATGATGTGATCAGTAGACATAAAAGGCAGTGCTGAT
Organism: Ifrita kowaldi; assembly: GCA_013398055.1. Classification (NCBI taxonomy): domain Eukaryota; kingdom Metazoa; phylum Chordata; class Aves; order Passeriformes; family Cinclosomatidae; genus Ifrita; species Ifrita kowaldi. Next base: position 253,415 of record VZRS01009539.1, read on the forward strand.
GTATCATTCATGCAAACCAGAAAGAGAATAAAATAAATTAAAATAAAATCAGAGTACAGTTATATAAGTAAGTATATTTCTAAGGCATTTTCTGATGGAGCTGGTGGATAGGCAATACCATCCATCAGTTCTTCATTGGATGAAACATGAAAATTCCAGCCGATGGCAAAAATATTCACAGACTCTACTGAACTGTATATTTTCCTGGCTCTGTGTTGGAGAGAGATGGAGGAACATGTGACTAAACAATGTGTTGAATCAGATGCCAGGAAGAGTTCATTTTTTATGTGCTTCTCCCTTGGCCTTTTTAAATTGGGAAGGGATCCCAAAGGTACCCAGCCATGTAATCTACAGCAGAGAAATTGCTATGAGCCCCAAGACAAAGCTTAAACTACAAGATGGGAAGATGAACTAATTTCTTTCCATACTCACTGGGCTATTTCTGGTCAAGATGTGCTTCTGCAGGCAGGAGCTGTAAAGGATTCCAGTCACATGAACTGTCATCTCAATTGCTTATAGCAACACTTGGGGATTTGGAAGCAGCTGCCTCTGTGCAGGGATGCTAGTCCTTCCAGGATTGCTTCCTTTGTCATAATCTCAGTCCTTGAGAGGACAAATTAGCAACAAGAACACATGTGTTTGCACTAAGAAATTGGACCGATATTAACATATTTTTAAAAAGCAAAGTTTGCAGGTAGCCAGCATGTGACTTTTCCACTTGAACTGAGTTAGTTATTTCCCAAAAAATCAGAGAATGGAAAAGCATATGTGCATTTTAGGGCTGTGAGGCCTCAGCATTCATGGTAAGTGGTCTTCATAAGTTGCTTAGAAGGAGTAATGGATTTTTGCAGTGGTCTATTCACCTCTGGAAGTCCAGGGAAATTCCAGCTGGCAGTGTGCACGGCACATGGCTCAGTGTGAGCTCTGCACCCACACTGGAGAGTAGCTGGGACTGAGCTGTCTGTGCTGCATGGGACCAGCAACCTCCTTTTACAGGCTGACAAGGATTTAGCACAGCAAGCCTAAAATAATGGAAGAGAGGTTTTATGGAATATAAATATGGGAAGTGCAAATAATTTATTTCCCTCTAAATTTCTACAAATTGCATAAATGGCCCTTTCTGGATGCAAAAAACTCCCCAGGCTGCAGTTTGAATACTAAGACAGATATCCACTTTTCACGGACGGTTGACTATTTTCCTCTACTATGTATTAAAAATGGGACCAACCAAATATGTCACAATTCTAGGATTTTTGGGATCCCTCTGTCACTTAGCAGGTGTTGTGGTTGAGCCCCACACAACCACCTGCTCACATCCTGCTGGTGGAATGGGGGAGAGAATCAGAAGAGTAAAAGTGAAAAAGAGTAAAAGTGAAAGAACACATGGGTTGAGATAAGGATTATTTAATAGGCAAAGCAAAAGCCACACACGCAAGAAAAACAAATCAAGGAATCAATTCACCTCTTCCCATGGGCAGGTAGGTGTTCAGCCATCCCTAGAAAAGCTGACTTCATCTCATGTGACTTAGGAAGACAGACACCATCACTCTGACTGTCCCCTTTCTTCCCTACTTCTTCTCTGAGCTCTGTGTGCTGGCCACGATGCCATATGGTCTGGGATATCAACTGGGTCAGTTGGACCCAGGCTGTGCCCTCTCCCACTTATTTGTGCTCCCCCAACTTCCTCCTGGTGGAGTAATCTGAGGAGCATAAAAGAGCTTGACACTGCATAAACACTGCTCAGTAATAAAATATCAATATAATATAAAACATCATATTAAACAACAATAATTAAAACTGTGTTATGAAAACTGTTTCCAGCACAAACCATACTCCCATATTCCTCTAAAAGCTACCATGAAGAAAATTAACACAAGCCCAGTCAAACCCAGCACAACAGGGGCTCCCTTTCTGGGATCTTCAGTTGAGTAAATTAGCAGCTGCACGTGTGGACCTCTTTTCATGGACCCCCAGCCTACGGGAACTCAGGAACCACTCAGAAAGTTCACTGAGCTGATCCAAGAGTCACTCTGAAAAAAAGAAAAATCTTTTCAGGTATCTCAAAAGGACCAAGCTGAAATCATTGGGCTGTGAAGTGCTGCTTGGTCCTTTCAGAAATACCAGTGCTCTTTGTGGCCCTTATGGTGAAAACTTATTTCTGAACTAAGCATATTTTGTCTCATGACAGCACAAGGTCTGCCTGCTGCGCTAAACACAGGTTACTCATCCTAACTCAAAATAGAAAATGCTGATATTTTGGAAATTGTATAATTTATACACAAAAGTTGGGTTAAAAATTGTGATGTTTCCATATCTAACTAGAATCTAATTATCCTAAAAAAAAATTGGCAGCATCAAGCTATCCAGCTGTGAGTAGCTTGTGACTCATTTTTGTAACATGGAGGATGCTTGTTCTATGTGCTTTCCATTCAGAGGGAAAAATATTTTGTGATTGTCCAGGATTATTACAAGTCAAACCATACTGCTAGAACACATGAATTTGATATTTTTTAGATTTTATAAGGATCTTTCTTTTTCTCTTTTATTTTTTTTTTAAGAAGCCACATTCAAAATAATTTTAAAAGATAATTAAAATGCAGAATTACACTCAATAGAGTTTGTTAGAAAATGTGTAATCCTTCTGCTCTGGTTGAGTTGCTCTCAGGAATATGATTTGAATGATAGGTTCCATATGATGAATTTAGATTGACAGTAAAGCACTGAAGTTCTGTTTTATTGTGGTCAGCTCTTCTGTCCAAGTTCTGTTTAAAAGAGTAAGAAACCAGACTGTTCAGAGTTTAGCAGAAGGCTCCAGTCTGTATTTTTATGTCTTCATCCATGCAGGCTCCCATTTTGAAGTCTATCAAACTTGTCAGGATTGTTTGTCTCTGCAGCTATGATATTTTTTCTTGAAAATGCCAACAGGAGGACACAGAGATGAGAGTGTTTCCTTCACTAATAATTTCACTGGAAATTTATTGCTGACAATAAAAAAGATATAGGTACAATGATGAAAGTAACCTTATTGTTTAGTCGCATGTGATAAATCAGCAATGATAATTCAAATATCCAAAGGTATAAACAGTCATAAAACTGACTATCAAGAGCCCTCTCTATGGATGGACGTGTCTGGCACTGTGGCTGTGCTCTTGCACAAGTTATACAAGTATTTATTGGGTTGCTGATGTGATGTGGTGGCTGATGATGCCTTAACTGGTAACAAGTAAGCAGAGGCAAATAATTTGACTTATTTAGGTTACTATGCAAGCATAATGTAGCAAGTACTCTCAGTCAGTGGTTGAAGATTCAGGACACTGAATGAAAATTTTAAAAATCTGTATTATCAGTGATACTTTGAGCCAAATCATTCTAACTAATTTTTTATTTAATCTCACAGAAAAATAGACTACTTGAAGACTAAGTAGACCACCATGTGATTTCTAAAAGCCTCTGGTGAAAAAATGGGAATCAAAAAGACATAAAATATTCAATATGTTTAAATATATATACTTTTTTATTTTTAATGATTATTATCCTTTTTGAGGAAAAGCAATGGCTGGGAAAATCACTCCTTTTTGTTTACCTCTTCATTGAAAATAAAAAAATTAAATGAAACGCATTTCCAACCTCAGAAAAGGATAGTTTTCAAGAAAAGGAGTGCACTCAGCAATCCACTAATGCAAGAAAGCTCTAGCTCTGTATCTGTATTTTATTGTATTTTATTCAGAAAACTGCTGAAACTTCTTTCCAATTCAACAGCTTAGGGAAATCACGGAATAGTAGGGAAAAGGAGGACAAACCCCTCCCCAGAACATAAAGACTGTGTCACAGCATATGCTTTTTTAAAAGATCAGTCAAAGAGAAAGATGAGAAAAGTGGAAAATTTGCTCAATCACCTTTCAAAGCTTATAATGTTAAGATCTCATCAAAAGTTAAAAAATAATAAGCTACTCTGTTAGCAGTAGAGATATGTATTCACACTTGGCTACATATCTGAGCACTCCCCTCAGATATCATCATTGGCTAAGGACAATGTATTTTAAAAACATCCATCTGAAAAAAAAATTGCTCTGCTTTCTTTCAAAATCCAAAAAGATTAAGATACTTTTTTCTGGTTCCATTCCCAGTCTCTTCTTTACAGCACTCTTCAGCACTGTTTTTGTTCACCTAAAGGAAACAGCTATTAGCTAAAATAAATATTTTAGAATTGCATTATCATAATGCATTCATAAAGCTACCAGAGGAATTGAGTTCTAGAGTAACTTCCACAGTGGGAATAAAAACTCCCTGAATTAACTATTTTTTGGAAGATGCCTGATTTTGTATTCCTGAATTGTCCTTTGGCATAGCTGCATACACCAGGAAGCAATTAGTAAAAAGAATGATGCCATTTTCTTTAGTTATGTGCTAAATTCAAATATTTCCTTAAAAACCTTTTGACAGGGAAATCATACTTCAAATATTTATTTATTACCTCACAATTTTAAAGAATACTGTAGTCCTGAAATTCTAAAATATTTGGACTGGTTAAGCAGTCAGCATGCACTGGTGATGCATGCTCCCACACTCATGGGATTCTCACTTTTATGATGTGCCTGTGGCATTTGTATTGAGAAGCCAAATCCCGTCTCTTTACCTGAATTAAGACTATAATCTTTTGGTGGCCATGTTTTTGTTATATATTCATATACCACCTTCATCAATTCAACTTTGATCTTCTACGTGTTATTGGACTACAAATAAACAATAATATTCCCTATTACACATTTTTCAGTAGAAAAATAAAAAGAAAAGCTATGTTTGTAAAATATAAAATAAAGTTTGCATTTCCCTCTCAGAACAAAAACAACTCCAGGCTCAGTGACACAGGGAGTCTGTCTGTAACATGTTTTAACTGTGATTCCAAGCTGCATATAAAAGGACATAAATAACATAGGCATGCACTGCCCACTGATTTAGATATTTTTAACAGCTTGGTTTTCTGAAAACAAACAAAACCCCCAAAACAAATAAAAACTTGTGGGTGAATATTATTGTATAGAGAATGCTTCCTTAAAAAAATCATTGGTGACGATTTCACCAGGAACAAAACTCATGTGGAATTTTCAAATAGATCTTGCCATGGATAGGGGAACAAAACAAGTCTCAGTGAGCTGATGCTGTGCTCCTGCTCGGAGCTTGTTATGACCAAAATGGTTTCTGTGGGCAAAGAGGAAACCCTCCTTACTCATAAAGCCAAGTAATTATTCATTGTGTGAATGAAATCTTAATGGCTTCATCTAAGAATTACTCATGACTCAGATTTAATTATTATATAAAAAGAAAGAATACTTTTATGATAAAAAAGTCTCAATAGTAATAATAAAGTTAATATTGTTATGCACACTCTTCTTATACTCTACCAGTTTTCCTGGAGTTATGATCACCCTTCCATTCCCTGCTTGGTTTTTAGCTCTGTTACCAAGATCCACTTGCTGTTATTTTTACGTATGCTAAAACTCTTGTACACTTTGCATTTTCTTCATTGGTCTGTAATTCCATGTTACAACTGAATTTATTATTTATGGTGGTTTTTCTGTAAGCTAGATAGTATTTTTCTTTTTTCTTTTTTACTCCTAAGACCAACATGGGCCACCTCCAGGTCTGCGTTTCTTTAATTGACTGTTGGTCAGTTGGGTTGTTTATAGAAGTGGGATTTCTAGTGCCAAACCCTATGCAATTACTCTTGTACGTATTACCCAGTACTCAAAGTCTCTGCTATCATCATGGCTCTGCAGTTCTCTATGCTACATTATTAGAGTCAGAAATACCTTGTTCTGCACAGAAAAACTGCTTGTTATTCACATTACGAAAATATGATTCTACCACACGGTAATGAAAACAAACCAAATCAAATTAGGCATAGCCATTTGGTCAGAAGAAAAAGATGCCTTTACTGTGGTGTCTTAACAAAACAATATCCTGACAAGTCCTGAAACCTTGCAAATTCAGTGGAGAACCTGTGGCTGATATTAGCAAAAGCAGTGCCAGATTTCTGGGATACAGGTTTCCAGGTGTTTCAGGATTCAGTCTGTGCATCTCACTGTTCTTGGTCGGTTTTGCCTTTTTCATACCCCCATGAAACAGGAATGCATTGTTGTTCCATTTTATCCCCTACTGAAACGTTTTGTAGGTTACATTACTTTCTAAAGGTTAAACACAAAGTCACTTGAATTAAAATCGAGTGTGATGTACTCTGGTTGAGCATCTTCCCAGTTAAAATACATTCCTACACAAAGTGAACTGAGAATTTCTCTGCCACCATATATCCTGAATATGAAACTTAACAATTAGCTATTCATTTCTAAGCTATGCTTTTTTGTCTTTATTTTAACATTGCCTTAAATTTGACATGAAAGGTTTTAATGAAGGTGTGAAATACTTGGCAGTTAAATCTAGCATATGCTGTAACACCTGTTAATTTCAACTGTTCATTTTAAGCTGTTACTTTATTCTTGGCATTTAGTCTAATTCACGCTGTGATTCTTAGTTTGAAAGAAAAAAATATCCAAGCTGCTTATATATTCCTTTCTACAGCAACTTTTACTTAATATTTTGTATTTCTGCCATCTTTTTTAACATTGTGCATTTGTATGGAAAGGTTGTTAAAATCAGGATTGCAACCTCATGCCATAAAAGATTATAAACTACAAGATGAGAAAACATGGAAGTTAATGATTGAAGGTTCATCTTGAATTTGCTAGGAAAGCTTGGATCAGCTCAAATCGTTGCAGCCTCGTGGCAATCTCCATCCATTTAAATTTGATTTAAACATAGGTCTGATTTTAATGCTCAGTTATGGCTAACACAGAAATCAGACTTTTTGCATTAAAATTATAATTTTAGCAATAAGTAGGTGATTAAAGTATATCAATCTTTGTCTTCATTTTAAGATGATGATGAGCATTGTGCTCCTTGCAGTGTTAATCCTGGTGGTAGTTAGAGGCAGCTGGATTAGTTGTGTCGTGAAATCTGGAACTGTTCCAGTCAAAATCAGTGAACATTCAAATAAGGTAGTGATCCAATATTCAATGCTGATTCGTAAGAGTGCTTCAACTGCATTTTACAGAGTAGCCTAAATATGTATCTCTCTTCTCTGTGTACATCAAGTACTTCATTATTCTGTGGGTATAATGCCAAAAGATGAACCACTGTTAAAATAGGCTCCATGATTATGTGTGAATATGGCTGTAAGGTGACATTGTATGATACAGATTTAGTAGACCTTAAATACATAAACAGCGTCATAATAGAGTCCTCCTCAAGGTCATTATCCCTTTTTACATTCCACAGCTGCAACATCTAGGACATTAATAATCTGAAATTCCAGGTGTTTCTTCCCATTTCTCAGACTACAGGGACACGAGACATTTCCAACTCCTCGATTAGGGGAATCAGTTCATACTAGCTCTTGAGAGTAGAGCTCAGAATGGTAACACAGAGCTACAGTATAAAGTCCTAGTAAAACAGGATTGAAGAAGAATGCATGATAATCCTTTTACTCCAAGACAAAAGCAACTCCTTTCACTTTATGATCTGTTGAAGACTGGGGAGTGGTATATAGCCAAGGAAAGTAAACGAGCAAATATCTGTGTTTAAAGGACAGAAGGCACTGCTTCCTCAAGAAAAAAAATACATCTCCTTGATGAAGTTACTCTCTCCTCTTTCTCTCGGTATGTGGTATATTGCATGTCAGGAGTATTTTTTCCTTTTGATTCAGTTGGTTATTTTTTCTTTTGTAGATGGTTAATTTATGCATGAATATGCACGTATGAATGTGTCTTAAAGTTTCAGCTCTAGAAATATTTACTGCAGTAGAAGTACTTGGCACAAGTGGAGAGACAGGGATTTGATGGATGGACCACTAAGTGGATGAGGAATTGGCTGGATGGTAGCACTGGAAGGGTTGCAGTCAATGGGTCAATGTCCAAATTGAGATCAGTGATGAGTGGTGTTCCCCAGCAATCAGGACTGGGACTGGCACTATTTCACATTTTGTTGGTGACATGGACAGTGGGATCAAGTGTGATGCCTTAGGTTTTAAATTTTATATTTTTCAAATCCTGTACTGCCTAGTGTATAACTCTGAAGTTTCTTGTGGCCTGTTGGCTGCTGCTCTCTCATGCTGGTTAGACATAACAAGCCTCTCTAGGTTTCCATCTCAAGGACACCAGGCCCCAAAATGTGTAAACTCTAAAGGGGGGGCAAACCTGGAGTAATTACATCATGAACTGAGGTTATAATTGGAGAATTAACACTGATATGCAAATGAACAAAACTTATAAAAGTGTGAAGAACCTGTGACCCAGGGGCCATCTTGGGTGCAGCCTTTTGACAGCCCAGGATGTGCCTTTGAAGGCCTTCAAATCAATACCTCCTTTTATTCTCTTATTCTTGTCTAGTCTCTGTGTTTTAGGTGGCCACCTCAGGCATCAAGTGCACCCCCAGAAGGGCTGACAATGACACCGAGCTGTGTGGTGGAGGGAAGGGATGCCATCAAGAGGGACCTGGACAGGCTGGACCGTGCAAAACTCATGAAGTTCAACAAGGCCAAGTGCAAGGTCCTGCTCCTGTATTTTAGCAATCCCAAGCACAAAAACAGGCTGGGCAGTGAATGGATTGAGAGCAGCCCTGAGGAGAAGGATTTGGGAGTGTTGACTGATGAGCTCAGTGTGACCTGGCAATGCACATTCACTGTGCAGAAAGCCAAATGCGTCCTGGGCTGCATCAAACATCCCGCGGGCAGCAGGTCAAGGAAGGGGACTGTCTTCCCCTCTACTCCACTATAATGAGACCCTACCTGGAGTACTGCATCCAGGTCTGGGGTCTTCAACATAAGAAGGATGTGAACCTTTTGGGGCAGGTTCAGAGGAAGCCAAAAAGATCATCTGAGGGCTGAAGCACTCACTGATTCTATGATTTTACTCTGGGAATAACTAGTTCTGCCCTACTACTTTTCAAAGAACTCTTTTGGAAATCAGGAGGTGCAAAAGGTTCAGTTCCACTTTGGAACAAAAAAAAGTGTTTAAATATTGAATGCTAACTTTTTTTGAAACGGTGGTTTACTATGAAAGATGAGCTCTTTGAAAACTGTGACCCTGAGTGTTGATTTACCCTGAAAACAAAAAAGAAACACCAGAATGTGAAGTCCACCGTGCAAATTAAATTCCTCAAATGTCCCAAGGTACCATAATGATACTCCTTTTAAAAGAACCACAATCCCAGTCTGATGATAGGTCTCACAAATCATAGTTCTCAGATTTCATTACTAATGAAATTTGTCGTCTAGGTTTGGCAGCTGTGATTGCCACGCAAATGTGAGCCACTAATTAGATTGATTGTCTATTTGATGCCTGCTGATTAGCTTATGAAAACCCTCTGTATTCCTGACTTCATGATAAAATGTTCCTGACTTCATGATTGCTGATTGATGCTCAGAAAATCTGATTACTGTCTTGAATAGCCAAGTAATGGCTCTGTCAGCTTTCCAAGGATATAGATATTCACCTGACAAGGGTGATAGGGTAGGGTCTTACTTTTAGTATTTGCTATTGTATGTTTAAAGTCCTTTTAATTAGAGTATTTATGATACTTCTTTGAGCTATGAATGGTAAATGTTTAGATGGGGCTCCAAGGTCTGCAGGGATACCATCAGGTGTCTACTTTCTGACTTTTGACCTGGAACAAGTCCAAGAGATTCAGGGACTATCACAGGCAAATTCTCTGATTTGCAATTACGGTGAGAAATACACCTAGTGACATTCCATTCAACAATCAGGTTATTTATGGCAGAGAACAGAACATTGCGTGAGATTTTTAGAACCATTTTCTGCAGTGAGTTCAAAGAGAAGAGATAATGCCATATGAGGTTCAAAGACCTTATAATTATTGTCCTGGGCTGTTGGACACTCCACAAATTTACAGTTGCATGATATTTTGATCCTACACTATTCTGTGAAAGTGAATATGCTACACTTGAACATACATTTTGTATGTGTGTCTTATGATTTCATGAGTTAGTTTTCTACCAGTTCCTGTAACTGTGAGATGTTATTTGATATTTAAGCTTACAGAGGAAGCAGCAATTTGGTCCAATGGAGGTATCATAAAGAAAACTGGAATCTGAAATTAGGCATACAGGGCTCATTTGAGTCTACTGAAATGGATGTTTCCTTCACTATGGCTTGGGCAAAAATTTGTGTAGAGGTAAAACCATGTTACATTGATATCTATATTAACAACAAATACAATCTGATAATCATAATATGGTTGTTTAAAGCATATAAACCTCACTATTATCCTTCAGAAAACAAGGTAATGATATTGTGCTTACTACAAGTCTGATCCTGATATGTTTGGCAGAATTAATCACACCTACAAACCAGATACAGTCCCAGACAATTTCCAGTTTGTAGAACAGGTATCCCAAAAGCATATCACACCGAGGGTGGTAGGACTGAAGGGATGAGAGTGCAGAAATAAGCAACTGAGCTTCTCCCTCTGGAAATGGCTCAGTCATTGATTCACTAGGTAAACTTGGTCAAGTTGTTTAAACCTTAGTGTCTTCATTTCCCATGTGTCAAATTGGATATCCTTGGTGAAACACAACAAATGAAAGTCGCTATGTAATCACTAACCACCTTTATTGCTCTGATGCTTACCACCAGAATAATTTTGTATGGCTTCAGTGTATTGCAAAAAACCAGTATCTTGTTAAAAGAGAGTTGCACAGTGATTTTATGGCTTATAGAGTGTCAATGACTATTAAATTATACCGGAAGGTATACTTGGTTGATATTAGTGACATTTTCTTTGACTTTATTGGATTTATTTTAAAAGCCATTAACTTCAAGAAAATGAATAAAGTGGCAAGATGATATTATGCCTTACAATACTGTATAAACAATTACATGCAAATTAATTATTATACCAAAGATCATGGAGTTGAAGTGGTGCAACCTTTCGAATAAATCCATTGCAATGATCTTGTTAATAGCAAAACACATTTCAAGTCCTTATTGTCCTTTTAACACTTTATTGTGTATGTGTTATGACTATTGAATGAAAAATATGTTGATATTTGGATTTTATTACGACAGAGAGACACTTATGTGTAAAGCCCAAGATGCTTTAAAAAGGCTGATTACATACATTGATTGATGATTGGCTTCAAAATAGTTTTCCTTCCCTAGATGAGAAAAGTGATGGTTTTGACCCAGCTCATTCAATCAAAATGTTAATGCATGAAAGCATGGCTGCCTGCAGATTCAACAAGCCAGGAGAGAATCTAAATTATGCACCGTTTGTCTCTAATGTATGCTTATGAATAAAATTGTCATTCATTCCCATCCTCTCTGCCAGTGCTGAGACCCAAATATGTTTTTGTCCTGTTGCAGTCAAACAAGGGATTCTGAAGGAATAAAGGAATTGGTTTCAGTATTTAGTATTTCCCTTGAACTGCAATTATTTCTGTCTTTTAAAACACTATTTTCTGTAAGAGGTCCAGGTAGGAGAAATGTTTATGATTGGAATGCCTTCTGCACACAATTAAAAAAAATGATTGCTGAAAATATATCTGTTGAGTTGTCCACATGATACAAACCACTACATAAGTTACGTATGAGTTTTCTTCAGGTCCCCTTTTCTATTATTCCTTTCTTTATCTTTTTCCTGCTGCTATTTACAGATGAGTTAATATAACTGTAAATCTTGTCCTCATAGGAGCAGGAGTTTTAACTTTCCAACTGAAACATCTGTGAAGATGGAAGATAGTCTTTTAATCAAGATAGGAAGTAGAGTGAAGAAGTTAGAAATGAACAAGAATATAGTGAAAGTGTCTTATGTAGTAAATATTAGCTGGTGACAGATTTTTAGCTTCCTACCAACACTGGGAGATGCATCAGTTATTGCTGATGGTTTTATCTGATGTCACTATTTTCTGTACTTGACCATGATTTTGCATACTTTTCCCTCTATGCCACTTTTGTGGGTTTTTAATGGGCCCCACAAGAGAGTGCAAAATCAAATTAGCAGATTGTTAAGAAGAAAATCTAACTACCCAGGCCACAGAGTCCTTAGAAGAGAATTTCAGGTATAAGTGCTTTGACTATAACTTTTTCTTAACCAATAAATATATATTTTAAATGTACATTATTTACATCATCTAAATAAACCAAGTTTGATAATTTATGCTTCTCTTGTCCGTCAGGGAGGTAGAACAGTAAAACAGCTTGAAACACCCATAGGCCAACAGTGATCATACTTGGAGATGCCCACAAGAGTTGTCAAGAGCCATTACACGCTCAGAGAGCTCAAAGAAAGGACAAATGCGAAAGAGGAGATGGCGCTGACTACCCATCACAGGGAGCTGGGCTAGATAGACAGGTGGCTGCAAGCTGCAGCTCCTGCCCAGCTTCTTTCCATCCAAAACTAGTGACCCAAAACCCCCCAGCACGATTGTGACATCACTGATCACCTGAAGTAGCCCCAGTTTGGGAACTACATGGAAACCACAGGCAGCACAAGCCACAGTTCACCTCTCCACACTCAAGGTTTAGAAATCATTTTAGCTCAGCTAATTCAGTGAAGGCAAATCTGCCTCACAAAGAGAGCTTGAAACAGAACAAAGAGGCACAGAGATCTCCAGGAGAAAACTGCCGTATTTGGCAGAGTCTGTTGACAACAGCTAGTCAAGATTTTTCCAGTGTAACAGGTTGCCAGAAGAAAATGCCAATTTAACAACACCTAAATGATTTCAAGAATGTACCAATTTAATTTAAAACCTGGATGGGAAAATTACCAAAATGAGACATTTTGATAAGGTCAAACATTTCATTTTGACATTTATTTTATATTATCATTTAATATATAGTAAAAGTAAAAAAAGATGAAGCAACTTTTTCAACTTTATCAGAACTGCAGTTTTCTACCTTATCAAAATGTAATGCTTCAGAAAAGTTGAAACAAAGTTTTCTGAAACTTTGTGCCTTGCAGGAAAACCTTAGATTTTGACTTTTGTTCCCCTTTAGAAATGAAGGCACATTTAATGTCTGAATTTTGTACGCAAAGAAGTTCCATTTGGAAGACAGTTCTAACATAGTGTTCACCTTTTGATCTTGTAATGTATTATTTCTGAATCATATGAACTGTTGAACAGCTCCTGACAGCAGATGATGAGGTTGCATTAGACCTAAAGGGTAAAATTCAGTTTTTGATTAAGCTACCTAGATGCATGAGTGACTGTCTTAAACCAAATTCCCCCCAAATGTGTGGAATTAAAATGTAAATATTCAAAAATAGATAATAAGACTATTAGACTTCATGATTCTCAAAAAGGAAGAATCCCATATGATTGCTGGGGTCAGTGATGAGGAGCTATATGTACCAAAATCATGATGTGGTTTGAAACATAATTAGCAACAAGCAGGCATTTAGTCTGGAATTGTCAGAAATTTCTATAGGTGGCAGTTACCTACATCACGTATTTTCTTTGACAATACTCGCTTAATTGTATAATACACAAGGATTTTAATTCATTTGATACAGAGCTCTGCAACAATACTACAATTTTGAAATATTAGTCACATGCACATGATTGCTTTCTCATAATGTAATTAATAAACTCTTTCAGACAGACATGATGTTTCCTTTGAAAAAAATTTATTATTACATATGAATTTTTCTTTTTAAACTTACTAACATTGCAGTAGAAATTCAGGTAAATCAGGTGATAAGAGTCTATGGTTCAGCACAATGTCTGCCAGTCATCATGGTGGTGAGCTCCTTGGAAATTCTTGTCCATTATTTTTCTTGTTTTCACAGTGGTGCTCTTGAGAACATGGCTCTTCTATATATATACTGCATAAACCTTGAAATCTGCTCGTGTTCCTCAAACTTACATAAGATATAGCAGCTCTTATTTCAAAAGCAGACATTTATTGTCTTCCCTATTGTAAAACATGGGTTTTTAAAGCTGTTATCCTCCAGAGGTATGTAAGGAAAGAAAGAGAAGGCAAGAGATAAAGAGTTTTTTGGGGTTTTTTTGTCTGAACTGGGAGAGGAATGCTGCTCGATATCCTGGGCATCCACGGCACCAAGGATCAAGTAACTCTGTTGAGGGCTGTGGGTACAGCAGATGTAAAGCTCTTTTTCCTCAGAAGTGCAAGTATCCTGTGAAAAATCCCAGTGTCTTTTTCAGCCTGCTGACATTCCCAGGAGACCATGGGAGACTGTGTCATGTAAAACAAACCACTGCATGATTCATTTCATTGTTTCATTTCAAGTAGAGGAAAATGTACATTCTGATTTCTCAGCAAACCATGCCCTTAAGTTCAGGTAGTGACAAAGTCATAAAAACGCTTTGTTTTGTTTTGTTTTGTTTCTACCAAGTTCTGTCTTTGTGGTTTGTTTTCTTGCCACCTGAATCTTTCATGGTTTGTACTGCAGACAGCAGAGCTGGGGTGATACATCATGTCAAATCATACAGGCACACTCATGATGTCCAGTCACACCTCCAGTCACTGGGTGCAGCACACTGATAGGAGGAGGTATGGCATGACAAATTCTATGTCTATATCACTATGTGTATGCATGAACAGGTAGAATTGGGGAATTCATCTGATGCTCTTGAATCAGCAGCTGTTTGGGTAAATACTTTTTCCCCTCTAAGGATAGCATAACGAATGCTGAAAGGAGAAAAACCAACAACAAAACAATACAAAAAGTGATTCATACTCATATTCTTAGGCTGGAGACCATGTAGAATAGATATAAGATAGACTGGGAAAAAAAAAAGAAGATAATTTGGTTAAAGTCAATCATTCTCCTCATGAATGTTCAGCTGTGGAGCATCATTTTGTGGTAGATTTATTACAGAGGTATCACTGAAACGAACCACCACATAAAGTCTAGTGGAAGGTGTCCTTGCCCATGGTAGGGGGTTGGAACTAGATTATCTTCAAAGTCCCTTTGAACCCAAACCATTCTATGATTTTTCCTCCTTACTTTCAACATTTTTGTGTTTCTCTTCTCTTAAGCTCAGAGAAGTCCCTGCCTGACATAGCTGAAGATTATATTCGCATCATTGCTAGATTTGTTTTTAATTTCTTCCCATCTACACACGAAGCTCTCTCACATGACCTTTTTGAAGGAACCATCTGGGATAACTGGCTAAGCTGGGTTCTTCTGCCTATTGAGCTGACAATCCACCATGAAGACAGCACACTGGCCTGATAGCTCCCAGCAGGACTTTTGGGATCTTTCGTAATGAATTGGGAAAGAATGGTAGTTGACATCTGTATCAGTGGACTTCAGGATGTTCAAGTCAGCAGGTACCCATGCTTAAAACCTGCCCTCGCACTCTATCATCAGTGGTGAGACTTCTATGTAATCTGATTTCAAAAAAACCCCAAACCAAACTGGTAAAAACCACATGTGGGGTCTAGATGTGAATCCAGGTTTTCTGTAGACGTCAAGATGGATCCCGAGGGTGCATCTCAACAAGATCCAGCAATGAAATATAAATTCTCTGCAAATATCCTCCGTATGCAATTGAGGCAGAGTATGTCCCCAGAATGCCAAAGGAGTGAACAAGAATGGGCAGCTCCAAGGAGGGTATTTGAGTATGGTCCTGCAGTATAGATACTCAATTAGAGCACAGAGAGGATATATTGGCTGGTACAGCCTGAAAACAAGCATCTCATTACCTCTGGAATGAATACATATAATTAAGAGGATTCAAAGGTCACATTTGCTGTCTTTCTGTTATTGTTTTGAAGGGAGAAAAGAAAGAGAGTTTAGGGCAACTTGAAATCTTGCTGTTGAAGTCTCATACTATCTCCTGCTAGATAAAGCAAAATAAATGGACATAAACAAGGATAGAAAAGAACAACAAAGGCCGGTTCTATCTCAGGGAATAATACTTTCTCCTGACTTTACTGTGGCAGAAGCAGACCATACACACTGAGCTCTGACATGCGCACTGGGTTGCTGGGCTGTACAAACAGGTGCTTCCTTCTAATTTGGTCCCAGGTTAGAAGCACTAGAAAAGGTGAATTTTGTTCTAAGAAAACAAATACTATATAGCTGAAAGGATAGGTGAATAGAAATACATGGCTGAAGGAAAACTGGAAAAAGGGAAATTTTATGTTACAGGTGATATTCAAGTTTTAGCACATACAACAAAGTAGCACCTAGTTCCCTTCCTCTGTCCTTTTGCAGCCAGGGTGCATTTCATGACCTGCTTGATGAGTTCAGCAATGATAATAAAAGTTGAGTCTTCCAGCCGGATTCAGTCCCAATAACCCACAAATATAATCCTAAGCAGGACACCAGTCTCATTTTATTACAGTCAAATGAATTGCAACTTTAAAAAATTCTGTTAAAAGTTTTCTCCTATTTGTAAAACCTCTCAGTTCATTATTATCCTCTTGACATTACTGAGAACTTGGATGACTTCTGATGACAGTTTTCTTCCTCTGAATGACTCTTTTATTTGGAAGGATTTTATAAATAGTTTCTTTCCACATACCCTACAGCATAATCTAGTATTTCATGCCTTTAGGTACTCCAAGGATTAATCACCAGTGCAAAAGGTTAGTTCAGAAAGGTACATTCAGATGATCTGATGCCAATAATCACCTAATCAGGAGAGTGGCTAAAATAGTAGCAGAGGTCTTGCAGCAACACAAGGACTGTAGCTCTCTTTGCACTTCTTTCTTCCCCAGTGTCATACTTGAGCTCACTTAGCTCAGATCTGTTTGGACTGGGAGGAGGATGAGCTGAAAAACCCATTTCTGAGTTCCAGTGGCTGGGAAAGCTTTCTATGCCTCAGCCTTTGCACTTGCTGCTAAGGAAAGGGGAGGAGAAGAACGGTTTTAACAGACAGTAAAGGTCAAATGCACAGCCCACACGTGGACCAGGGAGGGCTCTTTCTCTCCAGGAAAAGCAGAAGGATTTTGCTGTTAGACTAGGGAAATAATCTCTCACTTTGTAAGGGAGAATTTGAGCCTTCTCTGGACTTGTCTTGCAAACTGAGAAGCTTTTACTGCTGTGAATTTGCATATGATCATTTGTGCTAAGGAGTTACAGGTCAGTACAGCATGCAAACATTATTTGCTTCCTGCCCTTGAAAGCCACTGCCTATAAAGGCTGCTGCACCTGAAAAACTGACTTAGCCACTCAGGTGGACTGGCTGGTGACTTACATATTTGGTTTCTGACAGCATTATTACCAAGTAGATTGGTACTAGAATAAGGGTTAAATATAGCAGGATTGATCTCTGATCCAGAAGGAAAAAGAAAGGTGCAAGAGACCAAAGCATCGCATATTCTAAAAACAGGAAGAAAATGGGCAGAAGAAAAGATTATATACTAGCTGTAATAGAACTTAGTAAATGAGAGACATGAATGTAAGTATAGAAATACATAGCATGTCAGGTGAAAGTAGATGTTCATGAATACAGACTTAAGGATTACATTTTGTCAGACTAAAACCAACTTCTTGTTATGCATTAAAATGGATTTTTGTGCATAGGTGTTTACAAGCATAGTTTAAGAAGTGGCTCTAGTCTTTTGTAGAGTGAGAAGTGAGATGAACTGTGACAGTTAGTATTCACAAGGAAAAAGGAGAGGTTAGAATGAAGCTGAATTGGCAACCCTGATTTTTATTTTAGCTATCTCTACAAATGCATGAGTCCTACTAAAACAAGAAGGAAGCTAAGCTGAATTTGAGACTAGCATATGGTTCATTGTTTGCCCATCCAAATGAAGTTGGAATGCAGCTTCAACTTGTCAGATTATGTTATAGAGGACATCCAAGATTCTATTATATTCTTATTAACTGTCCAGAACTTAATGAGCTCAATAGAGATAGATTGCTTAATAAGACCCCTCAAAGTGTATTTTTTCTGTCAGGAGATGGGGAAGTAATTTGACCGATCTTGCTGTCCAGGAGTTCAATTTTTTAATCACCTAGATGTATGAAAAAAACCACTTCCCTAGAACATCTACAGGAGTCAGATTTTCCTGTTATGTCATTTATATACTTTCAGTAATTACACTCCATTTACTGGGTCATGGGAACTGACATTTAACTTTGAAGTGAAATGAATAACAATGAATTCACCTCTAATAGTTTCCCCATTACTCTGACCTTGCAAAATTACATTGCGATTATTTTTTGTTGTATGAATTTATCTTTTGTCCTACTAAACACCTATGTTGGGCAAAATAAAAAACAAAAATCAGACAGAAATAACTAAAGTGTTAACTCTATTCTACACAGATCACTAATATGACCTTTGTAAACCACTCATGCTCTGGTCAGGAGCGTTTCAGTTTATCAGCCTGTGAAAGGGAATACTACGAACTTGAGCTCACTCTGTGGGCCCTTCCTGAATCTTGGCAGACCAACCAAATTTTCAGTTGTGGACAAATACATATGGATTATGTTTCAGAGTCAGAAAGTTGCATCCAAAGTTGTGTGCATATTCCTTCTCTCATGACAGAAAACAGAGAGACTTTCCTGGAACCAAAGGCTCTCTCCTTGCTTAGAAACAGTAAAAAAAAAACTAAAAAAGAAAAAAAAAACAAACCAAACCAACCAACCACCAAAATATTCTCCTGAATCCCTTTAACATAATACTCCTTGCAATAATAAACTACTGGGTGTCTTATTACAGTAACAATTTTTCTATTGCCATTATAAAGCAAAAAAAGTCAGATAAACCCTTGTCCTTGAAACATGCAATTTAAAAACAATTCATTATTGCACCAACTCTTATATAGTTTTCCTTTGTTTTATGATGACAGAGAAATTCAACAATTGTGTGCAGATAGAGATTATATTTAGCCTTAAGTGAAATTTAGCCTTAAGTGAAACTGAAATTTTCCTGGGATTTTGATTTAACACAGTGATGTTAACGATATTTAAATCTCCCAAGTGACAGTGATATCATAAAGTCAGTTTATTTTTTATAATTCAAACATTTCATGCCAAGCTGTTTTGGACAGATACTGCTAACATCCTAGACAGACCTATTCTTTTAGACATCTTCTGGACTCCAAACCTGGAAGTATGAAAAGCACAACTCACACAAAAGATTCTGGTTAACACTTGAATCATGTTTGATTCATTTGTTTCAGAACACCTGGTAGCTGAATCTATCACTAGAGAAAGAGACTCCTCCAGCTTTACTGTAATTTGGAAGTGACTGTCACAGGCAGAATGTCACAGCACCTTTGGGAGATACCTCTGGGTTAAAGTTCACTTGAGACTGCAACCAAAGCCCATGACTTTCATATTTTCCAGGTAAGGTGGCAAATTTATGCTTTCCACAAAAGCTACATGATGTTTAGTCTCATCCCAAAAGTCTTTTTTTCTTTTTAAACTCCAAAGTGAATCCTCTTTGATTTTTTTAAGCACTTCATGATGAGACACTGCTCGACTCCTGACATTGATATAAGTAAAAAATAAAAATTATTGTACATAGAAGACAAGACTAACCCAACAGCTATTCTTTCTAACCTATGCTAGAAAGTTTAAAACTGTCTACCAATGAAGCAGGTCAAGATTTGAAGGCTATTCTGCTTTTCAGACTCTTGATATTATGACCTTTGTGTTTTTCCTACGGCCCAGCAAAGACCACAGTTGCTGCACTGTACAGTATATAAAATCAGGCCCCCCAAAATCCTCCCCTGTGGCAGTGCTTAGGGCTAACCAGTGCATCTTTGGAAAAAGGCATAACATTTCACTATGCACTTATGATAATTGTGCACTGGAACAAAATCCTTACGTGTCATCTAAGAGGCCCTAAGGATAAAAGTGGTAAGGTGTCCAACAGACAGATGACTGTCAAAACTCAGGGTTCAATTGCTTCTTGTCAGAGTCTAATTTAATCCTACATTTTCTGTTATAATATCTAATCAAGCACTAATGGCACAGAAAGTGCTCCCCTCACGCACTTAAAGAGCTTTGTGTCCTCTTTAGCCTCTCACAGGAGAGCTTCCAACCATATTTCACATGCATTTGCTATTTCCTCAAACCATTTGTCTTCTATTAGAATAAATCTTTTGATTTTTGACTGTTGAGATGAAAGATAGAACATTTTACCAAGTTTCCTTTACTTTGTGTTGGATTTTCAGTTTTCCTTTTTCTTCCCTGAAATAGATATTACAGGCAGTAGCAAGAGAAATAATTTTATTGGAGATTTTAGAGCTAAAATATTTGTGCCTGGCAACACAACAGTAGTGGGATTAATCCTCAAGTGGGATTAATGCTTCTTCTGCTATGTACTTTACAGACATAGTAAGAGACAGTTCTTGCACTACAGAGTTTTCAAAAAAAAAAAAAAAAAGCAAAACAAAACCAAACCAAACCCAACAAAAATACCCAGTCAAAGAATGAAAGAAATTAAAGCAAATTGCTCTAATTTTAACAATAGGAAGCTTTGTGGAACAGAAATCAAAGAACCCTTGAGATTTTTGTAAAGATAAAACCTTCAGTAATGAATAACATAGGTTTGGGTAGCAAAATATTAAATTTTAATTGTAAAAGTACTAATGTGGAACCTTATAATCGTGGTACTAAGAAAAATAAGAGTGATTTTTATAAGCTTGAAGTAATAGTTTGTAATGATGGTTTTGGTTATTACACATTTAAATAATTATTTGTGTGTATTTGGTGCTGAGAAGAGCAATGACGACAACTTGACTCCTCCTTTATTTTGTAATCTATTTTGTTTTAAATATGTGAGATATAAACTATGAAGGAGGATTCAAGTCTGATTTGGACAGGAATTCATAAAATAATAAATGTCAGAGATGAAGAATGAAGGAGGCAATGAAATGAAATTGAAAAAAAATATGTAAAATAAGGGGAAAAAATTACTTTTTGAATCCAGTTCCTTCTTTTTTTATTAAAAAGGTGCCCAGAGTGCATAAAAATATTGTTTAGAAAGTTATTTAGAAAATAAAGTTTGTTTAGTATGGAATACAGAATATTAAGGACATGGTGGTTCTTCAATTAAAAAATAAATTGAATTTTTAAAAAGAGAAAAGTTACTGATAGTTTTCCAAGGTTCAAAGAAAGGAAAAAATGTACAAATATGGCCAAACATTAGGTCAGGCTGCACGAGAATTATACATAATCTGTTTTAAGAGATTTTTTTAAACAGAAAATTAAACAATCATCTGATTGGTAAGGGTATTATCGACACTGTTGAAAAAAAGTTATTTCCTGGAATTCTTCACAGTTCTCTTATTTCCTGATTACATTTCTTTGCCAGAGCAAGGAACTTACGGAGGAAAGGAAAGACTGAGGGCAGTGGTAACAGGAAGGCTAATAGAGAGTAAATGCTGATCAGGTATCCCAGGATAAATGTTTAGTTCTACAGATGAAATGAAGTTTCCATGCAGGAATCTTTCTTGCCTTCTTTTTCTATAATAGTTTCCCAGGTGACTGTGAAAAATTAATGGCACAGGTCTTGCCTGAGGTTGCAGTTTACTCTTACCGGTCTCGACTGCGTGCGTACAATGATATGTCCAGAGTTACAACTATCTCACCAGCATCTGTGTCTCCTTTCTGCAAGCCTGACAGATGCAGATGTGGGGCTGTATCGGGTTTGAGTGGCAAGGTTTTGGTAGTGGGGAAGCTACAGGGGTGACGTGTCAGAGTAGGTGCCAGAAGCTTCCCACACACCTGACAGAGCCAATGCCAGCCAGCTCCAAGACGAACCTGCTGCTGGCCAGGATCAGATTCATCAGTGACCATCAGGTGGCAGCACCTCTGGGATAATGAGTTTAAGAAGGAGGAAAAAGCTGCAGAAGAGCAACTGCAGCCTGAGAGAGGAGTCAGAATACGTGGAACAGCCCTTCAGAAATGAAGTGCAGAAGGGGGAGCAGGTGCTCCGGGCACCAGAGCAGAGATTCCCTTGCATTCCAGGGAGGTTAACAGTGGAGCAGACTGACATTGCTCAACCCTGGTCAGAAACTCAGCCCCATAGAGCCTTACTCACTCGCTCCTGGTGGGATGGGGGAGAGGATCATGCAAGTGAGGACTTGAGCATTGAGACAAAGACAGTTTAATTGGTAAAGGAAAAGTCATGTGTATGAGCAAAGTAAAACAAGGAATTCATTCACCCTTTCCTATGGTCAGGCAGGTATTCAGCCATCCCCAGGAAAGCTGGGATCTATCACATGGAATGGTGATTTGCAAAGACAAACACTGCATGTTCAAATGTCCCCTCCTTTCTCCTCAGGGGGAGGAGGCAGAGAAGTTGGGACGGAAGCTGAAGAAAGGGGGCTGTTTTTATTTCTCATTATCCTACTTTGAGTGACAAAAAGTTACTTTCCATGAGTTTACACTGTTTTGCCCATGACAATAATTAGCAAATAATCTCCTTGTCATTATCTTGACCCACAAGTCTTTCACTGTATTTTCCTTCTCCTATCCAGAGGGTGGGCACTTGGTGTCCAGCCAAGGTCAATCCATCACATATTCACTGAAGTCCCCTCAAGTCATAAAGAATTCTCCTTCTAACAGAGTGGTTAGAGCTGAGCTCTTAAACTGACCAACCCTTTGCAGAGCACAGAACAGGTGTCTTCAACAGACCTTGTACCACTGATTAGTTAACATGAGTCACAGCTGCAGGGAATAAAACTTAGTGTTTCTGGAGAAGATCATATAGATGCAGGAGTTTTCAAATTAAAATCTGCCAGTTTTGAAGCCTGCAAATATATTTGACCAAGCTTTTAAAAATTAAATTAAATATTAGACAAATGGTAACGAAATACTTCTATTATTTCTACAAAGTTGTCTCAGCTTGAAAACTTGAGACAGTTTGGGGTTGTGTAGTGATCTGTTTTGAAATTCTGAAAAGTTGGGGCTGCATTCATTCCCAAATGGGTTGTCAGAAAGGCTTCAAACAAAGATTTATATTGTGCTGAAGCAACAGTAATCTTAGCTTTACTTTATTTCTGACTAACGTGGCTCCCAAAGAGATCTCAAGGTCCAGAAAAGACAATGAAAATAATTGGTGGGTTGTAAGGAAAAACCATATTTCACCACACAGCACCTCCAGAGAGAGTGTTGTCTTCAAAGTTTAGCAGCAAGCTGAAGTTTTGTTTCATCTAAACTGAGGAGGAAAAGACCAGTTAGCATAAAAACATATATGTCTGATAATCATACGGCCAGTCTGAAGGGCCTTTTATCTGGGTCTGTGGATTCCTATATCTGTATGCTGCTGAGGACATAGTTAGAATTTTGATTACAGAAAAAAGCACCTCCAGAAAGTGCTATATGCAAATACTGGAGAGCATGGGTCAAAGTTTTATGCTTCCTGGGACTGCCTAGCATATTAACAGGTCTAGGGAAAAATGACTGTGGTTAAAAATTAATAGCACGCTGACAAGTATGATTTAAACCTATCCAAATCTAAATCAGTCAGCCCTAGTAAAATCTTCAAATCCTTAAGAGGTAACCCATAGCCAGTAGTGTCAAAAAGAGCTATGAGGATTGGGAAATTAATCTGCATTTCCCTCACATAGCAGTTTTGTCCTTGTATGAAAAGTAAGTGAGGGATTTTGTTGCCCTTGTGTCTTTTATTTAACCTCCATTAGCACTGCATGTAGTAAAATGCTACTGTGTTAAATAAACATTACTTCTTTGAAAAACAAATTAGATTGCAAATAATATGTTACGAGCTGACTGAATTCTTCCTGCCCATTTAGTTGAGATACATCTCCTTTTCCTTCTGTCAAGCAATTGTTGCTTGGAACTTCCTTATGTGCATCAGAAATCTGGATAAATAATTTTCAGATACTGGACTAACTGGAAATTGATTGCTTCCTCTAACTGGCATTTATGGTGTAGCCGGGTCATCTTAATACCATGGCACTGCTTCTGTTTACGAAGTAGGTGACAGAAACTTCCATAATTGCAAAGCTGCAAGGAAGTTATATTTATTTACAGAGAAAATGTTTTGAAGTCTTGAAAATGTTTGCCCTCTTCAGCCGCTGTCCATATGTTAATCAATCATCTGACCTTATGCAATACAGCAAACCAATCTTGATTCAATTATTAATGAAAATCCTTTCTGAAAATTCTCCACAACTTCTGTATATAAGAAAAACATTGATGGCACTGTGCAATACAAAGATTGCAGCGATAAATCAGGCTGTAGAATGAATGGCAACAGCCATATCTGGCTCTAGATCCAAAATGTCATCTATTTTGTTATTTTCTTTATGGTAGCACACTGTTACGTGTTAAGTGCTTTGCTTTCAGGAAGGACAGACGAAGATCCTATTTAAAGGAGTTCAAGTTGAGGACAGGCTAGTAATAAAAAGATTAAGGAGAAAAGAGGCAACAGTAGATGATTCATACAAATACCAGTTGGGCACTTTGCTGCAAAAGTGTTGGGTTTTTTCTTTTTTTAACAGAAGTTTAAATGTGGAGTGGAGAGAGACGTTAACTGGTAACTTCAAACCACTTCAGTTGCATTAGAAGTTTATTTCACTGGCTGATTCATTGTAATTTTAACCTACAATCACAGCCTATTCACAATTATTGCGTTACTATTCAATAATTGCAAACTGGGAATCACTGGCTTCTGTCTGAGCCTCAGAGAGGTGTATTTTAATTCTGCTCTGGTTTGGACATGTCTTCCAGCTGCTTCCACATGAACATTAGAGATCTGCTTCTGAGTGGATGCACAGTTTTGAGGTATTTAAACTTTCTCCATTTCTCTGCTTTGGTTTGCAAAATTATTTTGGTACATAGGAAGCAGGCTTCTGCCAGAAGACAATAATTGAGAAATTTCTCTCCACATGGGTGAATAAAGTCTGCTGTCCCCTAATGGAGAAGAGAAGGAAGGAAATAATGTCCAATCATTGAGATAGCTTTGAAATATCCAAAGAGTATGCTTGGATCAAGGGACCAGAGTAAATTTATCTGAAGTACACCCTTGAATCACTCCAGATTACTTCCTAACATAAGCAAATCCTTTCTGTGTCCAACACGGCTTCAGGTGGCTTTGTTGCTCTTGTTTACCTAATGCATAAAATAAATTAATAGTGCTTAATGAAGATGGAAAGATAGAAAATATATTAAATTTATTGATATAAAGTGCTTTGAGAACTTTGGAAATTAGTCTTGTAAAATGGCAAATCATTACCACATGAAATAAATTCCTTATTCTCTTGAAATCCAATGAGGTAAACAATATAACCATTTTAACATTCAGAATTCAGCAGCACTTAGCATTGCTTAATAAAGAAAGCAATAAGAAGGAAAGAAGGAGTGCAAGTAAGCTACTGCAATGCCTACGGCAACTCCAGGGTTAGGCAAAGAACTAGTGTGAAAGAATCTCATTATAAAGAGAAACAATATTTGCATTTTACTGTTTCTTTTGTTGAGTGTTGTATTTAAAGAGAAGGTAATCTATCAGTATTAGATATCTAATTTAAAAATTTAATTTAAATTGGTTCCTTTTTCCTTTTCAGTTCACCCATTTTTTATTGAATTTTATAATAGCATAATCATATATAAAAAAAGAGCAAAACTGGGTAATTATATGCACAATGATTTTTAAAATTCAGTAACAATAGCAAGGATGAGATGAAAAGTGCTCATACACTATTATAGTGTCAAGGCATAGTCCACACATTAGGAACAGTCACAGGGTTAGTACTAAGAAACAAAAGATACCTCTTTAATATTCTAGATAGCAAAGACAGACAGACAGACAGATAGATAAGACAGATGGATATGGGGTGTGTGTATATACATAAATATATACACATAAGTTTACCAAAGAAATTGCAGTGCAGGTTGGCTTCTTTCTGCCTTTCCTAGAACATGCTGTGAGCACAGCATCAGCGTGTGCTACAGATCTTCCCCTCCAGCCACCTCATATACACACAAGAGGCACTGAATCAGCAACCTTCGGGTTCCAGAGCAAAAGGAACTGCTTTAGCTTGACCTGAAGAACCAATACATATGCTGCTGTCAAAGAAAAGGTGTTGCCCAAGTGTGTCACATTTATCATTTACCTGGTCCAGGCTTCCAATGCTTGGAAGCCTCAGATGAGACTCTATTTGGCATTTCTATTTTTATAGCTAATAAAAATTCTTATAATTTTCCACAAACCAGAAATAAACCACTGCTTAGTTGTACATCCAGAGAGGAGACTGAAAAAGAATCAACTAAAGCATTAATCCAGTGGAAACCTGAAGACAGGGACTGGATTTTAGCCAGAGCCTTGCATTTGTCACTTTTATTCTGTAATCTGGCTTTCAGTACAGGACAATTATTTTCAGTAGACATCAGTCTCTACCACATCCAGAAAGAAACTGAATTTTAATGGTTGAAAATGAAGGGGTTTTTTTCAGTTCTTCTACAGCTTGGCCCAGAAATATGCTCTAAAATATGTAAGCCATGATAATTCTTTGTAGTTAGACAGCCAATTATATTTGTCATCTGAGGCTTAAAACAAAGCAAAAATTTAAATAGCACATCGATTCCTAAAGATATTAATTTTAGAAATTTTTATCATGTAATGTCAAAAGCAAGAATTTAAAAATTCTCAAAACCTAATTTCAAAGCCATAAATTTCACTTTGCTGTTAAACTATAAAAAGAATGGATTTACTGTAGGTCCTTTCCCCCCCCAAATTGTGTATTTTTTCCGGGAAGTATATTGCCTTACAGGAGAATAAAAATAGCATCTTTCAGCAAGTTAGTACCTATTGGAGGCTACTTAGAAGAGTAAATTCTTCTAGGTTGACACAAAAGCTTACAGAGTTAAAGACCAAAAGTTTCTTCCTTACACAGTGATTTCCCCAGTATTTGTAGTGGCAAAAGAATCCCTTTCATTCTGTAAAGGGTATGTTTAGTTGATCCATATAACCTACTCACAATATCCCAAGGGAGAACACTAATTATATAACGATGTGAATATGTTGTTTCAACAAATAGGAACAGAATAAGGCTTCTACCACCCACATAAATCTCTAAATAGAATTCAGCATGTTCTTCCTTTCCCTGTGATCAGATAATATTTAAGTATCTTAGTTGCTCAAGGTCTTTCCAAGTTTTTAATGTCATTTTCATATTATTGAAAAAATTTTATCATTCATTTAATTCTCAATTTCTCTGATGCGGAGACATTTTTGCATTAAAGACTGCATGACCAACTTCATAGCTCATTCACCTGGGGACCCTGTGTCTTACAGTTTACTTTTATTCTAATTCAGCAATAAGACTAGGAATAATTTAGAGAAGAAACTTTCGAGGCACATTCATCAGATAAATGTATGCACATATATGTGTGTGTGCTCCTATGCATTTAAACTCAATTCAGTTTTGTCCTCCTGAAATACACTGAAAGTATTGAACTAAAACTATTTAATGTCTTATTAAGTAAAATTTTAACATTTCCTGCATGAAGTGCCTTTAGAACAGAGTCCTCCTGCTTTGCTAGACTCCTTGTCAGAAGTGTAGCTAAATTTTACCAATCTTTTTTCAGATTTACTGAAGTTATGAACCAGCTGCTTTCAGATCAGTGTTTTCCCTCTGTGATCTTTGGCAGATATGATTGTTTCCATAGAGGTGCTGTTGTCTTCTAACCTCCTTTACTTTCAACTCCTGGTACTTCAGTCTGGTAAAAAAAAGCTGTTGTCACTCTTGGCATTGTTTCCCAGGATTGAGAAATGAGAAAAGGGGGCGTGGTGAGAACTAGTCATCATTTGGAGCTGAGAGGAGGGATATGTTATGTACAGGTGGGAGTGCCTCATGTGGGTACAGGGAATGTGTCATTGGCAGGCCTAGAGGAGGGGTGACATGTTGGTGAATTCACTAAAATTGAGAAGAGAGAAATTTCACAGCGAATGGGGTGATATGAATACCTTCCTGCCTTTGGGATAATTAGCCAAATTTTAATTCACCTAATCAAACTCCTACACACAGGGTCATCAGAGAGAATTCATAATGAGGGGAAGATGAAACTTCATAGTTTCCCAAACCCAAAGTCTTCCCCCTAAGGAAAAGAAAACTGGAAAAACTAGTTATTTTGGAGGTTTTGGAGTTGGCAGTGTAGTGAGAGAGTACAAGGACCATTAGTAAGCACATCAAGGCAAGAATTGCATGAATGGCAATTATGCTCAAGACATCTGGTTCTGTTAACCAGCCAAATTTTTTAACTTCCTGTAAAAAAAAACAGAAAAAAAAATCTTGGTGACTCCAGAACTGACCCTTACTCATTCTTTTCCCAGAATTTTACTTGACAAGATTGTCCACTTTTCAGAAGTTTCTTTAAGGACACCAATTTATCTTTTGTTCTGTCAAAAGCTGCACCCCATCAAAGCAGTTTCCTTCTGTGTGCTCCTCTTGGTCTCAACAAGCTGAGGAACTCCTTGTTTTCTGAGCAAGATGAGAAAGAGCGGAGGGATGAGTAAAAGCAACATGGAGGGACAAGACAAAAGAAAGAGTAAAGCAGATTATAATAATCATTAAGTGCCTCTATATAGACATGCTTGCCCTAATGTTGCAGACCCCTTTTTACTCTCACACTTTCAAAGAACACATCACATTGAAAAGAAAGCAGAAATTACTGGCATATCACCTCCCAAAGAACACAACAAAGTCACACAACAACTTGCAACATATTTATAGCTCTTTTCAAAGGAAATATCTTATTACATAGAAAAGACTATTCTTATGGCCCACTTCACCTCAGAATATACAGAGGGCTGTGGAGATGTTGACATGTTTGGATATTAGGATCTGTAGTCATTTAATTCACAGCTCTAATACAGAGAAACAGAAAAACAAATCCAAATTATAACTGCTTTCTCTCCTCTGCTCATTCCATTACAAGGCTCATAAGTTGCCTAAGCATTCACTTTGCAGCCAGGTGTGACCTAAGATCTTCAATACATTTCTAATGATCTTTTTGCCTAGCTTGAATATTAAAGAATGATGCACTTAAATTTTCCTTATAATGTGCACTGAAGACATTTTCAAGGATAAAAGTTTTTCTGGTTCCTTATCCTAAGGCTTTGTTCTGTGAGTTCCGGTTACCATGTCACCTTATGTAGCACACTCAAAAATATATTAGCTTACTTAATGACCTTTGTTATTAAAGAGGTCTCTTAAGTTATCCCACGGCATTTTAGGAAGAATATGGCAATTATGAATCATAAAAATTAAACTGTAAACATGTTTCAACTGCATTCTTTATTTTGTTTAATTTGAACTGTCTTCTTCTGGTAATTATAATATTTATTTTTAATTGTAAAATAAAATTAATATTAAAAGCCCTCTGGGAATCAAATAAAAATTGACATTAAATATATTCTGCACAAAGATTTATGAAGATGATGTTTTGAACTTTTCCTACATACCAGGTAATATTCAGTGTCATACAATGGAAAAATTAATCTCATTAGGATTCAGGTAATTTGGTACAAACTTCTAACATTGAATTCAATCTACTGGATAAGGTACAAGAGTAACTGAACTCCAAACATTTGCAAGTTTTCCACTCTTTTCAAAATACTAAACAAAAATGAGTCTACACAAAAGACTTTGCCTGTTTTTCTAGTCTCTTTTCTTCATGAACTTGAACATATTTTCTTGTGTTATTTAGGGGATAAGTAATATGATATAAAAAACATGTAGAAGTCAGTATGTAACTATATATATATATTTATAAAAATTCACTTTGGAAACTCTCTTGCTTGCAACTCCACATTCAAATGTATATTAAACAAATTGCAACTCTATTCCAGTTTTGTTGGTGGTGTTAGGTCCAACATTCTTGGCTTTCTCTTTTCTTCTTGTTGAGTTAGTTAAGGAGTTTCTTCATTCCATTTAATAAAAAATATCCAGTGATACTCTTTCCTGGATCTTCCTACTCTATCATGCCAAAATAGCAGGACCCATCAGTCTTCTGATTGTTTTTTGTAATTTACAAATTGAAAAAAAGTCCATGTAAACTGTCTAAGGCATACACTTGAAATGTTCTTCAATGTATAACCTAAATGCCTGATCAGACTGAAAGCTCTTATTTTTCCCTTTTCTTTCTCTACATGAAGAAAAGGCTCTGGGTTCATAGTGTTTATCTGTCTAAAGTTTGATTTGCCTAACATGCCCTTACTGTTTGTTTGCTTTTCTGAGACAACAATTCCATGACAGGAGATGGTGATGAAATTTCAGACCTTTGAGGAGTTAGGTTTGGAAGCCCATGGAATTCTGTTAGATCTTGTGAAGCTTGGTAAAAAGGCAAATATAATGTCCTTGTTTAAAAAGGAGATAAAACAGAGCTGTAGAAATGGAGACAAGTCAATCAGCTTTATTAATTTCCTAGAAAAGTGCTGCACAAGGATAATCAGACAATTTGTATGTACCTGGAAGTTGTGATGACCGGTGAGCCTACGGAACAAGGAACAAAGACAGTCCACTGGTGGGACAGTCTCTAAGATCAGAGATCCTCCCTCCCCAGGTTAGGGTGAACAGAAGAAGCTTCCCCCAGGATGCTTTGCCCTGCTGCGTTAACGTACTCCTGTTCTACTTTCCCAGCTGGCCCGCTGGCCTCCCTGCCCCTTTTTACCTAATATGTCCCTACCCTAGAAGGTTCTCCACTCCCTGTTCCCCCATTGGCCCTTGCCCCATGGCCGCTCCCTCAAAGTTCCCCATTGGTTCCCTTACCCCAGCCCCAGCTCTGTACCGCCCCCGTGCCCTCAGATCATTGGTCTCTGATGCTCACCCTGCTCCCGTATATAACCCTGGACCCTCTCATGTTCTTTGTCTTTGTCCCAGGAACCCTTTGTATGTGTGGCTGCAATAGACTCGATCTGTGGAACCCCATACAGAGACACTTCCGACTTCTTTGTTGTCAACCTGTTTTAAGGAGCTATCCATGCGTGTGTGCGTGCACGTGTGTGGGCGTGCGGTGGTCCTGCCAAGCGGCTTCACCTTGGAGACACTTTCAGGAAGGTCGCGACACCTCACCATCCGGCACCGACAAACTGCAGGGATCGCGACACCTGGATAATAACAAAATGGTGAATAACAGCCAGTGTAAGTTTTACCANGGAGCTATCCATGCGTGTGTGCGTGCACGTGTGTGGGCGTGCGGTGGTCCTGCCAAGCGGCTTCACCTTGGAGACACTTTCAGGAAGGTCGCGACACCTCACCATCCGGCACCGACAAACTGCAGGGATCGCGACACCTGGATAATAACAAAATGGTGAATAACAGCCAGTGTAAGTTTTACCAAAACAATCTAGGTTTTATTTTTTAATTTTTTTTATAGCAGGGTAGCAGACTTTTTGGGAAGAGGAGAGGCAGTCGTGCTATCGTTTTCATATGATCCTGTTGCCATATATCTTCATTTTTTGGACTGGTCTTGGTTTGTTTTCTCTCATGCAGCATTCTTAAAAGTTTGAAATGGAAACATCATTTGCATAATATTAGTGCAGCATAGGTGCAAAGATGTTTGAAAGCTGAATATAAAGAACAGTTTTCAATAGTTCATATGCAGAACATTAGGTTGCACCAAAATAGTCCCTGCCAAGATATATCTTGTGTGACACTCACAAGTATTTTAGTGAATAAACGTTTGAGTAAAGAGTAGATGTATTAAATCTGTCAGTAACTGAGGTCAAAGGGATTGTCACTATATTGGGATATGCAAATAAAGCCCAAAATTATCTTAATACAGAAGAGAGAGAGAACTCTCAGAAAAAAATGCACCATTTGGTAGGAATAAGTGCAAGATGCTATTCCCAAATGAGAACAATCTAGCATATGAATAGGGAACGGGAGAGAGCTGACCAAGATAACACTACAAATATGGATCTGGGGACTCTTGGGGATAAAAAACTGAATTTTATTTACAATTCAGAAAGAAATAAGATTTCGTCCTGGGGATATAAAAACATAAGTAATATCTCCAGAACTCCTGCATAAATCTTTCCACTTTTCTTGGCACAGGCGAGAATTTCATTAGATTCTCTGAGTGGCACCATGCTTCTGTGGCTTTAGTTAACAGGGTCCATTACAAGTCTTAAGAATAATTTTGCTGGTCAAATCAGACATTTACACTCTTCCTCAATTTTGTTGTAAAAGCTTTCATGACAGCTTGTATTTCAGTTACCACGTTTTTTTATGTACTACTAGTATTTTTCTTACAGCAAGGTGATTCTTTAGAAGGTTTTTTGGTTGGTTGGTTGGTTTGGGGAAGCAAGGGGAGTGTGGTGGGGTGTTTTTGTCTTTTTGTTTGTTTTGTTTTATTTCTCGTGTGTGTGGCTTTTTTTGTGTATGAGTGGGTTTGTTGGTTGGTTGGTTGTTTTTTGGTGGGGTTTTATTGCCCTATTTTTGTCTGCAGTGATCTAGCACTAGTTTTAGCCAGAGTTTTTGAAACAGAGTCAGAACTCACATGAACTTGCTCTTAGTGTCTTGTTCTCTCTTTTGTTCTCTTGATGTTAATAAGTAAGGGGGAG
Organism: Ifrita kowaldi; assembly: GCA_013398055.1. NCBI lineage: Eukaryota > Metazoa > Chordata > Aves > Passeriformes > Cinclosomatidae > Ifrita > Ifrita kowaldi. The sequence continues at coordinate 285,954 of VZRS01009539.1, forward strand.
AAATGTGTGTTATCAAAAAAGGGTTTCCTCTTATAAGCAGAAGTTTGTGCATTGATTTGTCTCAAAAAAGACTAATTAAAACTTACAAACTGCTTTAGCTGTGAACTCTAAATTCATGTCTTGAGGAAAATCTGCTTGCATACCCACAAGATTATTTTTCCATGATATACAAATACCAGTGTATCAGTCTTTTGGGTCTGAGGAAATCAAGGCAACTTGATGGCTTTTTACCATTGCAGTCAAAGATACATTAGAATATTTGTGTTCCCAGGCCATATAATGAGGCACCCTCTTCTATCACCTCTTAAGTCTTTGGATGTTTTAAAGGCAGAACAGGTGGTGTCATTTACTCTCTGAGGAGCCATGTAGTACTTTTAAGACTGGCTTTGAGTTTTTCCAGATAGATATACGTATATGTATACATATTTATTTTCAACTTCTTTGTACTTGTACAATCACTTGACTAGGTCTCTTAAGAGAGGCTAATATTAAACCCTTCTCTGGGTTAGATCAGATTCAAGCCCACCATTTATAATGTGTAAATAACATTCACAACAGATTTCTTTCCTTTTTGAAATAATCAGCTATTGATGTCAAGAAGATATGACACATGCCATATCTTTTCACTCATCAGAAGTCCTTGAAAACTTTCAAACCCCACTTCTCTAATGTGGAGCTATCTTATAGTCTAGACATAATGAGGTGAACAGTCTTTTGCTAAAAGAATCATAGATACTGATGCTTTTGCAATGGTGAAAACAGTGGGAATATAAATAAAAAATGCTATGGTTTGTGGCTATGTTTATTTTAATTACAAAGCAGTGCCAAGGTTTGCTTTCTGGCCTTAAAGCCAAATGGCAAAATTACAGCACATTCATTTTACTAATCTCTCTTAGCCTCGGAAATAGGGTGGCCACATGCAAAGTGCCTAATCAGAATAATTCCTGGCCCAGGCTGTCTTCTCAAATACACCTGTTATTTGAAAGTGCTGGTTGGCCTGAGTTAAAGTAATTTCAGTATTTATCCTCCATAGATGACTGTGTTCCAGTGCAAGGGCCTGTCCTCTCACGCTAATTTGCTCTTCTGAGAAACTGAGATGGATGGAAATTTGGTTAGCTGGCTGGATATGGAACTAGAAATAATTTGCCTTTGACAATGAAAAAGATACTTTGATTTTGTTAAATTGTTTAGTTAATCAATTTTTCTGGCATGTTGATTTCCTGGTTTGGAATGTGTTTATCTTGAAATGACATGTGCAGGCTAGGCGGTTTTCACACGACAGATTTTGTTAAGATACTATAAGAGCCCTTAAATAGAATTAGCTATCCCAACATTTTGTGGATGGTATGACCATAGATTTAAATGAATATGTAAATTGCAGATTGCAAATTGAATTATAGAAAGGCATTCTGAACACTCATTCCTTGTCACTTTGCCCAAGATATATCTTTAGCATCTGCTGCTCATTTGCTCTGCCAGGCCAAGGACTTTGTGGATATGAAAAGAGTAATATAGTTCTTCCTTTGTATTACTGTCATTTTGGATTTCTACTGTTAAGATTCCTAAATTTTGGTAAGAACTTTAATATGGTAATTACAATTAACTAGACAAATTAAAATGTGATACCTAGCCAGAATATAATCCTTCTGTAATTTGAGACATTCAGTATTGTTGTGTTCTATCCCTCTTTCCAAAACACACTGGATTCAGAAATGTTACCCTAGATTTTGTGCTGCTGTTATATGCTGACACTGGACTGCAGACCTAAGGATTTTCTCAAACATAGATTCAAAAGTTACTTTTAAAATTATCTTGTTTTACCTTCAGTGATATTTTGACACAGCTAATATACTTTAAAGGGTGAAACACCAAGAAAATCTTTTTATTGATATTTAATTGAAAAATTCCTCCAGGAACTTCTGTTGATGAGAGGCAAGCCAGGTTTTGCATTCTGTTTCTGTAGCAAATTCTATAGTTCTACAGTTAAACTTGTACTTGCCATGCTTTCTAAACTGTTTTTTTCCTCTAGGTTGAAATTACTGCTTCTAATCCCAAAAAGACAAAGAAGCAGAGGGCTTCTTTTCTCTTTTCTCTTTTCTCTTTTCTCTTTTCTCTTTTCTCTTTTCTCTTTTCTCTTNATATATATATATAGATACATTAATAACATTAATATAATATTTAATGAATATGGTTATATTAATAATTTAATATAATTATTAATATAATAATAATGTATTATATTATTAATCTTTTGAGGGGTATCTCTCTTTCTGACTGCTGAAGTTTATTGCGACATTCAGTGAGAATGATAACAAAAATTGTGTCATTGTTCCTTGCTGTCCTATCTACAGTAAAATTATTTGATTTGATTTCCTTTTTAAATGAAAATCCACACTTACAGGTGGATCCAACCTATGACTAAGGTTTTGTAAGAATTGCGGAGTCGCAAATGAATGCTGAACATGGTTTAAATAGTTCAGGTCACTGGAACTGGCACTGTCCTCTGCCACCAAAACAGCAAGAAATCCTTTTTTGCCCTTTGAAAATAGAGTTCAGGTTGATACATTTCTCTTGATGCATGCAGTGTTTCTCTAATAAATGTCAGTCTGAGTGATTTCTGGTTGTTGTTTATTTTTAGTTGATTTTGGTTGGTAGGTTGATTTTTTTCTTTTGTTGGTTTTGTTGGTTTGGGTTTTTTTGTTTTTCTGACAAAATTAACTGAAGATTTTTAATTTGAGCCCAATAGTTTGCATTTAGCTGGTACACTTCACATATATGACGTAAAGCTGAGTGTGTTGTACACTTGAAGTGATATGTTTCTTCTGTTTCTTTCTGCAATATGCACATGCTACTCTTCACTTTCATTTCAAACTTTCAGAGTGGAGAAACATGATTACTTTTCTCTTTGTTATTACCATATATCGTTTCGCCAAACAGACATCTTCCCAACAACCCAGTCCAGCTCTTTTGCACTCTACCTGCCTGAACAGAGATTCACCACTTGAAGAAGCTGTTTACTGTTGTCACAGACACATGCACATTTCTTGAGGTATTAGCGCTGCTCATCTAAATGCTATATTGGAGTTTTCTATAGGCCTCCTTAAAAAAAATATTGCTTCCTTGTTAAAGGAGAGCACAAACGCGGAATTCTAATACTTGTGATCCATCAACTAGTGAAATCAGAAAAAGAAAGAGGATTCTGGTCCCCATGTCAAAGCCTAGGTTATACATTTTTACTTTAGAAAACCTTTCCAAGAAAAAGATGAGAAATGGCTTGTTCTTCTGGGTCCATGAGTTCTGGAGGTTTAGACTATGTTTACTGTCTGAGGGGAAAGGTTCAATGATCCAGAACAACTGTTGTTTTCCACACTATCCTGAGAATGTCTGGCTAAGCTCAGATTTCCCAGTTCCTGGGCAAGAGTTCCAGCCACCCCTGTAATGCTTGGAGAGCATATGTCAGTGCCACCAAGAGCAGCATCTTTCAAGAAAACAGTACTCCTGCTCTTTCTGCGTAATAAACACAAGAAAATGCATCATAAAACTTAAAGTTTTTAATCTTCTTTTACAAACACATGTGAGATGGAAATTCAGCTTCTGGCCACCTTTAGACACTAGGCATCTAGTCTAAGCAGGTCATCAGGCTTCTCTTTATGGTGAAAAATAAGAGTTAAATGCCATTAGAAGTCATCCCATCCCATTGTAATGTAGTTGGAACAAATGATCAACTATAAATTTTTATCTCTCCAAGAAAGAACCTAGACACTTCAATTTTAAAATCAGCCCTCAGAAACCTAAAGTTAAGAAAGATGAGTCTCACTTTTACAGGGATTGACTTAATAACATGAATATGTAGTTTAGGGTACTATTTGGCTGGGGTGATATAAAATTAAATCTTTTTAGTGGTTTGCATAAGGGTCTTTTTTTCCCTAAGTTTTCCTCTTTCTTATTATGTCAAGATGTTGTAAATGCACGGTCTAGAGCTGCTGATCTGTGTGGTCATTGGAGGCTACAGCAGACTCATAAGACTACTGCCATGTATTCAATATTTTTCATTTTAATTGGTTATCAAGGAAAATTTGATTTCCTGAATAAGAATGATTTATTGTCTTCATTGTGGCTTACTGAATAGGTATGTAATTGTCAGGAATAGGTTTGTGTTCTGTCTCTGGAACAAATGAGCCTGCTCAGGTCTCATTTCTCTCTTTTACATTTGTGGGTTTTATCATATACTAATCCTACAATACGTTATAATTGTGATCAGGCTCTGAATTCACTGCATTAACAAAAGACTCCAGATTTTTAAGCTTTAAAAACCCTGTGATTTTAATTTTCAAGGTTGCATCATCAGCATTTCTAAACAGTTACAAGTTAGCTAATAAGTAATCATCTCCAAGAACAGTTTGTCTTCCATATCATCAAACTCTTTTATAGGCTCCACATCACAAAGGAATGCTGTGTGCTTTTCAGACCGTCAGCACTTGCTGTGATTGAGAAGTGGATGATGTTGTAATCTCTGTCAGAGTCAATGGGCAGCTGAAGTTGTTTTTTTGAACTCCAAATACTCCTTTGATGTTAGTTTCTTAAGCGAAAACTTAGAAAAGGAAATTGCTATTGTAAGCATCTTTTTGACTCATGTAATCTGTTTTTATTGGTATATGTTGGCTGGAAGGTTTGTACTCTGGATTTAAGTGCAATCAGTTTTCCCTTCAAAAATGTCTGCTTTTTGTTTGTGTATTGAACTCTCTGCTGAACAAAGAAAAGATAAACTTTTCCACATTACTGGAAAAGCTTTCTTTTCAGTTATACTCAAGCAGCAGCTCAGCTTCTAGTATTTCATGTGTAAGGACAACCGATTAACATTCCTTTTCTGATGAATTGTGTATCAAGTGATGACAGACACCTAAAGTCACATGCTCTGCTACATTCTATCTGATAATAGTTCATAATTTTTATTTAAAAAAAACAAACAAAACCACTCCTCATTTCTTTGGTTTTTCAGAAGCAGTTTTGCATGATGAAGACATGCAATCATGACCATCTGTGATCCATCCCCCTATCAAAACTGAGGAAATGTATTACACGTTTTGCTTTCTGTTTATTTTTCTTTTTTCTTCCTTTAATAATGCATCTAGAAACTTCTATAGGAGGGGCTAACATGATTTATGCAATGTAATACTTTTTATGACGATGTTTAAGTCTGTTTGTTCACAAACACTGTATATATATATATATATGTCTGTCTTCATGTAACATTTAATCTCCTCTTACAGTTAACAGAGAAATAGTGGACATAGCCCTTGGAATACAGAAGGCTGACTGCCTCTAGATACATCCATGTGAGCAAATTAAACAGAGAGAAGATGGTGGCTCAGGTATTGGATGTTAATCATTCACAATATTAAGTTATCCTTGGTCTAGTTTTAGATTATTTCCAAGAGTACTCACCTGAATAATTCCCAGGCATGCTTTGAAACATAGCGTAGGTCAGAGATTATTTACAAAAGGTAATTTGGATGGTGCCAACCTGTTTTGGACACATAATTATGCCACACAAGTTGACCTCCAGGGCTTTGAAGTTCAGTTATACTTTGTAAGATTCTGTTCTCAGTAAGTTTGCTTTGGTTACCCACAGGCGTGAGATGCTCCACCAAGCCCTGTCCAGCCCTCAGAGCTCTAAAAGGACATGGAACTCTCCTGGGTTCTCTGCTGCATCTGTGACCCGTCAGGAGATATTCCATGTAATGTAGTGTACCTCAAATGATGTTAGATATTGGTGTGAGGCCAACTGAATCAAGACCTACATATTTTCTTCAGGGTGAGCTGAAAAGCTGTCTACGTTCCATTAACTGTATTGTTGGAAGAGTCTCAAATGGCACAAGTCTACTGTGTTTGGCCAACTGAATGTGTTCTAGGAAGCCTAAATATTTTTTCTTATGCTTTCATACAGTTTAGGTCAGTTTAAAAAGGACTACATTTAAAGTCCACTTTTCAGGAAAGGAATATATATTTGTAGGTTAGTATGAAGGCCATTTTGAGTTGTCTGTTTTGTTATGAGATGGCACGAATTTTACAAGTAGTCTTCCTGTCCAGCAGGTATGTTCTATGCACCTAATTCAGAAATAGGTGCCTATTCAGCAGATATTCAGTTATTAGTGCACCTGTTGCATACCAGTATAATGACTTCTCTTTGCAGGAGTACAGATAGCTGCTTGTTTTGCCAGTCTACGGTATAACCTGCAATCATATTGATGTAGCCAGTTGTTATTTATATGTATGTAGATCTTCCACTTGCTTTGAGAGTTCAGCTGTCCTGCCACAGGTGCTCATGACTACTTCTGATGACAAGGTCAATCGTTGCTTGCAAGCCTTGCCATTTCCTTGCAGCTTCTTTTTTATATTTGCCCACAGTTTTCCACTTGTGTGACAGCATGTGAGTATTGTGCTTGTGCCGTTTTCAATCCTTAGACATTTTCCAGCTTCTCTACTAACTGCATTGGCTCTGTTGCCAGCTGCTCTAACAGAGATGCAATCATAAACTGGTTGTTATAGTCTACTTGTGTTTGTTGCTTTTTGCTAATGTCAGCATGGGGTAGAATTGGAAGTTTTCTGGCAGTTTCTGGCTCTTTTATACACACAATGTTCCTGTCTCTTCTCATTTCTTCAAGTGAATGAGGATATGTGTTAGGTTGCACTAGGCTCTCTACAGCTGGTTGCGACTTCTATTTAGTTTAAATTAAGTGTGGGTTCTTCTGCTATCTTACGGGTAAGTTAATATCAAACATATGAGGCTTTGATTTATTATTTTTACCTTCTTCAGTTAGCAATTCCAAGAATTTATTGTCCACCTTTTCGACTGTGGAAATTTCACTCGTATCTTCTAAGATTCCTGCTCAACCCATACAAATCTAAAGTCTGACAAATCTAAGAGTAAGATGAGGAAAATATTTATTTCAAAGATACCTTCCTTAAATTCTGGGAGTTTGGAAATGTCCCATAAGAACCTTTCTGTCCATGTTTTGGTCTCAGCCTCTCACAGGTATCTGTCCTGTATTTCAGTGTCGCATGGAAACTAGTACTACTGACATCCCTGTCTTTTTGTCTTTCTCTTTTTACCCCATTTGACTTTCTCAGGTAAGATCAGGAACCATCATTCTCCTATTCCCTTATCTTTGCCTTGAGGAGTCAATTAAAATGCAGTGCTTCCTGTACACCCTCTGCATCTTTGCTTTAAAAAGCAAATGAGTCCTTCCTCCCGCTGGGTTCCTCTCCCCTTCTACCCATTTTTATAGTGAGTGAAAATAGGGCTCCTTGAATCTCCTATGCCATCTCATCTGTATTGAAATTGCCATCTCATCTGTACTGAAATAATTCCTGTGTTTGGAATATTTTATTTCATTCCTCATTAACAAATATTTTCACGTTTCTGTGAATGACTGTATTATTAACTTGAATGTATTATGCATAGACATATGTATCAATAGAGACAGATACAGTGTAAATTTGAAATGATTTGCGACTGGAAACAGGCTGAGGTGGATACTGTAAGATTAACTGTAGCCCAGAATATTAACCCTGAGAACAGTATGTACTTTCCCAGCCCCACTGTATAATGTCCGTTTTCTGTTAACTACCCCAAATTTCCTTCCTCTTCTTTTTTTTTTGTTTGGTTGGTTGGTTTTTTCTTGTTTTTCCAATGAGGAAATTCAAGTTTGTATTCTTAGCTCTACTTGACAGCAACTAGAGTTATCACAAAATCATAAGGTTTGGGAAAGGGCCTCGGAGACAGTGGTTGATGCTGGTTGTATGCCAGGCAGGTAACTCTAACATGGAAAAGAGCACCCCTGGAGAGATGTGTGATAGACTGGGCAAGGGTGAGAATTCCCGTGGTGTCTCATATCTGGTTCTTCAGGCACCACTTTGCATGTGAGAGGCTGTAGGCTGTGAATGCCTATTGCATTCCTGTTTCCTCATATTTCAAAGGTATATTTTGCTTGTCAGGATTCAACCCTATAAGCCTTACTTTTAGTTTGACCTTTTCCAGAGCCCACACCATGCCATCTTCCACCTAATTAGCTATATCTTCAGAGATATTTTGTGAGTGTGTCGCATTTCTGTTTTAGACTCTAAGCCTGATTTGATGAGCTAATGATCCTATTAGTAGACTCAGCATGGTAGTGACATTTTCAGAAATATTATATAGGAAAAGATTGGGAAATAGTTTGTGCTTCTTACACATTACTCATTGTCTTCCTGTTCCATCCTTCAAAGAATCTGCATGATGACATTTTAAGGATAAATAGAATAAAAATATTTTACAACTGGGTGGCAACATTCTGCTGATTCTCAGTTTGCTTGGGAAAACTGCTCTTGGGATCAGAATGTCTTGCTTCATTCCGAATTACCTAAGGAGTTTTTGGGTGTTTTTACTGTTTACAAAATTTTGCTGTATTTGTTTTCATTTGAACTAAATTGTTACTGGAAATGTTCTTCCTGTCTCCTATTATGCCAATTTTCTACCCCAATTTTTATGAAAAAGTCAGGCTCTGACTGTAGCAGCTAAGCTGTGGCTTGAGCAGCTAAGTACTCAATTGGTATTCAGGGATATGTTTCCAAATTTTAGCTATTATTTCTGCAATTAGAGTGAGACAGTTTCCCTGCGGAAGAAAGGAGTGGAAGACAGAAGCTACTGGGAATGGAAAGATCTGGAGATATATTTTACTGCTTTGATAAGGGATGTGATTTTAATCAGTCTTTTACCACACTGGACAAAATCATTCCACTTCTGAGCAGCAGTGGAGATACAGAGGGGGTGCAATACTCAGCAGGGTACTGTGTGAGCAGAGCTCACAGAAAGCATGATGTGACATCCTCATGGTTAGCAGATATGAAAATTGCAGCTGGATGTTTCCTGTTCAAAAATATTCATGTACTACCTACTGCTGTTATCAATGCTATCAGAAAACCTACAAACATCTATATTAAGTCCTTACGTTCACAGTTTCATCTGGGTATGATTTTTCCTAATTACTACTGTGATTAGAAGAAGTAGGAGTACAGTTATAATCCACACAGATTTTTACAAGAAAAAGAATCTTAATGTGAATCTAAATTAGACCAAAGCATTGGTGAATTTGGAAAATTAATTAAATAGTCGTCCAGTATTTTCAAGTGCCCAGCAATGCTGATTGCGTAAAAGACATTGTCTTATGACAGGTCCAGCTTTCCATGTCTCTAATGCAACTGTGATTCCTGCATAGTGCCAAAGCATCACAAAGAATTGGCATTATGATTATATACTTCCAATTCCAAAGAATTTTTTTAAATTTCTGACATAACTGACTATGTTTATTAGTCTTCTATTTTAAAGTCAATAATCTCATATTAAAAAAAAATAAGATAAAGCACTTTCCCCTTCTTTTTTTATAATGAACATATTTAGATATTTCAAAGTAATGATTGAAAAAGAGCATAATCTTTTAATGGTCTAGTTCTCTTAGAAGACCTCATCTTGTCTAAAATGACTTTTTTCTCCTTTCTGTCTAAGTCTTTATATATAAGTCTTTATATCTTACCCTGCACTGATAAATTTTAGAGTTGTATTCAGACTGTTCTCCAGAGAGCTTGTTTACAGGCACTTTAATATGACTTACCACATACTTCATCTTTTGGACTTGCACTTTGCCTATCCTCTGTGCTGTTTCACTGTCTCATGAGCAAATAGAAGTCTGTGTAAAAACAAGACGAAACAACAGCAACAACAAAACCCCGACACAACCTCACTTCTCTGAGCTATAGCTTGTCATATCTTTTTTTTTTTTTTTTTTAATCTTAAACCTATTTGCTACTCTTTTTTCCTTGAATTTTCTTTAGCTCTTGGTCTCATAATGTACACTTGCTAGGGTTTACTCTTAGGAATAGTTCTCAAGGTCTTCTCAGTTAGTCTATTCTCACATAATTTACTTCTATTGTATGTTTCTCTTCCAGAACACCTAGAGTGCTCTTCGACCTTTTATTTCACTTTTCTTTTCAACCTGAAGCCTTTCACATATGAACTCGTTATTACCTGGCACAATGCTAACATTCATAGAATCATATAATAGAATGGCTTAGTAAGGGACCTGAAAGATCATCTAGTTCCAACCCCTCGCCATGGACAAGAATGCCACCCACTAGATCAGTTTGCTCAGGGCCACATCCAGCCTGACCTTAAACACTTCCAGGGATGGCGCAGCCATGACTTCTCTGCACTGCCTCCTCCAGTGACTCATCACTCTCATAGTAAAGAATTTCTGTCTAACCTGTATTCTAAATCTCTCCTCTTTTAGTTTAAAGCTGTTCCCTCTTGTTCTGTCACTATCTGCCTGTGCAAAAAGTCTCTCTCCATCTTTTACATAAACTCCCTTTAAGTACTTAAAACCTGTGATGAGATGTCCTTTATCTTCTCTTCTCCAGGCTGAACAACTTTCTCTGCTTGTCTTCATAGGGGAGGTGCTGCAGCCCTCTGATCACCTTTGTGACCACCTCTGCCTCTGCTCTAACAGATCCATGTCTGTCCTTTTTTGGAGGGCTTGAGAGCTGGAGGTAGCACTCTGGGTGGGGTCTCACAAGGGCAGAGCAGAGTCCCCTCCCTTGACCTGCTGGCCATGCTGCTGGTGCAGCCCAGGATGCAGTTGGGCTTCTGGTCTTCAAGTGCACGTTGCCAGGTCATGCCCAGATTTTCCTGTGCCAGAATCACCCAAATCCTTCTCCACAGGGCTGCTCTCAGTGAGTTCATTACCCAGTCTCTACTCATGTCTGGGACTGTCCCAGCCCTGGTGCAGCAGCCAGGCTTGGACTCGCTGAATCTCCTTAGGTGCATGTGGGCCCCACTTGCCGAGCTTGTCCCAGTTCCCTGGATGGAATCCCTTCCTTCTATTGTGACAACTGCGCATCTCAGCTTGGTGTCATCTGCAAATTTGCTGTCATCATGCTTCTGCAATTCTTACATCCCTCTCTGAACATTTTTGCTGCAGAAGAATTTCCTATAGCACTCTACTTTTTATTTTTATTTCCTTCTTTGTACAGAGCTGCATTTTCAGTATCCCCAAATACTAAAGAGTCATGGAGTCATTCAGATTAGAAGGGATCTTCAGAGGTCTCTTAGTCCAAACTCCTGTTCAGAGCAGGGTCAGTACTGAATTCAGCAGCTGGGTTGCTTAGGATGTTGTGCTGTCATGTTATGAACACCTCCAAGAACTGAAAATTAACAGCCTCTTTGTGTGACATGTGCTGATTTGCATAGTGAAAACTCCCGCCTTAATGTTCATTCAGAGCTTCCTTATTTTGATTCATGACCACTGTCTTTCCTCAGTTGTCTGTATACCTAAATAAAGAGGCTTCATCTTGGTAATTTACCTGAAGGTGCTGGTAGGCTACAATTAGACTCCCACAAAAACAGCTCTTCTCCTCATTGGAACGGCCTAAATCCTTCATCCTCTACTCACAGTGCAAATGATCAAATCTTGACCCTTTCAGGACCACCAGATGAATTTTCTTTTATTTATCAGAATTCTTCTTGTATTGGGAAATCCAAAACTGGAAGAAATATTCCAGGTGCAGCTGATTAATGGACAAAACGTGAATCATCACTTGATTGGGTGTGATTTTCTTCATACAGCCCAGTATCTTTTTAGCCTTCCTTCCTGCTACAGTGCAGAATTGACTCATTTATAGACTACAGTTATCCAGGACCACCAGGTCCTTTCCTGAAGAACTGTTCTCATTCACATTGTTTCCAGCCTGAATCAACACAAGGGTTTATTTCAACTCCAGTAGGAGACTTCACATTTGTCCTTGTTAAATTTCTTATAGGTTTTTTTTAATCATTCCTCCAGCTTTTCTTTGTATCTCTGAATGTCATTCCTGCCCTCTACTGTCAACCCCAAAATAGTATCACCTGAACATGTGAAGAGGGTTACTTCTGTCTCAGAATACACCCTTGAGACACTCTACTTGTTACCACCCTCCAGGTAAAGTGTGAACCATTATTTATTATCTTTTGAAGCCAACTATTCAAGTAGTACTTCACTTATCTAGTAGTTCACTTAGTTGTTCAGCTTGTAGTTCAGTAGATCATAACATGCCAATTTAGAGAACATACAGAAGACTTGATCAAAAGCCTTTCTAAAGTCAAGATACCAAACAGTTACTGCTTTCCTGTCTTTGACAGGATTAGACATTTTATCACAGGAAGCAATCAGGTGGGTCAAACATTTTGCTCTTGGTAAATCCATGCTGACTCTTCCTGGTCACCTTTTGTGTCACATCTCCAGAAATGGGTTCCAATGGACGTATTGCATGATTTCCCTCAGGAATGAATTGAGGTTGGCTGACTTGCAGTTTTCTGGACTCTTTTCCTTGACCTTTTAGAAAATCTGTGCAACATTTGTCTGTCTCTGCATCAGAGGACATTTAAAAACTGAGAAACAAAAACCTTGCAATGGCACCAGCCAGCTGTCACTGAAACCTTGCATGCATCCTTGTGATTTTCATAGACTTCAGAGAGGTTGATTTCGCAAAAGGTCCGTGGATGGATCTTGTATAGTTCCTTTCTTCCTTGAAGTTTGTTTATAGGCTCAAAAGCCTGGGAGAATAGGTTTGTGAAGACAAAAGGAAAGAAGGTATTCAGGATTCAGCCTTCTCTTCATTTGCTGGCACTGAATCATTGGCCCTACATTTTGCTTATTTCTTCTACAATTAATACAGCAGTAGGAGTTTTCCTACTTGTCCTTGATGGCCCTTGTCAGATTCAACATGGGTTTAGCTTTGGTTTTCCTAACACTGCCCCTCAAACTCTAGCAATGCTTCTGTATTCCTCCTCTTCGGCCTATCCTGACTTTCACCTCCTCATATATAAATTTTTGCACTGAGACTTAGTTGTGAATTCCCTGTTTAGTCAAAATATCCTTCTGATATATCTACATGTGCTTCAAGCTTATTAATTTTATGCTTCCTTAGTTTATTTATTAAAATTACATTTTTGAAATGAATTCTAAAAGTTTATAATATTCTGGCTAGAATCACAGAATCATTGAAGTCGTAAAAGACCATTGAGTTCAAATGTTAACTTAGCCCTGCCAAGCCCACCACCAAACAATGACCTTAAGTGTCATATCTGCATATCTTTTAAATCTCTCAACCATTTCCCTGAGCTGTCTGTTCCAGGGCTTGAAAACTTTTGGTGAAGAGATTTTTGCTAGTATTCAAATGACCCTTTGCTGGTGCAACTTGAGTCCACTTCATTTTGTCCTAACACTTGCTACCTGCAGGAAGAGACCCACCCCCTCCACAGGGGGTTGTCTACAACCTCCTTTCTGGGAGTTTTAGAGAGTGATAAGGTCCCCCCTGAGCCTCCTTTTCTCCAGGCTGAGCCCCCTCAGCTGCTCCTCACCAGACTTCTGCTCCAGACCCTTCCCCAGCTCCATTGCTGTTCTCTGGATAGACTCCAGCGCGTCAGTGTCGTTGAGGGGTCCAAAACTGGACATGGGCTCAAGTTGTGACCTCACCAATGCCAAGCACAGAGAGGTGATCACTGCCCTGGTCCTGCTGGCCACAATATTGCTGCTACAAGGATGCCACTGGCCTTCTTGGCCACCTGGGCACACGTTGGCTCATGTTCAGATGCTGTTGACCAGCACCCCCAGGTTCTTTGCCACTGGATGGTTTTCAAGCCACTCTGCCTCAAACCTGTAGTGCTGCAGGGAGTTTTTTGATCCTAGTGCAGGAAAGGACCCAATTATCTGCTATCATCTCTTCAATACTTGTGCAATTCTTCTCAATACTTTATGAAATTAAATACAGATTAAACATTATTTAACAAATTAATAAAATTGTCACGTGTTTAAAAAAAAATTAAGTAATTCTCCTTACTTTAGTTATTAAATATCCTTCTTCCTGTAGCTGTGCTTTTCAGTCAGTGGGAGTGGGCATTTAAGAAAGAGGAAGTATGATAAAGAGTTGTTGAAGATTTGCTGTTGATAAGCTCTATAGCTATCTCATCCAGCATTTTATTTCATATTTCAGATATAGCAGATATATCTCCATGCAACTTTGCAATCAATTTTACCATGACATCAGTCCAAATATTCTTATAATTTATGTGTATGATACACTATGAAATAGTCTTTGTACAACCTACTGAAGGTTTGCACTGCTGTATGTTCATTTTCCTCCCACCTTCTTTGTTCTTGAAGTATTCAAATTATTTTCAACATTCTTGCAACATAAAGGAAAGCATTTTAATTTTTTAAATATCTATTTCTTTTTTCTAAGTCCTGACACACATGATCAGATTTATCAATTTTGTCTTACAGTGTAAGTGAAAAAAAGTCAGAGAACTTTTACCGTTCTTCTAGCCGCACCTTTATTTAGAATGTTATGTGGATGGAATCTGAGCAAATTTGTTAAGATTATTAACAAATGGTTGTAAAATCCATCCTTCCGTGGTGATTTTCAATTATGTAGTTATCTTATTCACTCTCTCTTCGCTTCATTTTCAGAAATGATGCCTCTTCATTATTCTATATGTATTTGTCTTACCATAGTGCTTCAAAATTTTGATTGTTGACTGGAACCCCATTGTGCTCTGTGCTGAATGCATACGGATCAATAATGAAGCAAACCTGTCTCTACTACGAAAAGTATAAGATGAAAGGCAACATATTGATACAAACAGATGGGATAAAAAAACATAAAAGGAGACTAATTTTCCATATTTTTTGAATATTACCCGACTTTACAATTTTTATTTTGAGAATGTGCATTTTCATTTGAATTGACTCATGTCTGAGAAATGGACATTTTTTTAAAACTACATTGGTTTCACCAATATATTAAAAATAATATACCCAGTTGTTGTTTATGCTTTTAAATCTACAGGTATGAACTCTGATACACCATCAGAATAACTTTTCCATTAAGAGGACATTGTCCCTTGTCATAATTGGCAAAGTGCTAAGTGCATTTTGCTTTTGTGTCTCCAACTAATAACTTTCTGGTCTATGTCATTTTATTTAAGGGACAGGAATAAGGCAAATTTTGATCTATACTTGAGCTACGTTGGGAAAACTGACATATTTGCAGAGTTTTTTAATGTTATTTTATTTCACAGTATTATTTTTTTGGCGATACCTTAAGCCTGTTTTATCGTAATATTTTCTGAATTTGAAAGGATACTATAATTCTTACTTCTAGACCACTTCTTCCAGTTCTGTGTATGCTCTTAGACTTGTACTCTTGGGCCCAATATGGTTAGAGGCTGGATTTTCCCACTGCGCTTTGGCAACAGGTACTTCTGACAGATGGTGAATTTTTGTGTTCGTACTTCCTTTGATCATGCAGCTGAGCCATCAGCAATAGCACCATAGTTTAGGACTTGTAAAAGCCAGCCCAATGGCTGCTCTTTGATAGAGGAAGGATAAACAGATAAGCAATGATTTTGGGACTATTCCCTTGCTTACCTGTAAAGTTTTGCTCAGATCTGTGATAGAACTCACAAACATTGTTCTGAATTCTGTACAGACCACACTTTGGAAACTGTTGTTAGGATGGACTGTATGATCCTTGTCATGCTTCTGAGCAAGGCAAGGAAGGGCAAGGAAGTGGTGAGTGTAATTCTAAGGAAATGCAATCTGTTTTAAAGCACTGATTACTATAGAAACAGCACAGATAACTTTGGCTCATTTGGACATCTCTGCATGAATACTGTGTGGATGGCTCATCTCAGGCATAGTATGTGTTAGGGAGAGCTGGGAAAGGAACAAGATCAAATCCAAGTGTAGAGCTTGCTCAGAAGGAGGGTTTTTAGTTACAGGAAATTTTGAGCGAGTGTTAAAGTTTGTTTGCTGTCCACATTAAATCAAAAGCATATCCTTGCTCTGTATGTCTAGAGTTAGCTCTTGGATACTATAGCTGTTCAGTGAAATTGGTGTTCCTGTCAATTTCCCAGATAATCCCTGCCATTAAACTGATGAGACTATCATCTCCACTGGTTGGTTGTAGAGGACTTGGCTCTTGAGCAGCTGCGTGAATCCAATTTGAGTTTTTCACAGTTTGTGAGACTCCTGTCCCTATGGCAGACCTACCAGGAATTAAAGTGGTTCCCTGGAAACCCATCTCTGCAGTCAGTTAAACCCAAGATGTCTGAAATGAGACAATTGGGCTCTATGAATTGTGTGTTTCTGTGTAACTTTATTTTGTCAGGGCTTATTTGACTAGCTGTACACATTGACAGCTGCCGACAGACAAATACCTTATCAGTGGTCTAAACAGTCTGATTGTTCTAACAGAGAAAAATGGATTGTACTTGATGCACTTTTCAAGTGTTTCAAACTGAACTCTATACACTACTGAAATGTGCCTGATGCTTTCACAAAACTTATATTCAGTAATTTAAAATATTCATCATCATTCCCCATTTTCTTTCTCATGTCAGTTCTGGTTTTTTGGTTTTTTGTTCTGTGAAGATTTTGTGATCAGAGATAAACCATAAGGGAGTGTTTCAGATATGACTAATGATAAAAAGAATGATATGGAAACCTATTACCAATTTCATAAAGCTGGGATACCTCATTATAGTGGGAAATAGAAATTTGAGCCTGGGTCTCCTATAGCCCAAGCAAAGTTCAAATCCAGATTGTGGTGCATATTCAAAAGCATTCCGACAAAATTTTAGTTTCAGACAGATGCTTTAATGATTCATATTTGCTTCAAATAAGGATTTAAAAATATGTACAAATTAATTAAAATTACTGGGGCATACAGATGTTCTCTGCTTTGTTTCATCCACAGTCTGTCTGTCCTGTGTCACAATTAGGAAATAACAGTACTATAAATTTGCCAAAGCACCTCCAAAAGAACTGCATCATCTACAACTGCTTTAATACCAGAACTCCTGCTTTTAATGTCATAACTCCTGCTTCCCCAGCAACGCCAGTGCTTTATGAGGAAAGATGCCATACTCCATGTCAAGTTATGAATAGGAGATCCCTCTCTCTAAAACTCACACCAGAGTCATCAGGACAGACAGATGAACAGTGAAGTATCTGAAAGTGTGACAGAAAACAGACTTTAGAACAGAAATCTATCAACCCAGAAAAAAATGTTGTCTCACCCCTTCAAGCCAAACTCTCAGTGATGGTAGGTGTTCCCAAGCTGCAGTCCTGACATCTGTGCTATAAAGTCATCAAAAGTGGTATATTGCTAAAACATGTTATTTCTTTCTGTTACAAAAATGAACAGGCTTGAATTTATGCCATTTGCTTAAAATTAACCTCAAAGTGTTAATCCTGTGTTATTCTTTGATTTTTAAAAGTTCTCACTGTTTCTCAGATATCTCCAGCAAGCTATTGGTTTTTGTTTGCTTTGTTTTGACCTTACCAGTGAGATGTCTTAAAGAAATAAAATTTAAGTGATCATATTGTATGTCTATCTCTCCCTTCCTTCTGCTTGTCCATAATTTTTTAACCGGTCCACCAAGTTCAATGAACTTTGACTCAGACACAGTAATTTCAAAGATGCTCTGTTCCTAGACATGTTGTGAAAACAGACATCTAAGTACTTGAGAGAGAGCGTACAGCTGTCTGCAGGATGACCTCAGCCCTTGTCAAACAGCAGGGATTACACATAGAAGGACTGCATTTAGAACTTCAACCATCAGATAAATTTTATATGGAAGTAGTATCTTCCTAGATAATGCTGGAGACAACTCCATAGGAAATCAAAATACATGATTTAACTTGTACGTGGAGATAATGGTTTTAGATTTTAAAATGTTTCTTTAAAAACCTTTCAGGTGTACATTTCACTGTTAGTATTACTTTTTTTAAAATACCTAACACTACATTTTTCTTTTTACATTCTCACTGTTTGCTTGTTCCTTGTCTCAAAAAACTTAGAAATACTCGGTTCATACTCAACACCTGTATATGGAGCTGTAGCAGCCAGACTGAGGTTTCCTTTGCATTTTTTGGTTTCTAAAGCATCTGAACCCATACACTCTCTTGCCTTCCCTACATTAGCACTAAGGGAGCTGTTTTGGAAATTAACTTTACCATCTGATGCCCTGCTTTCTATAATCTATCCTGAATCACCTTTACGAGATCTGTGCCATGCTGTGAACCTAAGTGTTGCAATCTGGACAGCTATTTGCCTTCTAAGCCACAACCAAAGTTGTCAAGTTAATAGCATGTAATTAATGAACAGGAAATCCTTCTATCTTGTGCTGAGTTCACTTTTTTCTAGACCATGAATTCATAATGGAGAGCCAACAAAACTCAGGGAAAAAAAAAACAAAAGGGATCAAAGGAAGTTAAGGTCAGGCATTTTGCTCAGTGCAGATCGAGCACGTCTTCATACAGAACATCCTGAGGCAATCTACTGAACAGGCCACCTCATCTGATGAATATATCATTGTCCTGAGTTTTAATATGACAAGTCTACTTTTAAGTGTCTTGTTTATGCTTCAGTACTTAAAGGCTATGGAAGGATCACAGTGGACTCCTTCATCTACCTTTAGTTTTTGATCATGCTTAGGAAAAAGAGAGCAGGCAGAGGTCCTCACCCTTACGACGTTATGTAAAGTAGCAAGCTCAATGTGTGCGAAACAATTTTACACAAATTGCAGAATAATAAGAATGAGATAGCCATAATAAAATTACTTTTACTGTAGCCAAGCATCAAAACACATAGAGAGTGGGGTGGTCTGTTTACATGCACCTACAGGGCATCACATGTTTCTTTGCAGCCAAAACACATCTCTGTTCCTTCTAACCAAACTTCCACATAAGCAGCTGTTCCCAAACCACCCTTGTGACATGATTCCATTCTACGTCTGAAGTTGTTATCGTAGTCCTGTTGCCATGACAACATAACACTCTCTGTTGCTAATGCATATGTCTCAGAAACAATTAGCCAAGTACCACTATCCCCAAATTGACTCTAATTAGATTAGTTCAAAAATTAGTCTCTAATACCATACATGGAGGGAAGTTTGTGATAAATCTCTTCTTTAATAAATGATTCCAGGCAAAAGAAGATTGGCTCAGCTATATTCCCCCTTTATAGGTCTTAAGTTTTTAGTTGAACCTGAGAAAAATATGTGAAATCACCAGTTCAATTCCTACTACTTTGGAACATGTAATAATCACATTTAATCAGGAAGTCTTAAAAGGAAAGTGAACATTTCTCGTTAAATGCCTTGCTTCTCCTTCTGAATATTTTAAAATGTTCAGATCTAGAAAGCTTAAGTTCTTATTGCAATTATTTTTTTTCGTCTTGCATTACAGTGCTAACATGGGGATTCACTACAGGATGCATCTAATTATGCAAACCTATCCCTTCACAAGAATGGGCATCATTTGCCACTAAGATAAGTTTTCAAGCCTCATTTCACATAATCTTTATCCCACCTAAATTTTAATTATATGATTTTCAGATTTTTATCTCATCTTTTCTTTTAGTCCTTTATACTAATTTACAGTTTGATGGTGATAATAGAGACAATACAACAAAATACTGTTGAGGTTGGTGGGAATATTACCCTTTCAGGAGTGTTCTGCCAAGCCAGTGGGTCCTTTCCAGTCCTGAACTCCTGTACAATTATGATTTTTAAGCCTAGTATGATGTAGAAGCAGAAAATATTTGGGATTGTGAGGTTTACATATGTAACCAGACATTACAGATTCACCAAATAAAAAAATACTCTTCAAACAGAATTTGTTGTGAGATCAATCCTGCCAAAGCTGCTGGTTCTGTATTACTCCATTACTTTTCTGAACTCCTTATTTGACAGGTGTCGCTATAACAACATGCAGTTGTCCTGTCACAGAACAGGAAATGTAACTGTCTGGAAACTCATTTCTTGTTTATTTAAAAACATGTTCCATGTTAAACATTTTTTTCCTTTCTGTAAGTGGAAAAAGCCATCATTCAAAAACAAGTATTAACAAGAAGGCTCACTGGTTCAAAAACATTTTAACAAATTATGAAAAAAAGAACACACAAAAAACCCCCAACAGTATAGGCATGTCTTTATTTTTTACATATAATAACGATAATAATGATAATTATAACTATAGAAATTCAATGTATTGTTCAAACTGCATTACTTTATATTCTCACTCAGTGGCTGAAAAAATCACAACTGCTAGATTTGGTAGAGTTGAAGAATTATAGTATTAAGCACTAATTGCTTGCTAACTCAGTAATTTCTCTAAACTACGATTAGATGAAAAAATGAGGTCTTCACAAAGAAAATAGGGTAGTTCGTAAACAGCCCTCAGCAAAACTGATTGTTGCACGTGTGATAAAAATCCTTCCTCAGCTGAGAGACAGTGGACCTAAGCTTTGTCTCACCTTGTAGCTTAAATGCCCATCACTGAGGTATAGTTTCAGATAAATTCAGTGCCTGTAATAGAAAATAACCGTGTGTTCTTGAGAGACCCATGGATGACCCATTTTGTCAGAATTTTGCCACTTTTGAGGACATGGGAATCTCCAAAAAAAAAAGGACTGGTCCAAAAAGTCTGGTGACACCAGAAATCTATCTCCAGCATTAAAAGAAGTGATCTCTGCACCATAACCACATCCAATCACTCTGAACTCAACACTGAAATCAGATTCTTCAGGACAGATCATCTGGTGGGAAATGATGGAGCCTTCACAGTTTCTCAAGGATATATGTGGTTGTGTACATACAACCTTTGAAGAAAAGTCATTCTTTAGATGCTATCAAAAGCTTTTTTTGATTTTGGGAAATCTGTGAGTCCCTCATTTGAATGTGTTAGGACCTCTGTCAGTGGGTGCATTTAGAGTCCTCTAAGAGCCTGAGCAGATGAAAATTCATTCAAGGGACACTGAGCAGTTTGACATACAAATCCCACGTTCACCATCTTCTCTAAAGGCTCTATCCTGGACTAGATTTCAGCAGGTTTATAGAAGATTAGAACTTGTATACAAGACAAACTTCAACTGCTTGTTCAGGGCTGGCTAGATGATGTCATGTCCCTCATAGGTTTTACAAGCTCCCTATTCATCAAGTGACTCAACTGAGTAAAGAATTCTTCTTGTTAAGGTCCTGCTGTACCTGGCTTGGAATAATTTTTAAGCTATGAGCATTAGGATTCATCTTTTCTCTCCTTTTGCTTCCCTCTTACCTAATTTAGACACCTGACTACTCCGTATTTTCCATGCATTTTATTATTAGCTCATGCACTGTATTTGAAGGCTGGACAGATGCTTTGGGATAATATACACTTGTTACCCTCAGAGGAATTAAAATTGAGTGTTAAATATCCAGAGAAAGAAATTTACAGACTATTTTTTTCTTCTTCTTCTTTTGTGAAAGGCAATAGAAAACGTGAAATACAATTACAGCAAAAGTATTACCAAGGCTGTTTCAGACAGGCCCCTGATGATATATGAGCAGACAGCAATGCTGCAACTTGTATAATCTTCATTTTTATTCTTTTATTAAAGATGCAGTTAAGCTTAACAAGCAATGAGTCTCTTTGTATTTGTTGTGAGTTCTTGTGAATGAACAAATTGGGTCTGTGGCTGGTAGCAGGGAAGAGGAGAGTTTCTGCTGAAATTCTTGCTGGATTATTAATTCACACAGCTGATGGTCCTCTCTCCTGGAGATGTGGGAGAGTGAAGAGCAGGGCATTTAAATGTTGTTGACTACATCTATTTTAGCAAGTAATATAGTGCAACAGAGGGCCACTGGATCAAAGCAACTAAAAGCATAGATTTTACATATAGATCACGGGGTTCCAGCAGAGAAGTTGTGGGTGCCCCAACTCTGAAAGTGTTCAAGGCTAGGTGGGTAGGGGCTTTGAGCAACCTGTTCATGTAGAAGGTGTCACTGCCTGTGGCAGGGGGATTGGAAATGGATGATCTTCAAGTCTCTTCCAACCCAAGCCGTTCTGTGATTTTATGATATAGAAACATTGGACTAGATTTAGTGTGAAACTTTGGACAAAATATCCAAAAATTTTGGTTCAAATCTGTCTGAAGGATCAGTGTTTGGGACTTCATGTTCTCATCAGAGGTTGAAATATATTTTTCATGCACCTGAAACTGATCTTCCACTTCTGTTTCCTCAGATAGAACACAGTCCTCATGTACACCAAATCACCTCTGAAATGCAAACTATGCAATAGGTGTGGTTACTGGAGTTTTGTTTCAGAACTACATTATTGCTCCATCCTAAAAACTAATACATGTGCGGCTTTTGATGAATGTATTTTATTTACTGATCTAGAAAGAGCTGCAGCTGGCATTCTCTCAGGACCACCACAAAAGTATTGCTCCTGGTCAGAATTTCCATGTTCACCTCTGGCAGTTTGGAAATGATACTTAACACAGACACTGAAGGGTAGAATAATGTTGGAGATATGAATGATAAGGTGACTGAGGTGTGCATAGGGTAAACAAGTGGTTTCAGTACCTGTTTCTTCTATACTGAGTATGCTTTGAAGAACTCAATATTTGTCAGTAGCTTTTGTAATGATAGATTTTATTTCCTAATTATTCTGATGTCTCATTCTTCTGCCTCTTGATAGGTCTGTTCTAGTTCCCAGAGCAGTCAAGCTGGATAGTGCTCTTTGTCAGAAGAGTTCTACATAAGCCTTTACTAAATGCAATCTACATGGATAGAATATAAACTGTGGATAACTTACTTCGTCAAAGCAAACCAAGAAGTGTTTTTTAAAGGACCAAGCCTCTTTATCATTATTATTGTTATTATATCATTTTATATGGTGTTTGTACAGATTGCTGCAATGCTTTATAGTGTTAGTATAGCATTTAGTAGCATTATTATAAAGTTTAGAACTTTATAATAGGAATGACAATAATAAATTCCTGGCAATTATTTTACTCTTGCATTTTGAATCATTACTTTTTACCAGGTCCTTCAGGCACAGTAGGTCACAAAACTCTCAAGATCAATAAGATGAAACATAAACCCCACAGTGAGTTTGTGGTGGGCAGTACCTAAAGATATAAGTTATATCAGATTGCTCTTCAAAAGTGGTTAAGAGTTTATTTGCTTCATAAATAAATCTAAATTCTTCGTCAATTCCCTTTGAAGTATTCACAGAAATTTAATGTGAAACATTTATAAAGGAAGTCTGAAATTTTTTTAAGATGTCCCAGAAATGTATCATGGGACAACTATTGAGACCAATGAAACCTCAGCTGAGAGAAGAATTGTGTCAAAGAATTTTATGCTGGACATAGATTTGTTCCTGTGCATCTCCACCTGATATCGCTGCAGATGACTAAGAAGATCTCAAAACCAGGGTGAGAATACCATCACAGAGATTGTTATTCTCCTCATCTTGGGGAAAATTGATGGTAATAGGAGCAGAAAATTGAATCAAGAAGATTTTGTTTTGGTTTTTTTTGTTTTTTCTTCTCCTTTACCTTCCCCTTTTCAGCATTCTTCAGAGCCTAAGCTTGGAAAATTCATGGAAACTACTAGGTGAATAAAAGAAGAGATAGATTCCCAGATGAAAATGTGGATGAGATGTGAGAATTGAAATGCTGAGGGACTTGGAACAGCAAGCTTACGGGTACCGATGCCGCATCTGTGGAGATGGTGAACACAGGAAACAATCTCCTTTTATGCTGGAGATAAAATATGTTCAGATAAAGACGATGAGAAGGAGCATAGGATTTATTGTACTGGATCAGACAACTTTTATATTCCTTCTCATTTTTCAAGTCTTGAATTTTTGCTGCCTTCAGAAGTGACCAATGTCTGGTGCTCAAGGGGAGGTTGAAGAAAGACCCTTAATGAACTTAGCCAGTTGTGTGAAAAGGAAGGCGGAGAAGAGGATATCTTCTTGATCCCTGCAGCTATCAATTTACCTTTGGAAGCATAACAATGGATTACTTTAACATTCATATTTTTGTTATTACTCATAAAATTATTCAGCCCTTTAAAAATCTTTCCTATTTGACTTAATAATCTCCTGCTGGAGTTAATTCCGAGGGATGACAGCATGCTGTGAAAAGTATTCACTTTCACAATTTTCGCTGTACTTTTGTGTTCCATTTATTTCATTGCATATCCTTTATTGATTTATTATGTCATAAGGTTAAAAGTAGGGTCTTATCATTCTGCACTTCATAAAAATAAAGAGAAAGAACAGACCATTCCATTTTCCTATGTGAAATAAAACTCAAGCTCTTTTCATTTCGTATATATATTGAAGAGTTGAGTTTCTCTACTTTCTGTACCTGCAAATAGAGAAGGTATTGATGACAAAATTGTTTATGTGGTAAATTCTGCATATACTGCTTCCCTGTATATTTTTTTATTATTAATAGGTTGATTGACTCCTGAAGAAATTTCAGGAGAACCTCAGATATTAATGTAGAAAATAACCCCCACCTATCAATTAGTTTTTGGGACTCATCACCTCAAAGTTTTTTTACTCCAGAGTATCACATGGAAATAAGAATGGGAAATATTACATTTTTAGACAAAAAAGGGAACATTCTGTTTATCCTACCATATGTACAACTTCCTCAAGAAATTCCTATTTTTGTATTAAGCTCTACATTTTAAAGGATCTGAAATCCTTCAAACCATGATTCATAGACTTGCTTAGAGACATGCATTTATGTCTGTGCATGCTGGACTGAGATTCTTTCAGCTTGTTTTTAGGCTGCATGTGAGACTGTCTTGATTCATAAATCATCACACTTTACAGTACAAAGTGGAAATAGAAGCTAAGGAATGTGCATGTAAACATTCCAAAGCACTATCTCAGGAATACTTAATAGTGTATGGAATCTTACTGTTGGTGAGAATTCCCAGAAATGTACATAGCCATATTTGTATATTGACAAATACAATCTTAATTAACCTTTAGCACAAGTAGCTGATGAAGCTCCTTTGTGGTGAAATCAAATCCCGAGTATCTATATTGATTCAGGTAAACACAGATAATTTTTTTCTTCTTCCACTTCTAAATCGAAACTAAATTGTATTTACCCACTATCTATATTCCTTTAGGCAAGTCTCTGGTAAGAATGGGAGCTGTGCTGTAGTTTTTAGCCTGCAGGTCAGTGTGGTCAGTCAAAGACTGAGTGACTCCAGAGGAGTTCCAACCTCAAAGATCATTCTATTTGTCCTCCTAGCTTTTCCCAGGCATCACTATCTGAGAAAAAGCCACAGCGTAAGTAACTTTATGTTTCTCCTTCAACATTGAAGCGTATCTGTAGCTGAACAGGACAATGAGAAAGGGAGGACTGGAAGGAGACGGAAAGGGCTTTAACAAAGCTTCTTGCTCCTTCTCATCTTCTCAGCTCTCCTCTGCATTTTAGAGGCACAGAAGTGCACCAAATGGGTCGTCAGGAGAGAAGCAACAGGGCACCCCTGCCCCTCATGCTTGGCTACCTCCTCTCTGTAAAGGCTCCTAAACCCCAGACACTTCAGGTTGAGTCCTTTGTATTACCAGTATGCTGGAGGTCAGCAAATCTGAAGTACTTCCATTTAGGCACATGTAGGAAAGATGGTGTGTACTAGAAACTGAATTTTTCTCTTCCTATCTCTTCTGGACATATCTATGCATCAGCTGTCTGCAGAACATTTCTGTATACCTTCTTAAAGGGCTAGAGTCTGCACAAAGTGAAATTGCAGGTGTTAATCTTTTTCTTTTTTCCCCAAATAGTACAGAAAGATTTAATGTTTGTTTCAGAGATCTGGGTTTGCTTCCACAACACATCTTTGAATTAGATGGTTTGGAACATTTGCTCAGTCCAGATGTTCAGCCAGGTGTGCATGATTCTGTTTAAACAATACAAGTGTAGCCACTGCTGACCAGCCCCTGTAATCAGATGAGTGCTCCATCTGCTGCTATGTAGTAGCCTGGTATTTTTAAAGCATTCAGTCATTAAGTAGGTGACCCAGGTTCAATTTCTTTTTCTGCCTGATGAAAGATATTACCTGATATGTTTTATGGTCATAAAAAAGTGAAGAAATTTTTGCTCGGTTTTCCTCTTTGAAGTCGTGTCTGTGTGTATAAACGATTGCAAGGGTCCCTGTCTGAGAAGGGAAAGAGCACAGTGGTGTAACTCTGCACCTCAGTGCTGAGTAGTGTTGCCTCAGAGAAAGAAGGCTGACTGCATGGAACGTTTTTATGTCCAATCATCACTTAATTTTGTCACAGGATTGGCCCTGGGAGCAGAAACAGATACTTTCCAACTGGCTGGTGAATGACTGTCTTTGTGTTGCCTCTGTACAGAGGTCATTATTTTGAGGTTGCCGAAAGCCCCTACTCACTGCAGTGGGTACCTGCATGCCCACCAGAAGTGCTGGATGTCACAGAGCCATGTCATTAGCACTGGGTCTTGCATTACTGAAGCTTTTAGGCATTTAAGCATTAAAATGGATCCAGTCTGTGATGTCTTTCACTGTCTGACTTTTTTATTTCTTGCTGCTTCTGTCTGTGCTGAAGATAATCCAAACTTGTGACATTGTTATACTTTGTTTGCTTTCTCCTTCTTACAGGAAATTGTTATTTTCAATTCCTTTTTATATCATTCCTTTCCAGCAATAATTATGGCTTACTTTATCAAGAGATTCAGAGGTTGGTAGGATGAGTCACTTTTTCTTTTCAGTTTCCACAATGTCAAAGCGACGCTTTCTTAATCTAAACACCCACCAGTCCTTTGCAGTACCAAAAGCACCTCTGTTCTCCAGTCCTACCATTTCCAGCCTATTTTTTGTTAAACCACAGTAATATAAACTGCATTTTCTTCATGCAAGTCTTTTATTTCATATCAATGTGCATCCAACAGGTTACCTCCTCCTGTGCAAACAGTACCTCTAATTCTTAGTGAGAATCCACCCTCTAGTTGCTTTTGTCTGTCTCTAATGTAAATATCATGCATACATATATATATATATATGTATATATATGTATGTATATATATATGCTGCATTACAATATGGCAAAAAACAAAGCATCTACTTAGTAGTAGTTTCAAGTCTGAAACTACTAAATTGTGTGTTTCCAGCACTTGGAGAATCATAACAGCCGGGGATGGAAGGAAAGCTGTTCGGTCAGGCTATTCACTACTTTCCAACTACCAGATTGTTCTTAAAAATATATTCTTAACTTTGCCTGGCTTATTTTTAAATGCAGATTCTTTTCATACTACCTAAGTCTAAAAAAGTGAGAGACAGATTACTTTTTCATAGCAGAATGACTCCCTTTGACTTTATGACAGTTAAATTTATTGTATTGGGTATATAGACAGAGATGAAGTGCATTTCATTTTTATAAAGAACTAAAATATGGGTAATATGAAATCTGAACTGAAGAAGGAGCTGGTCCAAAGCCACTAACAAATTTTTGAATTTTCAGGCTCTGAAAAACGTGTGATGACTTTCTGAAAGACTATTACTTGGCATTTTTTGTTGTAACTTCTATACTCTCAGTTATATAACTCTTATACTAAACTACAAATAGGCCAAATACTCATCTGTTATAAATCCAGTATCCCTGCTGACAATGCTGCTTGGCCAATTTTCACCAGCTTAAGATCTGTCCTTTTGATCTGTCCATATGGTTTTTGATGATAAGCATCACAAATTAGGAATGGATTTACAGAAAATCTCTTTTTCTCTTTTACATCCCTAAGGATGCATAGGTGAGCACAAACTTTCAAATATTAGCAGCTCTGACTTCGGCATTAATGGTTGCTGTTTCAAAATACACTACTCTGTTGAAAATTTCCCAGTTTCCTGACTACAGGAAGTTATACTGCAAGTGACTCTTAATCAGCTATTGCACTGAGAAATGATACCATCAAAATTATCTGGAAAATGTTATGGGAGCTAAAGTATTAAAAAAGGTATTGAGCATGAGCATGTATCTTGCCTTCTGGAGTTTAGCTATAAAGCTTTTTTTGTTTTATTTTGGTTTGGATTTTATTGGATTCAAACCAGAAAAATGTATAATTAGAAATGGGGGAGCAAATCAGAAGGATGTCAGAGGAGCAGCGAAACTGTTCAAATGATAAGATGAGATAATAAACACCAAAGGAAAAGAGCCAGGTCTCACTGCTGTTGTGTGATGTGCCAGTGGCCTTAAAGGCCCATATCAACAGAATGAAGTACCCTTGAAAATTTTTGCTTTTGTCAATATTAACCAAGTCTTACATTAATTTAAAAGAAACCAAAAAAAACCTAAACAACATGAAATGTCCAGGATAAAGGGGATATAAAACAAAGAGTCTTACAGTGAATTAATTGAGTTTCTTTTTATGATGATTAATTTAGCATATATATACCTCAGCTTTTTTGAAACTGATTAATTTAGCACATTGTCAAGTAAGCCACTACTAAGGGGACAATATCAGAAAGCAGAATGGCTCAAACATTTTCTTAACTGGGGGAAGAATTCTGAGCAGCAAGCACGTATGGACTTACAAAAGGGTTGATAGTGCCTGGTACAGAGTGAACTGCACTGTCACTATGCAGACCTGATTCTCCCTCTGCCTGACTGTATACAGGATGTTTTGCAGATGGATCCTGGCACCAGCACCTGGGACCTAGTTAAACAGTGCTGTTGTCATTACAAGCTTGCTGCAGGTATTAGAGTAACATGCTGTGGGTCAAAGGTGTTATGAATATATTTCTACAGGTCAGGTTTTGGGATAGAATAGTTACATTAGTGTAAGGTTAAAAAATAACCCAGTGAGCCAAGTTCAAGAGAAGCTGGACATTGCACTCATTCCTTTGCTAAGAACTGCTGCTAAGATGGGTATCAAAAATGTTCCTCAAATGGGAAGACCACAAGATTCCTTCATAATGGAAATTGCTAGGAAACCTAAATAGATGAGTGGGTCCTAATTCCCCCTTCACGTTCTCAGGGCAAAGCTATATAGCACACACCAGACAACAGCACATTGTAGGAAGGTGGCTTGGTTTTAAAGTAAATGTCAAGAGTCCTAGTGTTAAAAAAAAATTCTTTTATAGCAGTATGGGAGCAGAGATGAAGTGGAGAGGGAGGAGTGAATTCTGCACAATGATGGCAGTGTTCACCCTTTAGTGATTCAACCTTCCACTTCCCTAACAATCATTTAACGTGCAACAGTGACTGTATTAACTATTTTTACTGTTCCCTACGAAGCCACCCTGGAGGAATGGCACAGCAGACCTGCTAAGGTTCTCAACTTCCATCCTTTTAGCTCCATCTTAATTAGCTGGTGGAATGAATGAAATTATTTTGCCATTCCCGTGTCCCAACTTGACAAACTGGGACTTGGCACTAGCTCAGAGTAAGGCACTCCATGCAGCTATATATGGTATGTGTTAATGATGCTATTAGTAACACACTGCTGAATGTTAACATGTTAGAGCTTGTAGTTTCATCTCTCCATGGAAGCAACTTGATCAGAACTTTTTAACAAAGGTGTAATTTCTGTGCCACTGTTTTATATCATCAAGGAAAGAGGGATAATCTTGACATTGAGTATTATTATGCTTAATTAAAAAAACTGTGCCAGGCCTCATACTCCCCTATCCACTCACACACCTATAGTGTTTTTCTTTGTTTTTTGAAAAGAGTCCTATGATTTGAGGGGCCATTGGTCACCTCAGTGGGTGCCCTAATGCCTGGGCTGCTGAGGGCTGACAGGTACATAACAGTGTATTGGTTGCAGGGTGCCCAGTCAGTGATACGTCACTTCAAGACATCTGCAGACCTAATATTTTAAACAAAAGCTTATCATTGGAACAACTAAGAAAGATCTTCTAATGAGAGCAATGACACAATGGGGACACATTCATCAAGGAATTAGCAGGTAGGGTGTTTTTTGGAAGAGAAGATTGTTAATGATTAAATGGCAATCCTACTAATTAAAAGTCCAAAGGAGATAAATAAGGGATAACTCCCATGATAATTGCCAAATTTATATATTTAGAGAAACCTAGCACATCATAAATATTAAATTGGGCTATTATCTGCAGTGTGTCTGTGCCAGGGACCCATAAATAAAGACCTTAGGGTCTAATCACTAGAAATTTTCATTATTTATCTTCTTTCACATTTTAACAAACAGAAAAGCTATGTCTTCAGTGTAAACCACAAAGAGAACATGCTTATTTTTTTGATGAATCTTTTGAGGAGAAGAAAAGAAAGAATATTGCAGTGGAATGTACAAACAAGAGGAGATCTCAACCATGAGAAAATCTTTCAGGAAAAAGCTTGGCTTCTTATTTCTTCTGAGCATTAACGTCCTATTAAGTACACTAGTTTTATGTCAATGTGTAGCTCCATTGACTTCAATTAAGCTATCTCAGATACTCACCCTGCTGAGAGAGCAACCACAGACTTCTTAAAAAATCACCCTACACAGAAATGCGGCAAGAGTGGTGAATCGGGTCATTTGCGTTGTTTTTATTATTAGCCCTGTCTTGTACCTTATATAATAATTTATGTAAAAAAAAAAAAAGGTACCGAAAGTCCTTTTAAGGGCTTGTGGTATTGCTACTGATATTAATGGGACTGTTTCATGCCCATTTTTGCAAGATTGAATGTGCATTATGTGCACAATTTTATGCACAGTTGGCTTCACTGGACCAGGATCTTGCTCTGCAAAGAGCCTGGGAGTGTTGTCCTCTTGGCTCACTCAGTGTAGCTGAAAAACTGAACAGCTTGAGAAAGTGGGTTTTACCTACAAGACTCAAGTATTCTGGGAAATCAGAGGAGAGGATGGTGTCAGTTATGCATCAGTACAGAATCTGTAAAGAAGTTTAATTTATTGGAAGCTGAAAGCTCATTTGGAAATCTCCACGGTGAATTGTGCCACGGACAACTCAGACAGTCCCATCTGGATTATTCTTGGAATTGCTTTGGTTTGGCCAGATTATTTTTGATCCACCAGATGCTTGAGTTCCCATAACAAAGACAAAGTGTGGGAGACATTCAGCAGCTTGACACTGGGGTATTGACAAAGAAATACAGCTACTGACAATTGGCAGAGCTTTCCTTCGTATCCCTGCTGTCAGTCCTGTAGTAATCCTCTTTGGCCTTTTGACTACTGAAAAAAGATAATATTTTTCCTTATACTGGATATTATATAGAAGCCAGTAGTTCTAAACAGTTAAAATACAGCTAAGAAGTGCCAAGAATTACTTGAGGGGAGCACTAGACATCTATTGCTGCATGCTAAGCCATTCTATCTTTTTGAAGCATGCCAAGTAAACATGCTGCAATATCATTCCTGTGGTTGCACAGAGGTTTTAGGCAGAAGTGATACTCTGCAAGCTGAGATCCTGGGTCCTTTCTGTATTCCAGTATTTTAGAATGGGTAAAAGCCCTGCAAGTATGTGAAGTCACTCATTCAGTATGTGAGGCCAAGAGTAAAAATAAGACCCCTGAACTCTTCCTTCTTCTTCCTTTAGATACTTTTCTCTGTAATGGGGGGTAAAATGCAGGAGTGGAATACTATTGCTATTAAGTGAAAAATGAGCTTTTACAGTAAGCCATGAAAATGAAAGTAATAATTAAATCTTCATATAACTTTAGGTTGTATTGCAAGTGCTTAGCTGAAAAATTTGTCTTTAACTCATGGCCCGCAGCAATCACATCTGTTATATTTTAGGAACAGAAAGCTAATGAGGTGGAATCTGGAGTACTGAGCTTAATTGGGCTTGTTTTGATTAAGTGTATGTGCTGGGAATATTTTACACACTAGTATAAATTGCAAAACAGTCAACATAAGCCACAAAATTTGGAAAATCCATTGTGGATAGTGTCAGAGAAAGGACTGTTTCCAATAAACAATAAAAAGCAGAAAAAAAGTAACTGAGGTTTTAATGAAAAAAAAAAGTGCTTTAATTTGCCTAATTAGTGGCTTTCCACAGTTGTAAGTGTATTTCTCTCTCTTGTTCACATACATGCAAATGCACACACAGAGGCCTCACAAAAATGAGCTGTATATTATAATACTGTAACAGCTTGTCTTTGGGCTGAGTAGATTAAGTCTGACTGGAAAAGGCATTTAAAACTGCATAATCTTTACACAAGCATGAAAAGTTGACATATCCTTCATATATTACATATTTAGCAGAAATAATAGTATTTTACAGCAGTTTTAAAAACATATGTTTCAAGGGGGAGGGAGTATGTGGAGTTTTTCTCCTGCCAGTCCCTATCACTTTGGGCCGTAGTCTTAGATAATATAAACCCACGTAACTTCATTGACTTTACCACATTTTGCTGATCCACTCAATATAGATCTGATCTCTCAAGTTCCCATGTTTATTCAAAGCTTAGGAATTGGGGGGAAAAAAAGTACTATATTTTAGCCCCATTATAAATGGTTGTAAATGGATTTTTCTCTGCAGTAAAAAATGTTACAGGTTGGTTGTCTGATATTTTCCTATCATCCATAACTAGAAACAGAGGCTGACTCTTCAAAGTAAATTACACATGAATGAAAAGTGTTTCTGTTTAGATTGTAGTCAAAACCACATCAACAACAACAACAACAAAATTGTCTACTGCTTTCATTAGCGGCTCTAAAAACAGCTTCCAAGGAAAAAAATGCCTCCATCTTTGCACACAAGGGAAGTAAGACACCAAGAACTGACTTGCAGAAGCCAGTGACCGAATTCCCCGAGTGGTGATGATCTGTCCAGTGGCCACCTGAACTGTCACAGTCTGTGGAGACTGACATAAGCCGCATGATAGGGGTATTTGACTTTTGAATTTTCCTCTGGCTTGGTGGGTTTAGGATTACAGTGCTGCCATTTTTATAGCACTCACATGTGTTAATATATTTCATACTACCCAGACACGGCTGTCTCATGTTGAGGCCTTTCAGCTGGTAGATATTTTACCCTGACCCCAAATCCAAACTAAAAATTTAGGCTGATATTTTCAAACTTTTGGAGTTCCAATGGGATTTATTTATCAGGTTCTTCAATCCCTTTAGGGTCTTATCTTTGCTCAATAAATGTTTCACAATAATTGACTAAGAAAATGTCAAGAGCTAATAACTTCATTTTAGCTCCTTGCTGGCTTCATATAATTCAAAACATTTTGCCTGAGATACAATTATTGCTAGGAAAAGGAGGCATTTCTTCAGATGAGTCTCTATACAATTCCTGACCTTCCCACTATTCATGCTGGCTCTTCTGTTCCACAGGTAATGGTGGTAAATGCAGTGAACATTGAAAGCACACTGAGTTTAAGGACAAATATGCTGCAGCCCTCCAGGAAAATTATGAGAATAATTTTTTAACAGGTTGGGTTAAATTCTTCTGGCAAACAAAAATCTCACTGGTGAATTGCTGCTCCTTCCAGTGAGGAAGGAGAATGGTGTATGAGCACCCATAGACCTCCTATATACTACTAACACAGGCTAAGGGACTGACTGAACTAACAGGAGACAAAATACAATATGTGGGGTAGGTCTTGATGGAGCAAGGTCTTCACTCTTGAAAAAAGCCTCTGTCTAATAGCCAGAGTTATTCAGGGCTTTGGCTTTACAATTCATTCAGAAGAGTGCACTGCTTGTTGTGACCCCTCACCCTGTATTGTCCGATTGGTTCAATAATGACTCTGAGGAATGAGAGCCACCTACTCTATTATTGGCTCCACCTCCTGGGGCTTTCCTGAAAGGGATTTCCATTCAAGTCTGGTCTAGAGTAACATACGCGATTACACTTGGAAGAACGAAAATGTGAAGAGGGCAGCCACTGCAGCTTCAGGTCGTGAGACTGTGATTAGGTGGCTGTGATTAGGAAGAAACCCCTCCTCTCAAATGAAGTATAATAGTGTTCATATCTGAGCATTCAGAACTGGCCGTTGTCAAAGACATGATATTCCTTGTGACAGTTCATACAGTTTTGGATTTCCCTCCTCTTAGCCTTTCAAAATGAAACAAAGGAAAAGAAAACTTAGAGAAATTTTCTACCTTCTTATTGAAAATAAAATCGGAGTAAAGGGGAAATAAATTTTTACACTCTGCCATTCTTCTGCCCAAACTTTTGCTACAGGTTTTTCCTTTAAAAGTCATTTGAATGTTCCTTTTTCCTTTCTTCTTTTTTTTTTTCATAGACAGTGTTTCATGTTTCTAATATTTGATATAAAAATTCTGAATTAATTTCACTGTATTGAGCTTACTAAATATGACTTCTTTTTTAAGCACGTTGCTCTTGTGAAAGACTGTGGTCTCTAAGGATTGTCTGTCAGTCACCTCATAAAATAAAGGTTATTATTATTATCAGCGACGAACAATAGCTGATGACTTCAAGTTGAAGAAAGGTCAAGAGACTAATCACTGATATGCTTTCAGCAGCTATCTTTTCTAGTCAGGACTTAAGCGATTGTTAAAGGCACATTTTTCAGCTTTAAAATTTTTCCTGTTATTTCCTTATTGTCTGTATACGTGCATGAAATGTTCATACAAATCCATCTCAGGTCTTTTTGTATATGTCAAGATTCACTCAAGTAAATGAACAGAAAAGCATAATCATTTCAGAATCTGGAATATGAATACTTGTGGCATTCATGAACTGTATGTCAGAGGGGAGCAAGTGGGTGAGGTCTCCTTTTCTCTGTTAGTAGCTACCACATCTGTGTCATCCCAGAGCAAATTTTCGTTCTCTGGCACGGTTCTTAAACCTCGACTTTGTTATTCTTCTGCTGGAATGCTTCTTCCACCCACCCTACTTAAGAGCATGGGATACACTGTGGTTCCTTCTCGAGACCTTTGTTTTAGAATTCATGGACTATAAAACCAGACCGGGTTTTCTGGAGATACATCCCTATTCTTTTGATCTTGCAAACTGTGGAGTATCAGTAATGTATGAGGCTGTTCAGATCTGGGAGACTGAACAGAGCTGGTGGGACATGCTGCCTCTGCTCAAAATTCAGCTAAAGCATGAGAAGTTTATGTAGGTCAACTGTGCCTTCCTTCAAACTGAGGAAGCTGGCCATGCTTAGAATATGTAACGTAGGTGGAGACACAGCCTGACAGACACATAGGGAACTATTCAGCCAAAGGCTGGTATCAACTGAGTCCCTTCATTGTTCCTGAACGTGTTGTTGAAACTACTGAACAAGTCATTGTTGGTAAATGACTGACTGTTTCTTCAGTATAGATTTAAAGGAAAATATTACAGCAAGAGAAAAAGTAGGTGAAATTGATTTCATTTAACAACAACCTTTCAGCCTCGCCTCACGTCTCGCTCAAATAACCTTTGTAACTAATTATAGTGGAGCTTGAAAATAAAGTACTTCTAGGCTAAAGGATTTTATAAGTCATCAAAATTATCCAGTGCTCAATATAGCCAAAATCTTATATGCTATTATGTTCTTGTGCCAGCAAGGCTGCGTGCAAGTTAACATCTATAGAGCTATGAGAGGAACAAGAAGCAAACATTGGTATCATCAAATATTATATTGATGTCCAAAGACATTATGGTAGGCTGGGAAATCAATCATTTCTAAGTGTTTTCTTCTTTTGACTTTGTATTAAATTCTGAATGATTGTAATAATTGGTGATTTTCCTCCTTTTTCAGGTCTGACAACATATCCAGAGAGTCAGCTTCATGCACTGCCCTGCCATATTACACATTTTTTTTTCCTTTCCGCCTCTTAAAAGTTTAGAAGTATGCATTAATGTCTGTGGGCCATCCTCTCTGATGCAGATTTCAACTAAAACAGCCTTATCTGCCCCTCCACTCCATTTGTCTTAGTTTGGATGACTTTTTTAATCTTTTGGCGTCAAGATTTAAAGATGGTTTACATTAAAGGGACTTGTCATTCTTAAAAAAAAGGGGCCTGGATTCCTTTCTTTGCCAATTCCCAGATGATCTTGCACCTATATGCCTGAGTCTCTCTTTCCGTCAGTGTATTTCCTTTACTCTAAATATAACAACCCAAATATGGGGTTTTTTATTACTTCTTTATTTTTGTTTAAACTTTCAGGATACCAAATGCTCCATGCACATTGCAGTAGGGAAAATTTTGTTTGTTATGTTTAGTGACCTTCACCATATAGTACAAGGTCTATCTGTTTACTTAGTTGGGCTTTCTTCAAATCAATAGCTTCCAACTGCAGACCATGCACCATTAGTGATTCATGAAGCACTTGCTGGAGGCCCGTAGAGAACTGCCTAGCAAAGCACAGGTTCCTCTGCATTTCCATCTGCTATCTTACATTAAAACCAGCTAAAATTGTATTGAATATTTTCTGAATGCCACTATTCAAAGAAGGCGATTGCTGCTGTTACACAAGGCCGAAAGCAGGAGTCAAGGGGTTGAAATGTGACCCATACCCCAGAACAGTTTAAGAACACTTGTTCTTCACCACTTCTCTGCCTCAGCTGTAATCCTGTGATTGGCCTGTATGGAATATCCTTTGGAGTCAAATCAGTTTTATGATTTCTAAACTCTGATGGCTTTAATTTGCTGCAAATCTTTCCAGAGATTATGATACTTTGTACAGCATACCTATAAATAAGTTCTATGACAGCCTCATTAATCAGGCTACATTTTAAAAGCATTAGCCTTTTCCCCCTCTGTTGAATCCACAGCTTATCTTTCCCCAATTATAATTAGTGTTCATTAAAAGCAGTACTTTTTTTGCAAACTAGAGAGTTTCACTGGGCCTGATGTAGACTTCCTTCATCCTCCAGCTGATGAACCCCAGTATTGGAGAGGTGTTTGAAAACTTGGCTCCACATTAGCAAATTGCAAATGGACTATTTTAAGCAGGGTAAGCCTAAAGAGATCAGTCACAGTACTGTAAAGCTTGCTCTTGATATTTTTGACTTCGAGATGCCTGGTTCTGAGAATGGAGCATTAATTGGGGCACCTTATTTATCTTGAGGAAAGTAGGTGACACAAACAGAATGATCAGACACCAGCCCTCCCCCCGAAAAATCCAAACATGTAAAATTGGCCAGCACATAGAAACCTTGCCCTTCCTATTCATAAAAGAACATTTAAAAAAATATTATTTTCTTTATAGTGGCAGAAATCTCCCCACTCTGGACAAGCAGGAAACTTTGTAATTTGAATTTTGGACACATTGAGGTAAAGATATCAGCAGTAAACTTATTAGAGAAAAATATGGTTCCTAGGACTTCCAAATGTTCTGATCAGTAAGGTAGTGTGTGCAGTAGCAAGAGTTATCTCATGGAAACATTTACAAGTTAGTTATGAAAGTTCAATTCTATGGTTTGGGAAGACTTTTGGTTTATCATCAACATGGATTTAAAGCATGGACTTGACAATAAAACTTTGAAAAAACCATCAGCTCTTTCAGTGCATGTGAAAGGAGGTAATGGTACAGGATAGGTGCTTGGGGAGATTAATATGCCTTGCACTATTGTGCAAAACATTATGTTGCACAGAACTTCTTCCTAAACTCATCACTCTATTTCTCTCTCCATCCAGTGGAGGACAGATATTGTCACAGACTGATTCATAAGAGATGTCTTTGGATGAAGTGAACTGCCTGCAGAGGTGCTTGACTCCATCAGTAGTAAAGAGATGTGTTAAATAAGAAGGTGGTTTATTGCTAGATATTCAGGTTATGTGAGAAGAATCCAATCACAGATTTAAAAACATTAGGGTACTTTAGAGGAGGATCTACCTGACTGGACTTGCACATCAGATGAATTTCTCAGTTCCACCAAGACATCAAGGCAGATGCAGAAGAAGAACATGATTAGGGAATTCAGATAATTTTAGAAGTCAGGAAGAAGACAAATAGTTTTCAGGATCCTAGTTTTGAACCTGAGTAGGTCATATTTGTTTATACTTTTTTTGTACTTTGCATTTTGTGTATCTGCCCAATGTTACCAATGTCACAAAGACAGGCACTTCCTGAATGTCTCTGAGTATATCCAGCTCTTTAATCTTTTTGTGATAATAATGTGAAATAGAACTAGCATAAGTTCTAAATCTGAATCTTTGTATGGTAAATTTTGTGGAGGAAAAGAGAAAGTTGCAGGTTCTCAGCTGGTGGAAATAGAGCACAGAGTGTGTCATGCAACACTATCAGTGTATCACTGACCAGAACCTGAGAAAAAACAACGAAGCATACTGAAAGGCATTTCCCACCAGTGCTATCACTGGAAATGAAGTTAAGGTAGCTTTCACACCCATCTTCCCTTCTTTTTATATTTAAACATATCCACAGCTATAACATACTTCCCTTTAGTTGTTAACAAATGACCAATCTTGACAATACATTCTGATGTCCAGTGCCATTATGTCTTCATCTAACCCAAAATCTGTAGTCTCTGGTCAGGTGCATGCTCCACTGGAGTCTGTTTCATACTTGTCAGGGAAAGCAAATAGCACTTGAATCCCTCTTCTTTTTCTTGACTGGCAGGGGAATTAATGAGCTAGAACTCAGGTGTGATGAGGACCACTGGCTACAACTGCAAAAGGAAACCGTGAAATGTGCTCTTCTGGAAATTTGGCTCGTAGGTACCCCTTCTCCCACCCTATCACATCAAATCTTGAAAAGGTTAGGTGATCCTGTGAGAAACAAGTGAACAAGAAGATTAAAACTAATCTCTCTAAAGAATAAGATTTTGTATCTCTTTAAGAGAACTTAATATCAGGTGAGTGAAGTTCTTTGCAGTTCTGTGACAAGGATTCCTGCTGCCACAGAAGGACAACTCTGTGAAAATGGCACTCTGCTGTGAATAGGACAAGGCTGCTGCAAAAAGTAATGACAAATCATATGTAAGAGATGAAGGAAGTGAAAGCTAAACAGAGCTGGACAGGGGCAGAAAGGAGAGGATTACAATGGAGGTCTGAAGGGTCTTCCTGTTCTGTCAGCTTCTCTTTTCAATTAAATTTGGTGGCAATGAAAATAGGAATTTGTCTTGGTTTGGTTTTGTTTGAGGTTAAAATTGCAAGGTGATTTTGTCTTTCATATGAGATATTGTGAGAAAATGCATGTGATGTGTGCAGTTTGTGATGGCTGAGAATGTTTGATCACAGAAAGGGATTTCAAGTGGATAGGGAAATTTTCAAGGTCAACTTTAGAAACTTTAAAAATTAAATATTTTGAAACCGGTCCCAGAATTCTAATGATTGTATTCTGCATAGTGTTATTATGGACTATAATTTGTCCGTGGAAGTTTTGCTGATGCTTGTACTCGTCCATTGCTGTAAATCACAGTAATATGCACAGAGGGGTTAATGATGACCTTACACTGTGCTCACTTTGGCTGGAAACACTCTGTTCTTGCCCACCCTTCAGCCAGGATGTGGGCAAAGTGAATTGTAAGGAGATGTTATACTT
The DNA here is from genome assembly GCA_013398055.1 of Ifrita kowaldi. Lineage (NCBI taxonomy): Eukaryota > Metazoa > Chordata > Aves > Passeriformes > Cinclosomatidae > Ifrita > Ifrita kowaldi. The sequence continues at coordinate 325,297 of VZRS01009539.1, forward strand.
AGCACCTAGATAAGTGTATATTGTTCTGTGCTGTGCCGTGCTGTGTGAGTATACCATGCATCCACAGGGAAAAACAAGCTGTCATTGCAATACTTGAAAGTTAATAATCCTTTTTCCTCATTAAAGCTCTTCAACACAAATACAACCCTGATTAGAACAGGGTTATACTGCAGCTGAATTCCAGTCTGTTGTCTCCCTTACTTTGGATGACCTTCCTTTACCCTGCTTTGACTTGCCCTACTTGAACAACTGGGAGCTGACCTTCCTTCAAACACCTTCCTGTGAGTGCCAGAGGATGGCAACAGCCTTATACAATTCACTGGGAAAGACTCAGTGGAGAAGCTTATCTGACTGCAGCATCAAGCAGCAAGTGCTGTGCTTTTACAAGCCCCAGTGAAACGTGTGGGTGTGCAAACCCTGGAAAGAACAAAGCCAGTCAGAGATGACTTTGTAAAGTGGAAGCTCCCATGCACATTGAAGTACTGCAGGTGTTGAAATAAAGAACAGGATCTCTCCAACAAAATATGAAAATATCCTTTTAAAGGAGGAGGGAGTCACTTCATGGCAAATACCAGAAAAATTACATCCTAGAGTGGCCAGATTTTCTCCAATGATTATAAAAAACTCCTACAGGGTATCTCAAGTAACCACCATCAGTAAAGATGTCTTTACTGTTGATTTCAGTGGTGAGCAGATCGAATCTGAGATTAAATCACCAACCTTTAGCAGTCTGCAGGCACTATAATCCCATCGCAGTTAGTAGCCACGCTGCTACATCTGAGACAACCCTAAAGAAATCAAGGCATCCACACCAGACTGGCAGATATGAGAAGGGAATTAGAGGAAATATCCTCTTCTAGAACTAGTAACAGATGGAGTTAGGTGGGGCTTTCTAGGTCCTAGGTATTTAAGTTATTGAATTCCACCTCCCAGAGTGCAGTTAAACTGTTCCATGTGGACTTGAATTTAGGTGTCATTAGTCTAAGCAGGATCTTATCCATGAAGCTGAATGAGATGAATTCCGTACAACAGATCTGAAGACCTATGTCAGTTTTGAAATGCGATATGTGCTCTTCATGAGAATCAACAGTATTTTTGCTGTGTGAATTTCTGCTTGTCTATGGAAAGATGTAGAACTACTGGAGAGAGTCCAACAAAGGGCCATGAAGACTACTAATGGGCCTGGAATGTCACTAAAATGAGGAAAGGATGAAAGAGGTGGGACTGTTTATTCTAGAGAGGGAAAATTATTTTAAAGCTACATCCTCTCCCACCAACTAAATTGCTATTGTAATGTGTTGGGTTTTCATGACCAGGTTTTGGAAATTGGGATGGTTACAGGGGTGGCTTCTGTGAGAAGCTGCCAGAAGCTTCCCCCATGTCCAGCACAGACAGTGCCAGCTGGCTACAAATTGGACCCAGTGCTGGCTGAGGCCAGGCCAATCAGCAGTGGTAATAACACCTCTGTAATAACATATTTAAGAAGGGAAAAAAAATTCTTGAGCTGAGGTAATTGCTCTCAGAGAAGAGAGGAGTGAGAATGTGTGAGAGGAACAACTATGCAGACACCAAGGTCAGTGGAGAAGGAGGGGCAGGATCTGGAGCAGACATTCCCCTGCAGCCCATGGTGCAGACCCTGGTGAGGCAGCTGTGCCCCTGCAGCCCATGGAGCTCTGTGCAGGAGCACAGATCCACCTGCAGCCTGTGAAGAGCCCCACCCTGGAGCAGGTGGATGCCCAAAGGAGGCTGTGACCCCATGGCAGGGACCTGCAGATGTGTGGAGAGAGGATGAGCAGGTTTCCTGTCAGGACTCATGACCCTCTGAGGGATCCATGCTGGAGCAGGTGGTTCTGGAAGGACTGCACCCCATAGAAAGGGACCCATGCTGGAACAGTTCATAAAGAACTGTAGCCCATGAGAAGAACATACTGGAGAAGTTCATGGAGAACTGTCTCTGTGGGAGAGACCCCATGCTGGAGCAGGAGAAGGACTCCTCTCCCTGAGCAGCAGCAGGAATAACGTGTGATGAACTGATTCTAACCCCCATTAACTGTCTCCCTGTACCTCTGGGGAAGGAGGTGGAGCTCCTTCGAGAGAGAGGTGAGAGTAAGGTGTTTTAAGATTTACTTCTCATTATCCTGCTCTTATTTTGATTGGTAATAAATACAATTAATTTTCCTAAGTCATGTCTGTTTTTCCCGGGATGGTAACTGATGGATTATCTCTCTGCCAGTCCTTATCTCAGCCCGTGAACCCTTCATATTTTCTGTCCCCTTCTCATTTGCAGAGGAGAGAGACAGAGAGGCTTTGGTGGGTACCTGGCATCCAGACAGAGACAACCCACCATATTCAGTGCAAATACCACAGTTTTCACCAGGCATTTTTAAATCCTATCTGCTATAAAATACAGATTAATTTGTATGGGAGTGTCTGTCTGTTGGCATAGTTTTTCAAGATAAAATCTCCCTGAGGAGGAAAAAGTGCTGAACATCTCTACAGTAATCAAGGCAATTGGCAAATCAATTATACCACAGGCACCCTTCTCCCATTTAGGACCGTTTGTTTCATTTTTACACCATAAATGTGCAATCTAACAAAGATATTTGAGCTAACAAAAAAAATAAAAGTCCTTTAAACAACATTCAGGAATGTCCTGAACACCAGATTGCTTGTGCTGCCACAGTGCTAGATATTATCATCAAATTATACAATCTCAACGCGTTGAGATAGTTTGGATCATGTTTTGCTCCACAGATAGGACAGTATAGCCTAACATTTGTCCAAATTGCCTTGTAGCTACAAATTCAGATTTGATTTTTTCCATTTGCCCATTTGTTCTGGATAAATTGAAGCCAAAGATCCTTCCTTCTTAACATTTTCTGTAACAAATTCAATTTGTAGAGCTGTGTAATAATGGACTGACCATAAATGGTGCAAATCTGCCAGTAATTGGCAAGCGAATGCTGTCTGAATTTGATTATGTTTATTCTTATAGAGCTCAGGTCTTGCAAAGTCACACATTTTGTATATGAGTTTTGAGGGCATTCAATTACCTGCAGGACTCTGGACTAGTGATTCACATGTGCTACCTGACTGAGTCCTGACTTTACTAAGCAAAGGTGTGTGCTTAGAGTCAGTTCAAGGCAATACAGGCAAATCTTCGTTTTGCTGCTCTCAAGACAAAGACCTGGGACTGAGCCATGTTCATGTCACGGCAGCAGGAGAAGAAAAGGAAAAGGAAGAAATGGGGAAGAATACCTCATAATCAGTTTTGCTGGTTCCACTGCCTCCACAGGGAAAGTAGAACTGTGACTTTGCCTTGAGTACCCATCTATGTAAATATTAAACACATGGTTTCCTGCAGTACCTACCTTCTCTCACAGCTCTGAACTTTCTCCAGTGGTGGCAATGACCAAAATTAACCTTGTTTCTTAGGAATTTAGTAAAGCAGGCATTAGGGATTTTTTTTATTTGTCTTTTCTCCTATCTATTAGTTTAGGGAATTGCCTACCTTGCTAATGTGTGAATTAACTCTCTTTGTGCGTCCAAGAACCACACTCACAAAACATCCTGTGCTTCCCATGGCCAGATTAGTTCAAGTAGCAAAAATGTCCTACAACCAAAGAAAAGAATGTCTGTGTTTTCAAAGCAGAGGACTATGGGGACAGAGAGAGAAGTCAGGAAGCTTGCTAACAGCATCCCAGGAATTAGCCATGGGTAATGAAATATCCAACCCAACATGCATAAGCAAGTGCTTGTCTAACTAAATTAACTGATAATTCAGATATTGGCTGTTGGGTTTATATAAACATATGTGTTCATATATTTCAACACAGAATTCCTAAATGATTTTGTAGGGAACACTGTAGAGAGCTTATTTATTGGCAGACTGCCTCTGTGACTGAGCAGGGCTGTGGGAGCCTTAAGTGTGTTCTGGGTAATGTAGTCTGATTTCTATTTTAATGAACTGAATAACTAGAGCAGGCACTTATGTTAAATGGCCCGACTGAAAACTCAGCAGCCATTTGAGGTAAGAGAGAGTTTAAGATAAAAGTAATAATCTGTAAGGGTTTAAATCTATTGTTCTAAAAGAGGATAAAATGTATAGTACCAGAGCCCAAGAGAAGAGGTGGGACATTCAGTTCTGTATCTGACCTGGATCATGACTTGCTGTGTGATTTTGCACAAATTTGGGGAATATTCCTGGATGATGATTTAAATGTCCATAAACCATATTAATTTATTTTCCACTTGGGAAACCATGGAAGGAGAGATTCTGGAACTTAACTAATGTTCCCAAGGTGCTTTAACATTGCTGGATGAATGCAATTCGGTAAATATAACATTTAGAGAGTTATGTTTAATCTATCTGAACTAATTCAGGAGGATTTCCACTGAAGCCCACTGAGCTGTAATGGTAGCATGAGTAAGATCACTTTTCAGTCCTTCATTAGGAAGAAAAAACGTACCTCTCCCCAGCTGTCTGTGTTGGGTTGCTGTTAGTGCCGCTGTGCTGGGCTGGGAGGTAACCTCAGGTGAGCACTGTTTTATATCCTCATTACAGAGTCTGCACAATGTCTGCACAAGAGGCTGTAGCTGTTTGCAAAGCCATGAAGAAATTTGAGCAATGGTGACATTTTTGAAGATGGCTATGGGTTAAAACCATGTAGGACATCACAACAAAGAAAAAATCCCAATAATTTTATCAAGTTAATACTTGATAATATATTTTAAGAAAAATACTTTAGTCTCCTCATGTTTAAAAAACTGAGGATGGAGGAAAAGTCAGCAAAACAAATTTGACTCAAAGAAAATGGTATTAACATTTTCTTCCATTTCTTCTTATTTTAAACATTTTTCTCCAAAGCTTTTAGATTTTAGTCTTTAACTCACTGAGTATGGGGAGAATTTGTTTTAAAAAAAATAGTAATATAGCATCTCAGTCAAAAGTGAATTGAAGGGAAGACCATACAGGGTATCATGAAACTTTTAAAAGATACATTTTAGAAAAACCCTGAGTGGAGTTTGGAGTTTTCCTCGGTTTTTTTCATAAAGTTTATGTGCTTCTGACAGGCAGAAACTAAAACTGACTAAAGGAATTCAACGAAAAGATGACCCGGTGAAGTTCTTTTTTTTCTGCTCTTTTGGGAGCAAAAAGGGAGGGTTAGCTTTCAAGTTTCAATCATAACATGAGCAGGTTTGAGAGTAGAACTAGATCAAAAAACGCAGTTCCAAAGAAATTGAATTTTTCCATATGGTCTGCAGTGAGTGGAGAGCTTTGCTGTGTGTGTAACCCAGGCACCTAGATATGGTGGTGCTTCAGCTGCAATGTCAGTGGGAAAATAAATTCCCAATAAATTCAATGAAGAAATGCTACAGGGTGATCCAGAGCATGTGTGGTTCAATTTCGGGTGCGTACAAGGTCAGACAGTATTGGAGAGCAGGTGGGGAGGTTCACTGTTAGAGCATTAACATGGGTCTAGGTTTGCAAGACCAACTTAATAAGTTTAAATGAACTGAGTTCCTGTCTTTTTTTTTTTTTCTTTTTTTCTCTAAATGTCAAAAGCAAAAATAAAAGGCAAACAGACATTTGTTGTCTTAAATCTCTACATCAGATTTGGACTTCTATGGACTGAGTGATTAACTTTATCAGAGCTATTACAGCTCTGATTCAGTAAATATTCTTTGAATCTGAGTTAAAATCGAAGTGTTATGGACTCTGCTTCCCTGAAGAGAACACAACTACCTTTCAAACTGAGAACTTAGATGTAAATTCCAGACAGCATCAGCCACAAAAGAGAAATTAAATATGTAAGAACATTTCTGCCTATTGCTAAGTAGTCATGAAAAATTAAATTATTTCAGAAAGTATCTGAACCAGCATATTTCTGGAATAAATGCTTTTGTCATAAGGCACAAAATAACAATTATAGCCTTTTGCTTAAGCATAGAGAATATTCCTAGCAGTTCTCACCCCCTCCTGTCCCCAAAGTAACTACTGTTCTATAAAGGTTTGGGATTTGTGTCTTGAACTTTTTCTGCTCCCTCAACTCAGTCTTTTCTGACAGATATATTTTCAGGTCGTTTTTATTATCCCTCCATTCATGGAAGAGCTTTGTAGCTGTACCAAGATGAGTATGTCTGGTATTAGTAACAGTAACAGCCTTTTTTATCTTTCTTGGTGCCTATGCAGAGAGTTGCTGTAACCTTGCTTCCAGCACAATCAGTGGACAGAGAGAGATGCAGCATCAGGGTGTGGTGAAAGCACCAGCATCCCATGCCTGTCCTGCTCCAAGGAGTGCATACCTCTGGTGATGGAGACTGGAGGGTAGAAAAAAAGGTCCTTTTTTTGGTTTTATGGTTTGAAATGTGACAGTTTTACATGCATGGGGCTCAAAAGACTGTGTGCAAGGGCTAGACAAGCTTCCATATCACCAGTTTTAAAAGTTCTTTATTCACAGCACAATTTTTGCTTTGAACCAGCTGTTCAAGCTATGAATCCTGGACAATACCTTCTGGTGTTTTCCTGTTTGTTTACATCCTGCCAACTTCATGTATAAAAAAAATGTCATCAACAGCAGTGTTGTGCCCTTATGCTAGGGAAAAGACAAGCCTGTACAGAATTTATTTCTGTCTCTGGAAATAGACAGGAGCCTGAGGCAGCATCTATACCAGCAAATTGAATAGTGAGGGCAACACTGTTTTGACCCTGAGGCCAATTGACACCATCTAGTCCTATCTATCCTACTAAACCTTCAGCTACCAAAACTAGGAGGCTGTGTCTCAGCTGTCTAATGGGGATTGCCCTGAGCACCCCTGGGATCTTCATGGGACAGTGCTAACCTGGACCTGGACAAAAGCATGCCAAGAGCTGGTTGATAAGTTTACGGTATGGATGACTGAGCCGCCTGGTGTCTGAGCCCTGGCACTGTTTCATTCACTTAGATAAACTTGCCTTGGTGCTCTTCTGTGGATTTCGGATGTTTCAGAGGCTGTCTGTTGCCTCTGTATCTCACTATTTAGTTCAAGTTCTGTAGCCAAGGGTTTGGAGGTGGGGAGGCCAGGAGACGGCTGCAAGGCAGAGATCAAGAACTATTTCAGAAAATTATTGGGATAACACTGGGCACACAAAAGAAGATGCAAATAAGGTCCCTATATTCTTCCCTAAATATATAATATATCAATGTTTGGCCTGACACTTCTGTTACAGAATTTAATTTTCAACATAGAAGAAAGAAAAATGAAGGGAAAGAACTCTTAAAAGACTCTTAAAATATACTGTATGTTTCTATAAAAATGTGCAAAATAATTTTCTCTTTATATTAATTATTCCTGAATGAACTAATACTTTTTCATATACAAGAAGAGCTTTATGTTATAGCTTGGATCCTACTTGCACAACTCATAGATCAGCTTGGGTTGGAAATGACCTTAAATATCATTCAGTCCCAGGCCCCCTGCCATAGGAAGGGATACATTTCACTAGACCAAGTTGCTCAGGGCCCCATCCAACCTGGCCTTGAACACTTCCAGGGATGGGACATCCACTACTTTGGCCAATGTGTGCCACTGCCTCATCACCCTCACAGTAAAGATTTTCTTCCATGTTCAATCTAAATCTACCCACTATCAGTTTGTAGCCATTGCCCTTTGCCCTCTCACTACAGGCTCAGGTAAAAAGACCCTTTCCAGCTCTCTTATACCCTCTTTAAGTGATATAAAGTCTCTTTGGAGCCTTCTCTTCTTCAGGCTTAACAACCCCAGCTCCCTCAGCCTGTCTCCACAGGAGAGGTGCTCCAGCCCTCTGATCATCTTCCTGGTTTCCTCAGGACTCCCTCCAACAGGTCTATGTCTCCCTTCTGTTGGGGCTCCCAGAAATGGATGACACTCCAGGTGGAGTCTTATGAGAGCAGAGTGGCAGAATCACCTCCCTCCACCTGCTTTCGATTGTTGGCTTTCCAGGCTGCAAGCACACATTGCCAGGGCATGTTCAGCTTCTCATCAACCAACATCCCCAAGTCCTTCTCTCCAGGTCTTCTCTAAATCCATTCACTGTACAGCCTGAACTTGTGCTTGCGATTGGCAAAGAACTGGAAAAGAATACTACAGCATCACTTTGGAAGTTAAGATTCTTTTTTTTTAACAGACTTCATAGGTGTCCATTGTGACCATGAAATCATTTGGAAAAACAGCTAAAAGGGAGGAAATACATCAATGCTTTATAATGCTCTATTCAATGACAATAGGTGATTTGTACTTGATCATAGCCTTGAATTTCTATTTGCAGCATGTGTTTACAGAATGAAAAGCACTGGAAAGTCATAGATAATTTTGGTTCAATTATATGGTAGAAATTTTAATTTCTGAAGCTAAATTGAAAATAGGAGATAAGAATATAGTTGGGTTTAGTTCTTCTGTTTAAAAACAGTAAAAAAACCCTCTGTCTAAATGTTAGAAAGGAAATGAGACTGTTTAGTTATTAGAATTTAATATCCCAATGAAACATTGAAAGAGAGAATAGCAACGTGCATTGAGCAATGTTAAGAGCATTCACGTGTAGATTGTTCAGGGGAGTCATGTTTCCACTTAACTGGCTTAGAAGGACATGAAAAGCAACCAGTAGTTAGCTTTTAAAGAATGACGAACTGACTTCTTCGATTTTTGACTTCCTTTGGTTTCATGCTGTTAATTGTATGTAGACTTATAGCTACCTAAAATTCTCTTGAATGGACCAATAGTATTGGATCCTATAGAAAAATTGAGATAAAAATGCTATTTCTGATAATATGCAGTTTAAAGGTATGTTTGTGCTGCATAGTGTATGTCAGTGAGACATCCCCAAATATCTCCAAAGCCAGGAACAGGACTGGCTTGAGCCAGAGTGCTGCTAATGAACAGAACTTGTTCCCTAAGGTACAACCTCATGCCAGCATCACTTCCATTCCTAATGCTGGTTTCTCTCAAGAAAGCTGCACTCTGCTGTGGGCACACCAGTCCATGCAGGGCTTTGAGCACCAGAGTCCACACAGCTGCCTGGGAACACCAGTGCTGTACTGTGAGCTGGAGAGTTAGACCGTTCTTCCAGGGCTGGAGCTGAAGAGGAAGGTACAAGACAGCAGATGGTTTCAAAACAAACAAACACACGCAAACCTCCAGAAAACAGATGGGAGAGCCCAAGCGGGGTGAGAATTACTAGGATAATGTGGAGCAGTCTAGAGCAGCAGCTTTGCTGTGAGTGTTCATAGGCTGGGTAACTAAGGCACTACAGAACAGAAAGGCAGGAAGAAAGCTATTGTCTCCTTGGGGAATTTGGTAAGAACTGCACTCAGCCTGCTAAGCTGGAAAACAGTGGAAGTGCTTTTTTATCAGTCATGTTTGAAATGGATCTCCAGGTGAATAGAAATGAATTGTCATTATTCCAAAGCTTAACTGAACAGGAAAATGCTGTGATCAATTCTTCCTAGTTTTATCATTCAGTTCTACCACCTTTCAGCTGAGTAACTCCATAGCCATATAACTTTCAAGAAGATAAAGAGTTTAGCTTAAGAAGAACAAAATGAACTTCTGTGTTCAAAATCTGGTCTAGATTTAGAAATGCAAATCTTCATCTCCTATTTTTTTTCTTTTCTTATTCTAAGAATTGTGGAGATTCCCTACCTGTACACTGAATGATGGCACTGTGGAACAAAAAACAATGCAGATCTGGATTGCCCACTTTCTTTTGGGTGCTTCTTTTTTTTAGTCCATCTCCATGAATTTGCAAATGCAAATGTGATTTAATAAAGGACAGTGGGTGTCTGTACCATGTAGATGCGTGATGCAGAGAGAGATGCTGGTGGAGGGTGGATAATTCTAATCAAACTACTCACACCTTGCCCTCCTTGACATGCAATACCACTTTAAACAGCAGTGCTCTAATAGAGAAAAGAGCTACCGTACTTACCCACTCAATAATTTGCATAATTTTGAAGAGCTGAAAATGTCACTGCTGTTTTATGATAATTGTAGGGAAATGATTAGCTATAGCATTTATACATTCCAGGAAAAAAAAGAAAGCATTTTACTATTCTCTCTTTAATATTAATAAGGATTAATAAAATGAAAAATAAAATCACCTTGGAGGACAAACATTATGTATAAAATAATGGGTGTCATATGAAGGCACATGAGTCATCCATCCATTTGCTGTAGCCTGTCATGTCTGGGAAAGTCTTAAAAAGACAACCTCTTGACTGCCCCTTCTGCAATTTCAAATGCAAATTTTATTAATAGGAATAGCTAAAAATAAACCATTATTTTCTTCCTTCTCTGCTTTGTAGCTTTGATTAGAATATGCCAAATTTATATCTCCTGTAATTCAAACATTTTTTATTTGTGAAAAAATATACATAAGCTGTTCATTTCTCTTTCATCATTCTTCTTCCAGAAAAACCCTTTGATAAGAAGATTGAGACATCAGTTCTAGGTAATGGTTTTTAGTCCTCACAGCTCCTTGAACTTAGAAGGTTCTGTTGTTGTAGAGATATGTAAGTGAAGAGTAGGTTCAATACAAATCCTTGAAGAGACATGGCTTCATGGAAGTCCCTGTCCAGCATCCTTTGACTTTCTACATCTTTATCAGACTTCTCTTTTTCTTAGTCTGCAATAACAGCACAGCTGAGATTTAGAAAGGTCATTTTTGCGATACTCATGAAAGCCTAGACTGCTCTTCTTTGCCCAGCTCCATCTGGGAACCTAGCCGTGAATTCCAGTCTCTCTTAGGGTTTTCAGTCTCTGTGTGATGTGAATGATGTGTTTCTCCTGACAGACTCTGTTTTGACAGTCTTTGCAGGATGGAGAGTTTTTTAATCCTTTTCCTCCCAGTTTAGTGGAATTGCTCAGTTACACTTGCAGTCTAGAAAGGAGATAAGAAAAGAGATGACCAAGACTGAAAGACCTCCAGTTCTGAGCATTTGTTCCTTATGTCAGTACCTATTCACAGTGATGAAGACACATTTCAACCTTTCTATTCAATAAATTGAGCTATTTAAGCTTCATATCATGACTTGTTTTCCAGCCACTGATTAGTGTTTTTGTTTAGTTCGTTGGTTTTACTGTTTTCACTAATCTTATAAGGGGGAGAGTTAGTCTCTAAGACTTGGAAGATACAGCCGCTACTCCCACCTTTGCTTCTGCTGCCATTCATTGGCTGTTACGAAGGATACTCCAAATGAAACCTCTAAAATTTTATCTAGTGGAAACAGTCAGATAATTGAGTACATTCATTTGACATTGAATGCTGAAGTGCTTAAAAAAGCAGGGGATATAAACTCTCACATCACTCAGATACCTTCAGACCATCAATTCCTCCAAATGCCTGTTTTTTCCCTCCAGTAGTTGTGACAGAGTCTAATTCCAAAGCTCGACTTTTTGTGTATTTTCCATATGCATAAGCACTTTCGTAAGCACTTTCTTTTTCTGGTGTTATCATTTTTGAGACAAAGTTTTTTGCCAGTTTTTGTCCTCCAGGATTTTTTACTTAGTAGTTCATGGCACATCTTATTTATCAAGAAAGGCTTTGTAAATACTGTAAGTTCTGGAATTTTTAAAGAGAATCAATCTATCTTGTTTTTTTTCCCCTGCAATATACCTGTAGCAGGTCTTTTATACCTCATCTGAGTGAGCAGTTCAGAATGAAAAAATAATGTATACTGATAACAGTTATATGCTAATTCATTAAGGTCTGACTTTACCTGAGTGCTAATTAAAGGAAAAATATTTGAAAGATAAAGTAGGGCTTGCAAGCATATCACACACGAGTTCTTCCCTAATATATTTCCCGTCTATCACACTTATTACTGCAGGGTGGGCTGACAGGTTAATTATGTACTTGCAGGAGAACTGATACAGAAGATATTACGATCTCAAAAGCAAACGCTTATAATAATTTTGTCTAAACAGAAGACAGCCTCACCTTGATGAAGGTCTGCATTTAGTGAATGTTTTAAGGCAACAGTCACTGCACTCTCAAGGAAGATACCTGATAAGCTATCCATCAGTAGATACCAAGCCAGCAGTACACAGAATGTGCTGCAAGAATGTAACCTATTCATATGGTAGTATGGTATACGTGGGGAAAAATGATTGATTTTGTGATGAAGCCATAGGACTGGGATTTACAAACTTCTGTTTTGATTTGCAGGTTAATTAAATTCCAGATTTCTTGTGTGCAAGCCTTTTACTGACATAGAGACCCACTAAGTGAGATTATATCTGGTGGGTCATACAACGTGGGGACGTCATGCTGAAAGCATCAGATGTGCCTGATTATTTGAATGTCATATGAATATATGCCCTAATGTCTGGAAGGCGTGTTCCCAGATGTATCAGATCCTCCCAGATGGGATTGTGGTTCCAGTGAGGTTACACTGTGAGAGGGATCCTCCTAAAGAGCACACATGCTTCTACTGTTGTGCAGTACAAAATTTTTTGGCTGTTCTGGGACAGGAAAATGCATCGGCTAATCATGGTTCAGGCCGTTCATCTACATCTAGGAAATCTTTTGTCAGATCTTGAGAAAGCTGTTCATGTGAGTACATATTAATTATCTGACTCCTGGAAGGGCCTATCTGGAGAGAGGCAAGAAGACCTAGTCACACACTGAATAGATGAAGATGTAGCTGCAGTCATATCATGGAGATTTTTATGTATTTTATTTAAGGAGAAATTCCAAAACTTGAGTCAAATAATTTCTGACATTTTGAGGTTTCTTGAGTTCTCATTTCAGGTTTTTTCCCCTCAGTTCATCTGTTTTTTAAATGAGCCACATTGTTACTCATGTTTTTCCTTTAGCTGCCTGCCATAACTAACACTCACCCATTTGATGTCAGTCATTCTGTACTTTGTGATTGTTCATTGCTTATTACAATCAAACCCAGACAGGAATTAAATAATAAAGCCTAGATATCCAATCATTTCTTTTTCTGCAAGGTTTAGAGTCCATCATAATGTGTTTTACCTTCCTCTGTACCCCAAAACTACAAGACAAGTTCTATATCAGCTCTTGGGTTTCCATCAACTTTCCATAAAAGTCCAGCAGGCTGTGCACAAGTATTAGTTCCCTCACATGGATCTGGTCTCAACACAAGCATAAAATATTCATCAACTAAATTATTCAAGGAGTAATTGTTGGTATTTGTTGAATAATGTATTCTGTTCATGGTGTCTGAATACTACAAGAATGAGCTGAATAAATTATATGCCAAAGCAACAAAATCACTGGCTTGCATTTGTTGAATAGCATTTTATCTAAGCTGAATGTATTTTTATAAAAACATAGCATAAGAGAACAAAAATTTTTGCCTTTTTTTCCTTTCTGAAAAAGAGTATGGCTTTAGGTATGTATTGTGATAGTCCTTAAGCTGTACAACAGAGGTTGAGAACTGACAGCAAGAACAATAACATCTTATGTGGTGATTTTCAGAGAACACAAAACACAGTATTTCTTCCCTTCAGAAAACATTTATTTTATTGTTACTAGAAAGCAGTCTAGTAAGTGGGCCATAGTAATTGTGAAAGTAACTCAAATTCTGCTTATTCAGTATTGAAGTTTATATGTTCTATACATTCAGTTATTCCACTCCCCTTGCTTTCTTGCTAGAATCACATTCTTCACTACATGAAAAAATATTGTACTACTGAAAAAATACACATGCTTTTGTTTAAGGGTAGCACTGAACAATTCCACATGGACAGAAAAGCCCAATTTTCAGCAATGAGCTGTTTCATCTAGGAAACCTGTGAACCAGGAAGTCTGGTCTGAATAAATAATGTGGACATACAACATGTGCATGTTGAATAGAACTAAGAGTTGACAGTCCTTCAATTTGATAGTGACTTGAATAATGACAAATGTGATCCCAACAGAAAAAGTCTGGCTGTTCAGTTCAGGCTGCTTCCATGTGGGTGGGAGGGGTGTTAAAAAGGAACAATGCTATCTGAAAAAGTTTACATTGCCATTGTGTCCTGACTAATATTCCTTGAGGCAACGTTTTAACTTCAAATGGCTGCTGACACTTCCATTTATGCAGAAGTATTTCTGATAGTTCTGATTTGCTGGCCTGCTCTCTCTCTTTTGGTTAAACTACAAGGGAACATTGCACTCATCAAATCAAGTCAATAAAATTGCAAGATACCCCACCCTTAACACTTACCTGGAAAGTAGAACAAGAGAGGGTGGTATGGATTCTATGGGTCCTGCATGCACAATTCACAAGTTATTGACACATATGAAAAGAGAGTTCTAAACAATCTTTTCATAGTCACACAATAATTCACATTACATTGACTATTTCCTACAAGGATAATCACAGATTATCTTGAAACATGGAGTTGAAATGTGCTTAGTAGGTGCATGTCTGTGTGCACAAGTAGCACAAAAATGTGTTCCTTTTGGCTATTTCTTCATTCATTAATACAGAGACTTCCAATATCGGTTTGTTTCAGTGTCAGTCAAAGGAGCCTGAAAGCTTACTGAAATCAGAAATCAGTAAAAATAACATAATTAAACATAAATTAGGCACATGCTTATAAAGAGCATTCACTCAAGAAATGGGTTTGATTTAAGCACTCACTTAAATGTTTTGCTACCTGGATCCTAAATAAGCAACTGTCATTTTATAGAAAATCATATTCTGATTGGTATATTTAATTCTGTCTACTTTGGGGGAATTTATCTTCCTTGTAAATATTCTTACCAGCACTGACTCTGTGAAATATTGGCTTCTTCAGATATCTCTTCCCTGCCCTCACAACACTGCATGAGAACAGCTTACGACTTACTAGGAATTCTGTTCCTGTTAGTGACTTCAGCCTTGATTGCTATGAGATTCAGATGCTGTCACAACCCAAGGTGAAGACTTCACCTGGGGAGAGAAGCATGTAAAAAATACTGCATGCCATAAAAGGAGAAGGGAAATGCTGGCAAAAATAAGGCAGACTTGTCTCAGAAAAGATTAGGTTTTTAAGATTTTCGTGCAGTCCAGAAGGTTAATTAACTCTTACTTAGCTTTGAGAAAGAGAAAAAGCTACACTTGGATCAAAGACAGATACTTCATTCCTTCTTGCAACGCAGACAAATTACTGTAAGGGAACACTAATACCTCCATTATTTAGCACATACATACTCTTATGCTACCAGAACGGACTTTCACATCATGGCATTCTTTTGAATGCAATTAAAAGTAGCCCTTTGTAACATGCTACCAGGTTAGTGTAAAATGGTCTTCCTCTCTCATGAAGACCATTTTTCTTTTCTCAGACCATTATGATGAAATGGAAGCTTTTGTTTCATCTTTTTACCTGTTTAATAAATATCAATCTTAAAATGCTTCTCTTTTAAATTTAAATTAGGCTGTGATCATTTTTTGGTGTAATAAATTCACCTGTAAAAAGGTTTCTGAGATTGTAGCTAAATTTTTACCCTGTAACTTGTGAAACAGTTCATTTTCTAATATGTTTGAGAAGAGAGCACACTAAAGACGCTTTTGCCCTTGATTTAAATTGTTGAAATCCAACAGATTGGCTTGTATTTTGCAGTTATAAATGGGTACTAAATACATTCTCAGAAGGAGAATGTGAGTTAGTCATATTGGAAAAGAAAACATAATAAAAATGTATGACTCTGATGAGATTGTGATGAGTGGAGGGAAGAGCCAAAGGAGAAAGATAACAGTAAATGAAATGAAATTATGAAAACAATATTTGGAAAAAATAGTAATTAAGAAAGAAATTTCTTCTCAGCCACACACTAATTGGTAGAGATATATTTGAAAAAGGAAAGCTTATAGAGTTTATCTTCCACCCTGTCTTTTAAAATCGCCGTACAGAGATGTATAAATTCTAGCTCCCATAATATGAAAGCAGTCATTTAACCTTGTATTCCTTCTCTGTACTTTGCAACTGCATTTGGTTCTTTGGAAATCTGCATAATATTTACATAATGAGACTCAGACCCTAATATGCCAGACAATAGTTCAGCAAACTTCCCTCCTAAACAGTTATTATAGACAAAGAGTGAGGGGGGGAAAAAAAGATAACAGAGAAGTCACTGGTTTATGCTTTGAAAAAACATCTAAATGGCCAAACCTATCTCTTGGGTTTTAGCTTATGCCTTTTCTGCAACACTTTCTGGTGGCCTAATTCAAATACCTGTTATTTGAGTCTCTAGCCTATTATTTTTTTAAATAAATTGTAATTAATATTTCTGAAGATTGCATGTACCAGACTGTACTAGCACAAGCACAATGCTAGTTAGCTTCTACAAAAGTATGGCAAACTAATATAAATTGCAGGTATTGACACTGAATCTCAGTCTGAAGTCTATGGAACCCTACAGAGAAATGCACCTGAAAGTCTGCTGGATCTTGCATACTTGCAGAGAAGAAATGGAAGTCTTTTCAACTGTTTTTTTTCTCTCTGCCTCCTGTTGATCTACATTTTTTCCTGGTCATCTCCTGTAACACTGTATCTGAAATGGAAGTTTCATATGTCACAGGCATAATTTTCTTCTATATTCTCTTCTCATGACCTCATGAAATCAAGGAAAAGGATAGAGGGATCAATTTTTAAAAGGATTATGATTTATGACATTTTATTGGTGACTTGATTCCTGGTAAAAAGAAACTGAAGTGATGCAGACTTGAAATATCTGAGCTGCTGTACAGGCAAGTTATGCTCCTCTTGAGGTTAATCCCAATAGCGTATGTGCTCAGAAATCTAAGAATGTTTAGCTGGTCTATATGCTGGTATAACTTCATGGACTGTTTGCACATTGCCTTCAGTCTTCATCACATGACAAATTCATTTGTACTAGCTGTTGCCCAGCAAAAACACTTTCGTAACTGTAAATATTTCTCCCCAAATGCAAGAAGAATACTTCCTTGATAGTTATGACCACATTTATTTTCTTTAAAGCACTCATATGAGACAAATTCTGTTTGTTGGAACATTTGTCAAATGTGAAAGTGCCATGAATATGCATACAAGGATGTATTCACACAAACATTGGTATCACATGTGTCTGCATGACCTTTATGAAAGCTTTCTGTGGGCTGAGAACTGGAAGAGGAAAGAAGAAGTGTTTTGGCAGAGAAATAACAAGTATGTCTTTCTCCATAAGGCCTGCAGGAAAATGAGCAGCTGTTGTGGAGGAAGTAAAGGACAATATGCAAAACAACCATCATCATGAAAGTGGATGTTCACCATGTGATACTTCAAAATGAAGGATCAGTGTTATTTCTTTCTGTGTACCTGAACTCAGCCAGGAAAGAGAAGGAGCATTTAAGACACATTCCCTGTTCTTATGTCATCAAATGAAGGGAAAAGAGGTTGTAGCTCTGCAGTGGATGGCTATGATCCCTTCAGAGGGGATAGAAAAGGAAGGAGAGGCGGTGGGGTAGCTCTGTGTGTTAGAAAGTGGTTTGGTTGCCCAGAGGTTAATGATGGTGACAAGAGTGTCGAATGTTTTTGGGTAGGAATCAGGGGAAAGGCCTGATTCTCAAGACAGATACCTTGAGTGATGTGTCTAGTTTTGGACCCCTCACTGCAGGAATATTAAGCTGCTGGAGCATGACCAGAGAACAAAGCTGGTGAAGGGTCTGAAGCACAAATCCTATGAGGAGCAGCTGAAGGAGCTGGGGTTCTTTAGCCTGGAGAACAGAAAGCTCCGTATTGCTTTCTGCAACTACTCGAAAGGAGACTGTAGTGATGTGGAGGTTGTTTTTTCTTCAGAGTAAGAGGTAATAGGACAATAGGTCTCAAATGGCATCAGGCCAACTCTAAATTACATAGTAGGAAAAATTTCCTCATCAAAAGGCTTGTCAAGCATTGTAACAAGCTGCCCAAGGAGTGGTTGAGTCACCATCCCTGTAGATATTTGAAAGACGTGTAGATAGTCATGGTTTAGTGGTGGACTTGGCAGCACTGTGACTGGTCTGCAAAGCAAGGTGAAGAGGTAAAAAATCTGTTCTAACTGTATCATTTGGTGACCACAGTGGATGACTGTAAAAATGCCCATGTATTTCCTGGAAATGCTACTTTATTTTCTCAAGAAAGAGACTTCAGTGAAGGAAAATGTTCATTTACAACATTTATTCATACAGCTGCGTATATTTACATACATTCAATTACTATAAAAATACAGTGTTGAAAGGAAACCTGAAGAAAAATGAATTGAGTGCACTCTGATGCTTCTTTACTTCTACTAAATACATGAAGAAAATATGAAATTTAAAAACTTCTAGTTCCTTTCTCATTCATTCAGAGATGGAATCAGATATTTTGATAATGATCTTGTACATATAATGAAGAAGAGAGGTTTAAAAAAATAAAAGGAAAAAAGAAAATAGGAAAAGAGAGAAAGAGGAAAGGAAAAAGAAAATAGGAAAAGGAAAAAGGGAAAGATTTACAGTACTTTCTTGTTTCATAGTCCTGGTTATCATCTAGTTATAATCTCCATCTCTCCTGTGCTCCTTGGGCAACTGCTCCTCACAAAAATAGCAAAGATCTCTGCCATCTTACAAAAATTCTATCACAGGACCGACAGAATGGACTGAGCTCTGGCTTGAACTTCCAGTAAATTTCCCCTAAATGTCACCTTTAAGGTCACAGTTTCAACACATTCATGGACTCTTCAGGTGCTTAAATGAATGTCCAATTTTTAGTGTGGTATAAACATAGCAGAGGCTTCAATCTTTGTTTCAGAAATGGATCATAGCAGTAGTAAGTGCATCCTGAAAGCTGTGGAAAAAATGGCCAATAAGTGGTCCATAATAAGGCCCAGACATTAAAATCCTGAATTACTTTCAGAAAGATGAAAGGGTAGAAAACCTTTTAGTAACCATTCTCAGTTACTTTAAAAATTCATTCCCATTTCTGGTTGTTAAGCATTAAGTTCTCATCATTTCTGAAATTCCTGGAGTAGTTAATCAATCAAACAAACCAAGTGTTGACTGCTTGCCTCAAACAGCTCTTGCAAAACCCGTATTAGACAGGTTCATTTGACATTTGTTTGCAACAAACAAACAAATGAAGACTACCACCTATATGGACAAAAGCTCTAAAGGAAAAAGATAACACTGAGGGGAATGACTGATTTGTAGGCTATTTTTTCTGTCACAAAGAACAAAGTAAAATCTACATATTGTCAATCATGTTGATTGAGGGTTAATTTGCCTGCAATCATTCAACAGGTCACAGGAAACATGAAAGGCATGCAAGTAAGATCTCGGCACATCCTATGCACAAGACTCCATTATATATGCATGTGCACACCACTTACCTCTGACCTCAAAGGGATGTGGGAAGCAGAGCATCTTTCATTTGCAATACATGATATCTCCAAGCTGTGTGGTGACAGCTGGCAGGTGACACGCTGGAGGGAAGGGATGCCATCCTGAGGGACCTGGACAGACTTGAGAGGTGGGACTATGCGAACTCCATGAAGTTCAACAATACCAAGTGCATGGTTGAGGCAATCCCAAGCACAAATACAGGCTGGGTGGAAAACAGATGGAGAGCAGCCCTTGAAGAGGACTTGAGGGTATTGGTTGATGAGAAGCTCGGCATGACCTGACAATGTGTGCCTGTAGCCCTGAAAGCCAATTGTGTCCTGGGATGCATCAAAAGCAGTGGGTTTGGAACTACATGATTTCTATGGTACCTATCAAACCAAATCATTCTATGATTCCATGAATCTGTAAGCTCTGTGCTTTAGCACTGAAATCATGAGGGTTGAACACCAGGTGCAGCCTTTCCAAACTTTCTGACTATCACATGGAGGTGGCCTTGGGGCTCTGAGTGCACCAGCAGCTCTGTGGTCTCTTCCCCTGCTCCTGGGGGCTTGGCTGCTGGCATTCAGGGCCAGTTCTGAGATGGTGGCTGTGTAACCTTCCAAAACACATAGTTTATGTTTCTAACCTGAACCATTCGCTGGAAGACTCTCCCACTCTCCAGGTACTACAGGGAGCAATTAGGATGCAGATAATCTGCTGTGCTGTAACAATTTCTTAATACAGGGGGCATGAAATTAAAACTCAGAGAATTGCTCTTTAGAAATGTTTCCTCTTTAGCACACATGAAACTGATTGACAGTAACTTTAGAAAGCAGCCTTTTTATTTTTAGTAACTGTAGGGAAAAGAAAGGAGAGAGATGCTCAAAAAGTCCTAGAGATTCTCTTAAAAAACCTTGGAAGGTGTATTAGCTTTTTTGGCATGTAGGAAGGAAACACTGTGTTCAGCAGAAAAGCCAGGATTTTTGGTTTTGAAAGATGAGTATCACTATCCATCCAATATTATTCCATGGTTTAATTTGTTTGGGTTTTAAGATCAAATGCAAATTATTATGTATCCTGAAAACCAAATCAAAGTTTTTCATACATTTACCAAAACTTTAATGAATTTAGAAAAGACATATGATAAATGATATTAATCTTTCTTTATCAAAGCTTTTATGGGGTTGTCAACCACTTATTCTTAGTAGAAAACAAGTGTAGAGATTTAATTTCCATTAGATGATTATTTCACTACTTAGGCCTTTCAGTGAAATGTGTGTTATTTTTCTATCATCTGGCCTAGATACAATGCTGAAGACCTTACTCAGAAGAACAGATTCGTACTTAATAGTAAGATTTTTCCCTGGTTTAGTGTAAGTAGAAATGCTTTCAGTCATGTTTCCTCTGCCACATAGACCATTGCAGGTTTTAAACTCTTCCTGCTGTGAAAGCTGGTTATGGTATGTTTCCTCTAAATTCCATCCATCTGAACATCAGTAGCTTTAAACATACCATATTAATAAGCATAAAAGAAGATGGACAATAAATCATGCATAAATAACATTGCAGAGAAAAAAATGTTCTTTTGCAACCAGTGAATATACAAAATCTTTGGGCAGTATGAATATAACATTGTGTCCCAGGCTAAAATGAAGGAAAAAAAATCGCATTTAATAATTAGTATTTGCTTTAAATTAATCCTTAGATCACGTTGTATATTAGGCATTGTGAACATATATTCATTTTTAGGCTCAATGTAAACAGTGGCATTCCAGATATCAGTACATGGAAACCACTAGAAATTCTGGTTAAGTTCACAGAAAATACTGAATATGTAATTCTTGCGGTGAGCCATGGCCAGAGCCATGGTCAGCTGGACCAAGCAGACCAAAAGGTCCATTGGTTTGATGCCTCCACAGCTCAAGGGCCTGAAAGTACAGAGAGCACCCAAAAGGCTATGGTAAAGCACGCTGACCATTGTCTGCTGCCCTCCCCTCCCCTTATGGTTCATATTTGGTTGTTTCTCCAGAAAGTTCTATGTTCCATGTTCCTCAGCGGTTGATTGGCCTCTGTTACTCCTCGCCCCCCACTCCTTCTCCCATTTGCTCTAATCCCTTCTCCCCCTCCTTGTAACACCCCATAACTGATATTTTATTGGTTAGTTCGTGTTCTCCATGCCCATTATGTAGGGGTATAAAACCCCACGACACCCTCATTCTCTCAGCTTTCTTTATGGGTTTTTTTCCCCAATAAACCTTTCCCTGCCCCACGAAGGAGTCTCTCCACCTCATTCCTGCCTCCTTCGCGCACCTGTACCATTGGTGGGCAAGGCGAACCCGAGCAAGAGCTTTGCCTGCCCTCCTGTGCCTTGATCAGCTTCCGTCCCCCTACCCGGGGCAGGTGGAAGATTGCCCGGTGCTCAGGACAGCGTGCTGGCTGGCAATAGCACCGCAGCATGTAATTGTAAACTTTTGTAAAGTTTCCTCATTCCTGTGCTGCAATAGACTATGGGAGGTAAAAAAATAAAAAAAATAATGCAATGCTTATTGCTAAAAATTACAGTATGAAATAAATATCAGATGTTTTCAATGCAATGGGGATTATGTACATGGGAATCCTTCTGACTGCCACCTAAAATTCCACCGAACTTGAAGGAACTCCTGGGCTGTTATACTTGTCTCATAGCTCAGAGAAATCCTACATAGCCATGGAGCAATAGATAAGAATTCCTTGCTAGTGTAAGCAGGGCCTTCAGCATGTTTTGACAACATTTATATTGCTTCCCAATTTAATGAACTCTTCAGAGTCTCAAGAAGAAAATTATATATTTAGTAAAAACAGAAAAAAAAATTAGAAAGGAAAGTCAATTCTAATGTGCTTAGAGAATAAGAATTAATGCTTAGATTCCTTATGTAATCAAGACAGCTAACTATTCCAGTGTGTGAAAAACAAAAGTCATCAGATTAATATCTTTGGAATTAGATTCTGTTTAACTCTATGTATATATGAATTAATTCAATATCTGCATCTTAAATAATTAATATATTAAATGTGAGATATAAGAGGAAAAACTATGCTGAAGGTCTAACACGGCCTTCTGATACTTCCAGAAAAACTCAGAATTCAAAGGAGGAGATTTCTGCTTGAATGCTGGAAATAGATCTGGGTTATTTTAAGTGTCTGTGTTGATACTTAACTTTTAATGGAGAACTGACATAGAGACAGTTCCAGATCCATTACTGAGCTAAAACAAATGCAGGAGGCTCATGCAGAATTCTTCAAGTAGTGGAATGAGACACACAATGAGATAAGACCAGTTTTTCTACAAATGCTGATGTCAATTATGATTACCAATGCATGTCAACAGAGAAGACGTGAGACTTCAAGAAGTGAAATCTTGACACAGATTTTGTAATACTCTGTTGCTGTGCTTGAAATTGTTCCTGAATAGAAAATTATGGATAAGCTATTATAGAACTTAGGTTGTTTGCATGGACATGTCAGGAGTAAATTGACTCCAATTTTGACTAACAGAAAGCTAACAGCTAATGGGATAGCAATTTCTGTGAGTCATATGGGCACATGAATATTTTCTAATTTTGTTCTATGAATATTATCTGTTCTTTTTGTATGGGCGCATTGTGTTATAATTATTAGTGCTGCTTCTGGATGAAATAAACAAAATATGATTATTGGAAGGTTAAATGAGAAAAAAAGACAATGGCACCCTCTCTGCAATGTAAATTATGCCAATGAATCAGAAAGAATGTGGCACACACATTTTTTAAAAAATATTATCTGTGAAGCATTGCAAACTGGGAGGTATTTTGATGTGCATTCAGGTGGAAGATTTTGGAGGAGTTAAAACTGGGTTCCATTTCAGGAAAAAGTATCTGCTCATTTGATACAGACAGTTTAACAAAGAAAACCCTAATTTTGTGCACTTTTCTGCACAGCTCAGCTTACTTTGAAACTCCTTGCCACAGACCCATGTGATTTGATCTTTTCCCTGTGGAGTGGACTGTTGTGAGCTATAATGGCTAACAAACAACACCACTGAAAAAAACTTTCTGCTATGAAACCTAAAAAGACATCAGATGTAATATTAAAGATATCACCTATATGGCGGGAAAATTCTGGAGAAGGCAATCACTAAGTGCTTAAGGTACTCCACAGGGTGACATAGACCAACATGAGTCCAAGTATCATGTAAAGAAATAGGAAAGCAAAGGGACTATTATACAAAAACATTTATGTGCTTGTTTAAATCTCACTGGTTTCAGTAGTAAATGATTAAAAACTTCTTAAGAAGATGATACTACTAATGTATTTAAAGTTTAGCTCATACTTAAAGGCTTTGCAGAGTCCAGAGAAGCCTTGGGAAATCCTCCAAGCCAAGATGTCTGTCCTGTTCAAAACAGTGCTATTGAGACTCCCAGTTAAAGACAATCAAGGTCTTGTAAGGGTAACCTTAGATAGTGCGTTAGGGTTGAATTTGTAATAACACACCCATCTTCAAGGAAATTTCAAAATATATTTAAAAATCGAATTGCACTTAAGCTTCATTTTTAAAGAACTTTTGGAAAGTTACAAAAGTTATATGGAACAAAAAATAAATTATACACCCTCTACTTAGCAACCTCTTATATGCCTAAATAATTTAAACTACTTATAAATGAGAATGTCTTCTGTGTATACTTCAATTATTGCTTTTAGTATACTTTCTCTCTTTTTTGTGTAGCATGCCGCATATACTCAATGTCTCCAGTGCCTATTATCACTGTTCTTGTATAATAAACTTCTTATCTGTGAGAATATGACCTTGACACTGTGAAAAAAACCTTTTAAAGAATAGCTCAATTAAAATCTAATACCTCTGTTTAGGATTTGATTTCATTACTATTCATAAGACCATGCAACACTATTTGAGTCATGAGTTCTCATGCAACTCGAATACTCATTTCAAAAGAGTCATTACAAAAATAATTTTTATTCTTCTCTCTGCCCTATTGATTTTCAGTCACCATGGAGCTTTCTTTGTTGACTTTGCAAAGGTCTGTGTTGAAAGTTCATGCTATTGTTGTGATAATAATTGTTGATCAGGGTCCATTTGGAGCAAGTAAATTTAAATGCAAGATAGGTAGACGTGGGTAGTAATAAAGATGCATGCAAATCACAGAATCACAGAATGACTTGGGTAGGAAGGGATAGTAAATGTTATCTGGTTCAAACCCCCCCTTCCATGGGACTCCATCCACTATCCTGGTTGCTCAAAGCCCCATCCAACCTGGCCTTGAACGTCCCAGGGATGGAGCATCCACAACTTTGGGCACCCTGTGCCAGGGCCTCACCACCCTCACAGTGAATTTTTTTTTTCATAATATCTGATCTAAATCTATTATGTAATAAAACCATTTCCCCCATGTCCTATCACTATCCACTCATGAAAAAATTTCTCTCCCCCTTTTTATAAGCTCCCTATAAGAAATGGTAGGTCCCAGTGAGGTGTTCCTGGAGACTTCTTTCCCCAGAAACGCAGTAAATGGGCTGGGAATGCAGTATAATCTACAGGAATGTCACTCAGGAGTGCGAAGTTGCGCTCCGAAGATGAACTCTGGACATGTCGCTTAACCTGAATGTTTGTTTACCCATCTCTAACTGAGAAGAATATTTGTCTACCCTGTAGGGAATTATGGTTCTCAATCAACTAATTTTGCAAACTGTTTTAAGAGGGATAAACAAACAGCCTTGCACACATGAAGTGGAAAATAGCTTTTAACTGAGCCTTAAGCTTGTCTTTAGCATTATTGGATTTGCATTAGCATGGACATTTGTACTTGTGAAACAATCTCTTTCTTGGATTTAAATTTCTCTTTTCTTAGTCAGTCAATATATTTTCTCTCTTCTCCCTTTCTTATTTCAAACCAGTAAACTTTAAAAAAAAATCAAGAAAATCAATTAGCAAAAAAAGGCCAAATACTGGAATTTACTGGAAGCTTCAAGTACATTTAACAAAAAAAAATAGGGAATAAAATCATCTGAAAATTTCAGTCCATGATCAGGGAGCAAAACAGAGAAGGAATATGCACTGGTTTAGATAAAGATCAACTTCAACAAAGATATTATGCATAAACTGAGCATCTACTCTGAATGCAAAAAGGCAAATTAACACCACAAAAGTCCTACAAATCAGAAAGTGATTCAGATAAATAAGGGCAAAATACAAACTGACAAAAATCAAAGTCAGTCCACTCTAAGTTCAGAATGTGGACTTGATTAAAAAAGATTTTTGAAATATGCAGAAAAGAAAGAAGAAATTTAAAAAATTATGTATGGTTTAAACCTTAAAAAAATACCTTGTCTTTCACTGAAAAGGAGGATGTGAAACAAAGGAAGATAAGCAGAGGTTGCACAACTGAGACAAATACGTTAAGAAGAAAATTATAATCTGAATTACTACACCCAAGGTAAATAAATCTCATGCTTGAATTGTAAAATAGATAAACACCATTGCAGAATTCTGGAATAAGTGGTACACTGGATAAATGGTAAAATTTGTACCAACATTCATTGTGCTGATTATATAAACACTTTATTTGAGAGTTACATATATGATAAGTATTTACAAAGGGCAGTAATTCAGGTTGGGACTAAGGTGCTAACCTACCCTTAGTCATGTGGAAAACTAGCAGGTTTTGTGGGAAAGATTAGAAATGAGAAAAATTTAATTTTAGAAAAATTAGAAAATTTTAATTTTTTTCTAATTAGAAAAATTTAGATATGTAAAAAGGGTAAAAACGCAATGCAGAGGAACAGACAGTCTGACATGACAACTTTTCCTTGTAAAAAATAATTCATTTTCTAGATAAAGAAATTGAAAAATATCTCTGATATTTTCAGCAAAACATAGGCAATTGGTGCTGTATAATAGACTACGTGTTAAACTGGATTAGAATAATAGAAATTAAATGGTGGACTAGAAAAAATTAAAGAGGGATCTATAGAGGTTGTTCAGAAATAAAAGAGGTGACTTTTGTTGTTTTTGTCAAATAAGTCTTGATATTAAAGTTAGCTGATACCTGCTTTAATGACATGACCATAAGAATGTGCAGTTTAACCGAGCAAATGGCATTGTTACAAGCAGTGCAGAACATGAGAAATAAACCACTGAGAGCATGCTAAGGCCCAAAACACTGAAATAAGGTCTGTGCGAAGACAATTAATAACATAAAAAAATATGATAAATTTAGTTGCTACTAACAAGAATTAGCACCATGAACAACCTTTTTTGGGTGAAGATGGTGATTTTAGTTGACGGCCTGTTTGATGTGCATAATCAGTCTGAAAACTTACATTGTATCAGTCACGGGATATTTAGTTTGATAGGCAAGTGTTCAAGCAGAGCACAGACAACTCTTTTTCTTTGCCTGATTGTGTATGACTCATTATCAAGAAATAAGAACTCAGTGAAAGAAGTGTGAAAAAGAGTTTGAGGAATGATCAGAGCAGAAAAAGTAAAATTCTGCCTTTGGCTTTGGATTCGTTGAGTCACTTTCTTCTCCCTAGCGAGAAGTTCCAGAAAAATCAGAAAAATCAGAAAAATTCTAGTCATCAGGCTGCCCAGCAGAACTCAAAATTAACAGGATGATAGCATGGTTTGGATATCTCTTTTTGTAAGCTTATTCTTCCTGGCATGAAAGAGATTGTCTGTTCGCTAAGTTATTTAGGAACTCGGGTATACAATGATCACTGTCAGCCTTTAAGTTGCATAGGGCATGATGGATAAAGTTGTCCAAATTTGACATTTACTTCTATATAAATTATAATGTTGTTATTATCAAATGCAAAATTTACATGAAGCACTAAATGTCTGTGAAATTTTTTTCTTAATTTGAAGTGCTGTAGCATTGAAATACTCTTCCTAGATGATCCCTTGAGCTTAGCTGGAATTAATGTTGTCATGATTTTAATCTGACTGATAGTTTGACACTACCCATTTCTGACATTTCACTGGTGTTATTTCACTTTGGGTTCAGTGGCACTTGCACAAACTGAAGAGTTTAAAATTATTTCTGATGTCTCAGCAAAAGGAAGGGTCAATAAACTGTTGGGAAGAAAATGTACAAGTCAAATGTGCTGCAATATACATTGAAATCATCTGGAAACAAATGGAAAAAATACACTAACATACACTTTTAGCTGATGACAACAGTTTTAGTAGTGAAAAAAATAACCTAATTTTTTGAAGTAAACAGCTGAAAAGCTTCTGCCTCCTAAAGAGCATTCAATGCAACTTCTCTGGAAAAA
The DNA here is from genome assembly GCA_013398055.1 of Ifrita kowaldi. Lineage (NCBI taxonomy): Eukaryota > Metazoa > Chordata > Aves > Passeriformes > Cinclosomatidae > Ifrita > Ifrita kowaldi. The sequence goes on from VZRS01009539.1 coordinate 352,914, forward strand.
AAATTGTCTATCCTAAGCAATCAACTTTTATGCTTCTACAGAAAAAGAGTCCTTTTCCAATGATCACTAAGTAGTACCACTGCATGAAGTGAGGGTGCAACACTGAACTACTTGCTTGATTATTTCAGATGGGTCAGTGATTGGAGGTTTTTTTTGAATCATGGGCAGACCTGACAAGCTGCAGCTTCTCACTGACTCAGTGAGAAGGTTGTTACAACCTTGAGGAATCTTAGTCCTTAAGAATAATATTGCTGCCAACTTAGATTAGGTAAGGGAGGAAATAAAACAAAGACTGTTAGAAAGCAGGTGTTTTATAAAAAGAGCTCTGTGTTTTCTGGATGTCCTATCCTACTGACTATGAAATTCCATAGAACAAGGATTCTTAACATATGCATAACACTTGCAGAGTTTTAATAATGATATTTTTGCCTGTAGTAGTGACATAATAATATATCATATTTATGGATTTTAACTTAATATTCATATTCTTCATTAATTTTTATGCAGTCTTGGGTTAATTAATCTAAGCCTCTATTTACATATTACAGAACTACCATAATTTTATTTCTTTCAAATCACAGAGGATTTTTTTCAGTATGATAGGAGATTGCCTGCAATGAAAAATGCTGGCAGTACAAAAGGTACCTGCGGAATAGTTTTAAATAAAGCTTGGAATGCTTTAAATCCTCCAATATTTAGTGGTCTAAATCATTAAAAGGTAGAGCTGATGTGCCTGTTTCTGATAAAAATACCAAGCAGGATGAAGCCTCCCATTTTTCAATTCAAATTTTATATTTGGATTTATTTTTGTTTTGTTTCTTCAAATGATGGTGAGGAAAAAAAATGTCTACATGCAAAATCCTCAAAGACTTTTCCCCTCTATCTTTTTTTTAAAGCTAACATCTTAAAAGTCATCACAGAGTTTGTGTGTATGCAGGTGTCTGCCTGTCTGTCCCTCCAATTCCTTTATGAAGTTTAATCCTGTTGATTGAGTTCTACAGGGAAAGTAAACATTTCAGACCTATGAAGTTCCTCCAAATTTAATTAAATATAGCAGCTAGGTAGAGCAGAGAAATCTCTCACATGCTGCCACTCAGAAAAATGCTTCAGGATGCAGTTATTTCTTCTCAGACAGTAGGCAATACTCTCAAAATACACTCACCAGAAATGCCTGCAATGGTGAAAAATTTTCATTCAAAGTCCATATGTTCTTAAAAATAAAAATCAATAATATGAGATGCAAAGCTATTGTAATTTTTCCTTAATTTTCACATTCCTGGTTTTGCAAGTTTCCTTTGCTGTATTTTGTTATTTCAGTGTAATAAAGGGGAAATCCCAACATCAGTGCAAACTTTTCAGGTTTATATTTTTTACTGAAGAATTCAGGTGAAAGTCAATCTGTGTTTCAAGATGTTAAGCAAGGCAGAAGCTTTCAAGTTCCTCACTACTTGCTACACAAGTCTCCTACTTCTATCATTCAGTGCCATCAGCAGGCTGTACTATGGGGACTGGCTATGTCAGCCTGAAGCCAGTCTGCAAAGATAAATCCACACCATGTCAATCAGTGCTGAGGCTAGAAAGCAGTTTGCCAGCCCTCAACAAAGCTGAGGCAGCTAGTTTTGTTTTGGTTTAGTGAAAAACACCTATAACTTAGAAAAAGAGCATTTTTTTTTCTAAAGAAACAGACAAAACCAGCTATGAACAATTTCAGAACAAGATATCTTTTTGAACACAGCGTGTGAAAGTTTGGTCTTTTAATAAAAAAAAATAAAGTGGATAGAAGGAACCATCATTCCATCAACAGCACAGAAATGCGCAAAGTTAGACACTTACCTCTACATACCAGACTTGTCATGTGTAAATGGAAATATAATCTCCCTGGAGCTGATGCTAGAGTCATTAGTATGACAATAAGAGTCACTGAAACAGAGCAGTGGTTTAAACATAGCTTGGTGCTGCCAGAAGTCACCGTATGATAGCAGCATCCTGCCCAAATTGTGTTAAACATCTTCCTTCCGCTGCGACTCCAGGGAAAAAGGTACACCCCAGTGAGGAACAGGCGGGGTGGGAAGCAGGTACCCCTGAGTGGGTGTCTGTGGCCTCACAGGACGTTTCCACTCTCCACAGGCATGGAGTCTTGCATGGAGCAGCACAGGTACACATCCAGCTTGATCACGCCCATCTCCCATGATGGGGGGATTCAAGCAGTGATTGCATCCCCCCAAAGAGGGATGGTGGGAACAGCGTGGCCTGTGAGGTGTCTGTGTGTGCAAACTCTCTGCATAACTGTGTAAATAAATGCACGAGTGCGTGATTATACATTTTTGAATTGGTTATAAAAGGATGTTTAGAAAATAGTCTCCATATATTAACATTTTGTAGGTGTACAGTATAAGAGTTTATGTGTTGCTTTGCTGATATTGATCCTGAATGTATAGTTCACTGATTGCCAGTTAATTACATGCCATTAGTAATTCAATTAACTGCTTTGATCCTGATCTGATTTAGACAATATGAATTTCTCCCTATGACATAGAGAAGCTACACTTGATTAGTTTAGCTCGGTGTGCAAAAATGTATATAAATGGTCCTGACTGAAATACACATTCATTTTACTCTTTATTCAAATGGAAATGTACGTTGCCAGAGTGATAATTTCTTCCTAATTATATCATTACTTTGCTGTGCAATGTAAGTAAAACAATCCTTGAAGCCAGAAATAATTTTAAAAATATAATTAATTGACCTAGTACCTAAGATTGAATCAAGTAATTATTTTATTGACTATAAATCCAATATGTGCTGTAATGACCCTTAGCTTTTCATGGCTAAGATCTCATAATCTTACACTCTAATGAAGAATCAATGCCATTGCTTTTTAAATCTATTTCCTTCTTTTCAGAGAGGAAAAGCAATGAATGCATTTTTAGGACCTGCACTTTCCACTTAAAGTTTGGAAAAAAGAAAAGTATCTATAGGTGGTCAGTAATCCTTTCCAGCTCGGCAGAAAAGCCCTGAATAAGTTTTAATGTAATATTTTTATCATCAAGCTTTGCACACCACACTCATGTGACTGCATAATTTTATGCAGCCCCCTCTATCAATCCCTGCAGAGAGACGGATGTATCCAGAAGACCTGGAATGCTGCAGCCACTCTCCCTTTAAGGAGTTGTATGATCTGGACACTGAGTCCTGAGAGAGCAAGTAAAGTCTGTCTAGTCACCTTCATGGCTGTCTGTAGCAGTATCCAAAATTTCAGAACACAGCAGCAGACTTTGAGGAGCACTGCTTGTTACAGAGCCAATGGGCAATCTTGCGCTGGGCAGGGTTAAATGCACAATTACTTCTGTTCAAGGGAATGGAGGACAAGAAGTAGCAAAAAAGTTAACATGTCTGTGTTATCAGTGAAAGTAAGCAAAGTGATGGTATGAGATACAAGTGATGTTAGGATACACATGGAAAAGACGTTGAGATATTCAGAGGACTGAATCCTTGGAGCTGCATGTATGGAGAACATCACCTTTGTTTTATCCCTGACAGGTTCTTTCTTCATTTGTAGATGAACTGCTGGAAAAATTGTCTTTTTGAAAGGTTTCTGGTTTTCAGGAATGTACATTTTCCTTCTCTGCAAAGTGACACTGCCCCCAGGAGCTGGGTCAGAGAAGAAACTGGGAATGCCTATCTCTTCACTTTTGCAAGGATTTGTTTACCTTCCAAATTGTCAGAAAACACCACCTGCTTTCTTACTTCTAGTTCTCTCGCATGTGGATAAGAAACTATACTATAACTGGTAGAACACATAGAGCTGCTGATGCTGGGACATAATGGCATAGAAACTTAAATTTGGCATTAAGGGATCTCCTCAGGGAGAAATCAAAAAGCTGGTATGCGAGATCAGCTGCAGTTCAATTGGAAAATCCTTTAAGCCAGGCTCAGGACCAATGGTTCTGGTGAAATAAGTGCATTTAACAACAGCTGGTAGGATAACGGATGAATAAGTGCTGTGGATGGAATTATGCTCTCCATATGTGTATTGATATAAACCACCAATTTTATACCGTTTGTTAGTAAATGCAACAGGGGTTTAACAAAATACATTGACAAGGTACACTTGATTATTTCATGATTAGAGAATAAAGGTCAGACAAAATTGTCAGGGAGACACTCCCACTGACTCATGAGGATCAGAAAGAACCCACTTGTGTTCCAAACTCCTTCTCAAAGGGGAGCTTAGGTCCATCTAGACCCATGGTACATGCTCTAAAGTTTCAGTATTCCCGAGAGAGATTGCCATTCTCCAACAGTGAAGCACACCTGTAGTTCTCCCTTCTCCCTTGCCCTATTTCTTCCATACACTCAATTATGTGGGATTTATGTCTTCTCTGCAGGAAGATTAGGATGTGCAAATGTCTGAATTATGAACTCCTGAAGACTGGCTACTCTTCATGTTGTATAAACTGGAAGCAAGCTTGTGGGTGAAATGAAGTTGTTATTGATAATGATCATTTTTTCATCACAGAGAAACTTATTCATTTCCAGACAATTTCATGTTCAAAAAGCTGTACAAGCTGGGATCTATTTATTACAGGTACACTCTAGAATAGTTGTAAGTCAAAAACATTGCATCTAGAGTTCTGTCTGAAGGACATTGAGAGCCTATGAATTGTCATGCATCTCCTGCATAGGAACACTTCTTCACCTACATATTTTGTCACCATTGCCATTGAAAAGATAGAGACTGAAGCTTCCGGAACCACTTGATGGATTTAATCATAATCATACTAATAATCTGATATTAAAGTGATTGCAGTCTCTCTTATTTACAGTGACTGAAGTTCATCCTCCAGCCTTTTCAAAAGTCCTTTCCCTGTGAAATCATTTATCCCCTGAACCTCAAATACATCTGGTACGTGTCAGGTACAAAGCAGAACCAACATGTAGACTCAGTGGGTGAGTGGTGTTACTGGGAGTGTGTGTGGAAGGTAAATACTGATTAATAGCTGTAGAAAAAACAGGTGCACCTCAGCCTGAGTCTATTGGCTCACTCACAACAATGGTAAGAAATGAGCCACATCAGTGAGAGCTCCCAATAGCTTCTCACCCTCTCCCAGAGCTTGGCCATTTCAGATTGCTGAGAAACACTAAGTTGAGAATGTTACCCACTGAGAAAAATTAGTATGACTGAAACAGAAGTAATAACACGTCTTTGCCTGAAAGTGTAGAAAAGACCCACTGGACAGTGTCAGAAATGGCTGATATCAATAATTCTTCAAGCAATATTCAACAAGTCTTCAAGCAGTATCTTTAAACCCTAAAAATAAAAATTGTCACTTTTTCAGCTCCTCCCTTCCACTGAAACAAACAACCCTAAAATCCAGAATGGAAAAATTCGACTAGTGAGGTACCAACATACAATAACTCTTCTTTTATTATAATGGTTACGGAAATAAAAATTCAAATCCTCAAACATCTTTTCAATGAATAATTTCTGTCTCATTCTTGCAATTAAATGCTCAATTATTTTTAGTGTGTTAAAATGTATATGAGACACTTCAATTCCTCACTAATGTTGAATACATATCAGTTTTATTATGCATACCTAGACTAGCCATGATGATATATTTTATTTTATTTGTAGCTTTTTGTTTTACTTACACCTCATTTTGATGTTGGTTTGTTTTTTGGTTTGGTTTTTTTTTCGATTCCCCCAGAATAAGAGGAAGAAGGAAGTTGTACGTGGTGATTACCATGCGCAGAAATTAGAAGAGGCTGTGGAACTGATCCCAGTGCATTTCATTAGAGGGTCCTCTTATCCATTGCATTACTTTATGTTTCAGGCTGAAGTTAAGCAGCCTGGGTGCCTGTTTCTGCCAGTGTGTTTGGAACACAAACCAGAATTGCTCTTTGAACTCTGAAGCATGAGTTAAGAGGAGAAAAAACCCCCATATATCTTTTATAACATTGCAAGATGTTTAGTGATTGCATCCAGATGTTTTGTAACAGATACCTCTGCAAACCCTGTGAAGCCCTCCGGCGTAACGTGACACAGCAGCTCAGTCTGTCTGGTCTCGGAGATGAAGAAAACAAGCTGGCATTATCTATCAATGGGAAAAGTTGGATCCAGGAAAACAAGTTGTGGATAACCATCACAAGTATAAAAATCCTGATATAATTTCCTTGTATAAATAATAAAAATACCTTAAATAAGGCATTGTCATTAAGTCTGTTATTACTCTGACACACAGTGAAAAAATTCTACAAATACAGCAAATCTGATATGTCTTCCTAGATGGATAAGATAATGTATGCACAATAGAGTTTGCAGTCTGTAGATTCAGTAATCTTCTTAATTAATTCTTATGACAGAGTATCCTTGCATTTAGGCAGCTTAGATGAATGTTTGTGTGGACAAGCCAGAATCTGATTTTTTTCTGGTCATGAAGTGCTCATGAACAGGAGCCATGTGGAGTTACTTCTGCTGGAAACCTAGTTTGAAGCCCTAGGCATAAGATAATTCTTTCTCTCACTATTTTAAAGGGGAAAAATAATTTAAAGCTGTTCAGAATTCCTGAAAGAGTAGGATGAGCTAATATTAACAAGATTCTTCTATTTTGCAGTGGAAATGAAGCTCGACACCACTGATAACTGCTTCATAGAAATCACTGAGGCACTCTAAATTGGGAGGTAGTTTAAGGCTTTTCTATTAAGGAAATAATGCTGTAAGTAATTGCTTTAATTTTAAATCAAGAAATAAGCATTTGACTGTTACATGCGTGAAAGGAAAAAAGTAGTTTTATTGGAAGAATTAACAAAAACATTAAAATAAAGAGCTTATGCTTTTTAAATAAATTAAGAAAACAACATTTGAAAAGATTGAAGGTCTACTAAATTGGATATAGTATTTATCTTTAAATTGGATATAGTATTTGTCTTTTTCCCCCTCTCCTATTTTGTTACTGAAAGCAGATAAATGGACGTGATACTTCTTTACATAAGCCAGCAATTTCAGACTTCCAAATTTAAAGCTGGAGATGTAAATCTGCATTTAAGCACCTGAACAGAATCTTCAGATACTCAAATGATCCAGTTAGCACCCTTGAAAAAGCCGTCAGCTCCTATTAGGCGCTAAAAGCAGATTTAGAAACTTACATTTAACAAGGAAAAATGTAGCAAATGTTCTAGCAAGGATGAGAAGAAAACAAGAATCATCTATAAGTGCAATATGTTACCAGGGAAGAGGGAGATCAAGCAAAGAGTTGCTCTGGTGCTTAACAAGGAGAGATAGCTATTGACAGGCGATACAAAGAGTCAAAGCATTTACTGCTTTTTTCTGCTTCAGCCTTCACTGACAATAACAGTGTTCATCAGGCAGCTCATTGCGTCACCATGAACGACGGGGGGTAAAATCTCAGGCCAGAAGAGCAGTGACATAACCCAATTAGAGAGCAGGTAGATAAGTTTGAACTGTCTGAGCTTGATGAAATTCACTTTATGATACTGACTTGAACAGTCTCAAGGTCAGCAACTTTGTGAACTCATAAGGACTAGTGTGGCTTCAGAAGCCCAGAAGAGGAAAATGTATTGTCTATTTTTAATGGGTGTAAGGAGTAACCTAGCAGCTGACCTTTAGTTCCTGTGAAAATACTGGAATAAATAATTGAACTACATGTATACACCTAGTTCATGTTTATAAGGAGATGAAGAACAGCTGAGAACAAATCATGTCGTAGTTATTCAGCTTCCTTCCGTGAGAAGTTAAGAGCTTTCCTGAAAAAAAACAGAGAAGGAATAGAGATCATGTGGTTAAACTTCAGCAGGTCTCTCTTAAACAAGCTAAAGAAATATGGCACGGCTGGAAGGGAAGGTTATCAGACTGGGGAAGTAGCTATTAAGGTTCACTGCCAAGCTGGAAGGATGCTATAAGTGGAATTTCACAAGGTCTGTCTTCAGTCTGCCGCCACTCGATATTTCCCTTAATTATTTCAAAAGCATGAAGTGTATACTTATTTAATTACTAATCAGCACCAAGCCAGGAGGGGCTGCACTAAGATTTGAGGGAAGGACTAGAATACAAAATGATCTTTACAAACCAGCAAAAAAAAGATGAAGAAAACCCAAAAATTCAGGACAATTCTGATGGGAGGGAAACAAAATGTTTCTACCAAGGAGTAGCAGGAACAGGACACAGAATGAGGGAAGCCAAGTAAGGCACCAAGGGTGACCTTAGCAGATGTAGGTTGGTGGCCTGGCAGAGCTGGGTGCAGTCCTGCAATACTCAAGCTGGGTCAGGTCTGCGCAGTAACATTCTGCAGTGAAAGTTTGGTGAGCATCATACAAGTACAAAATGTCTGAGGTCAACTGGGACGTTAAGTGAACAGGTCAGGCTGGGCAGGGGACAGGACAGGACACACACCCACCCTCACCGTGCCAGGCACGCAGTGGGCTCGACACTTACATAGTGCTCCTGGGCCAAGGGTTGGAGACTTGGTGAGGTTACTCAGAGAAATTCAGGTCTACTGATGCACTTGGGGTCTGGTCAGAAAGCTTGACCTATTGAAGGCACTTTTAGGTTGCTTTCTTTAGAAAAAAAAAGAATCCTTAAAGGAGGGATGATAACTTGTCTTCAACAAATGAGTAGAGGAAGAGACAAATGAGCTTTCTCTATGAGCATTGTTCAATTAGAAGCAGTGGACTTAAAGTGAAGTAGAGGAAAATTAGTTTAAACCTAAGGGAAACATTTTCTAACTGTCAAAATAAACATTGCAGAAAGAGATTTTGCAGAGACTAAAAATCTCCCTCGTCCATCATAGTTTTCTAAGTATTGTTAATCGTGGCTTGAGACAAGAAAATAGAATAAGTGACCTTTAAGTCCTTTCTAATCCTATTTTCTCTGATTCAGTAACACCGTTGATGAGCACACTCCATGGAATATGTATCTACAAGTAATCAGTGAGATGATTTGTAGAATAAGGTACTAATGTAACACTTTAACTCTTTAGTCCTAAGTGATTTGAGTAAACAGAAATAGAATTTACATTTTATACTACAATTAGAAATCATCTAGAAGAGCTGCTATTTATTAAATTATAAGATGTAATTATTGATACTGAAATATCTACTTCTAGGTGACACGTTTTGAAAATAAGCATTAATGCTTTTCCAGTGTTTTCTATAAAAGCTTTCAAGATTGCAAGTAGCTTTAGTCAGAGCAGAAGACATCTTGTTTTGTCATGTGTAGCTAAATACTCTACAGATTAAGGATGTGGATTTAAAGACAACATAGAGCCTGATTCAAACAAAAGTAATGTTAATCACTTGTGGATCATTTTAAAGTGATTTTCTCTGTCTAGTCAGCTTTGTCTATTTGACTGAATGTAATACTGTTGACATTTCTACTCTCATTTTTAAACTTTGTATTTTTCTCTAACTTGTTTTTACAGTAACTTAATTAAAGAACAAATAGCAATACCCAAAACTTGATACGGGGTGGCACTTGCCTTATAAAATATGAAGCAGTGTACAAAGTGTACAGAGTTGATTTATAACAATGTCAAAGACTGGAAGGTCCTGAGAAACCAAACTGCGGTTATTTATTTATTTATTTATTTATTACCTAATTCAGTCCCCTGTTGTAGTCAACACACACTTACCCATGGAAGCTTATACTACACAATTAGCCATGGTATGTAACCAAAAGCCTGTTTAACATATGGCCATCTTCCATGAAACAAAACTGCTAACATAATTGTCAATAAATTTGTATATCCAAAAGTCAGACACCAAAGTTAAGGTGGAAGTATTCCATCTGACCATCCATGAATGGATTCTGGGACTGTTTGAATAATTCTGCCGACTTGACTAAATATCACAGAACCACAGAATTACAAAATATCCTGAGTTGGAAAGGACCCACAAGGATCATCGAGCCAGCTCCTGGCCCTGCACAGGACAGCCCCAAGACTCACACCATGTGTCCAACAGTATTGTCCAAAAGCTACTTGAACTCTGTCAGGCTTGACCACTGCCCTGGGGAACCTGTTCCAGTGCCCAGCCACCCTCTGGGGGAAGAACCTTTTCCTAATATCCAACCTAAACCTCCCCTGGCACAACTTCAGGTCATTTTCTAAGGTCGAATCACTGGTCACCAGAGTGAAGAGATCAGTGTCTGCCCCTCCTCTTCGCCTCACAAGGAAGTTGTAACTGCAGTGACATCTCCTCTCAGTCTCCTCAGCTGAACAGACCAAGTGCCCCCAGCCACTCCTCATATGGCTTTGCCTCAAGGCTCTTCACCATCTCTATTGCCCTCCTCTGGGTGTTCTCTAATAGTATAATTTCTTTCTTATATTGTGGTGCCCAGAACTGCCCCCAGCACTCGAGGTGAGGCCGCCCCAGTGCAGAGCAGAGCAGGACAATCCCCTCCCTTGCCCAGCTGGTGATGCTGTGCCTGATGCCCCCCAGGACATGGTTGCCCCTCCTGGCTGCCAGGGCACTGCTGACTCATATTCACCTTGCCACTGACCTACTTAGGGCTTGATTTGGTTACCTGAAGGCAGGTCTTTGGTACCGTGGGAGATGTTCTGGGCTGTCTCTGCTGGTCTTCATGCCAGTGCAGGTGACTGAAGTCCTCCTGTAATTCCTGTGCCATATCTATAAGCTTCACAAAAGTCTGAGCCCCACATGGCAGAAGATACCTCAAATGGCATTTAGAGGCATGTGTTTTGGCAGGTGAATCCAGGGCCATAGCAGCTCAGTTGTAAACACCCAGCTGTCATCTGGTTACCAGCATCTCAATGACTTAATCTGAAGGCGGACACCTGTGCTAGTAGATTTACTCAGTTGTTTAAATATAAACCTGCAGTGTTTTTTGTAACCTTCTATGGTATCAGACATGTGCATTGGTTATTGACAAGATTGTACTCACCTGGACTGAAAACTGGAATGGGGCTTTACATAGAGAACAACTAAAGTTAGAGAAGTTATATTTATCTATAGAAATTGTTGGGCAATATATGGAGAATTCCAGGCTGGGAATATACCGCAGTGACCCCAACTTTATTTTATAAAATCCCACCTATGATATAATCCCAGATGAAATAGCCAGGTTCACAACCCTATTTTTCTTTCCACTTTTTATTATTAGTCAAAAGATATTAGTTTTGGGGGTTTTTTTTCCCCTATCTGTTCTTTCCAGAGGAACCACAGAAGAAGCATAATATATTAGAAGCAACAGCAGAGTCTAGAGAAGGAATACTTGAAGCCTTGCTTTTTCCTTCCTCAGAATCTGCTTGCAGATGATATATAATATATGTATTACACACGATAGATAACATTGCAGCAGGAGATGTGGTCATAGCCCATCTAGATGTTTATCTATACATCTGTACTTTTGCACACTGATAGCAGTGTGCTTGTGGAGCAGGTTTCATAAGCTGCCTTGCATCACTGCCATTTTACAATAGGCTTAGTTACACTGGAAAAGAATTCAGTCATCCGTGCTAAGTATCTACTTTCATCTTCCTGTTATTGGGATACTATTTGCTAATTACCACTCCCTCAGCTATGCACAGAATGAGCTTCATCTTCCCTAAATTTAGGTCTCTGTAGATGCTTACACGTGTATTAATCACCTTGGTCTCCCTCTGTGATAATGGAAAGAAAACAGCCTCACTTGGGCAAGTTTTGTGTGCCATTTCAGGTGTGTGCCTTGAGATGAGACAGATCATTTGCAGAAGTCCCTACTCATCTCCCTTATTAAGAAAAGACAGAGAGCAAACTCAGAAGTAGACCCTTGCATTTAGTAATGAATCTTCCACCATAGCTCCCTGTCACCAATTGATTGCAAAGAAGAAAGCACTTTAAAATGCAAAGAACAGTGACTAAAGGTCAACTTTAGTCCATTTTCCATGGAACCGGATGGAGGGTATTTATATAATCAATTATCATGTCTCATTTTAGGATGGGAGTGTGACTTGCTGCAGTTCTCAGTCTATAGTCTGAGCCTGTATTATACATGTGAACATGACTAAATGGTCTGGGTGCCACCTATCTTCACTGTTCTCTGCAGGGAAAAAAGAGTATTTTAAGGCTTAGCTGACTCACATCTAGTCAAAGCCAACTCCTTTCTGTACCTACTGACACATATATAAACTCAGGTATAGAGCTGCTACACATCCATGGCAAGCCTGAAGGTTTTCATGTGGAAACCACCTATGTTCTGATCCAGAAAACATATAAAATGCATTCACAGGAGTATTATTCAGCCCTAGTCTAAATACAGGTTCAAAATTATGCCTCTCATCCTGTACCTGGATATTCTTCTTATAATGCCATGGTGTTCAAAGCACTCTGACACATTGGTGGCTCCTGTTGTCCTGAGCATCCCTATGAATTACTATGGAAGGATCTGTATCGACCTGGACCCTTTGTATTATCTGTCTGTTTTGAAATACTCTAGAACTATGGGAGGCAGAGCTGCATGTATTGTTTTTCACTCTTCCTAAAGAGCAACAAAATTATCACATAGATTGTAAAAGATTTGGTGAGTCAAAAATAATTGTAGAAATTTGTCTTTGGCATTTATCTAAGGTTTTTTACCAACATGTGATAGCCTGTGCTAACCCTTATAACAAAGCTGAGTTTTTCTTCAAAATTAAGAGGGAACAGAGTGAAATACACTGGGCATGAATGTGACATTTTCATTCCTATTTAAAGGTTCTTTACAAAGTAGAGCTCAGAAGGTGCTGTTCCAATGCTCCCTCATTTATAACCTATTTTCTGACTCACAGAAACCTTGTATAAACAATCATTGTGAAAAATAAATTAATTCTCTCCTCATCTCTGTTACTCCTGAAATGCCATTACTGTAGTTCACACATATGAACATGGTCTCAATGCTATTCATTAAAACACTGGTTAACAAGAAATGAGATAGAGGTTAAAACAGAATTTTAGTTTAGATAAAATGTTGCTTCGTATGCTGCCAGCAAAGATTGAAATGGATTCCATTCTGCTTGTCTTGGGAGGCTACTAATAGTACAAGAACTCCCTGGAGAAACCCACTGAAGCAAGGCCATGACCCATCTCTGTAGGAGGTGATCCACCACCATCCTTCCTTTGTGGCTTTGCTGCAAGATGAACAGCTTTAGATTACATAGGAGCTCTGCAGGTAGGGCTGAATCCACTTTGGTTTTGGACTGCCTTAGCCACAGCAGGAAGCCAATCCTTCCCCTTCCTACTCTATTAAGTAGATAATTTAAAGTGGCATCCTACAGCATTTCAAGTTAATTGAAAGTGTTAAATGAAAAATGACTGACAGGATCAATTTTTGGTTTTGTATAATTTGCACAGGCTTGTGGGAAGTGTTCTAATCATTTACCTTTCCACTCCACATTTCGGAGTACATCTTGCTTATATGTTGCAAATGTTTTTTTCATGCTGAAAAGAATTTATACTTTACTAGGTTTCGTGCAGGAAGAAAAGTATCTATGATGTGTGCTGAACTCCTTCAGTTATTTTGGAAATAATGATGAAACTGTAAGTTTGCTGAAATTATTAAATCACCATAATTCCCAGGCAGGATGTCTAGAGCTATCAGCTCTTGAGGCCCTATAATAAATTCTGCAAAGCATCTGAAAATCTGGCCCTGATGTTTTGCAGCTAAAATACTTCAAACTGATGAAGAGCACAAAGAGGTAAATATGCCACACTGCCAAATTGTACCAGTGATACTGTGCTGTGGGAAGCTACATTTTCAATGGTGCAACCAGACCATCATCTCTTCCTCAAGAGTTAAGATGTCATTAAAATATAATTGTTCAAAGCCAAATAACTAAATATTTTCAGTTTAATCAGGACTTCTGTAGGTTTAATAATTTGCTTTAGAAGCTTAACAGAGAATGATCACAATTAAAAAGGTCTTTCATTTTGTAATGTAACTTTGGTTTGGGAGATGTTTCCTTTACACAGAATGTGAAATAGATGTGGAACCAGAATATTTACCAGTGGGAAGATCCTTTTTGGATACTGCCACAGAATGGATTTCAGTGCCAGTCTTTAAGCTTCCAAATGTGATGAACCTGAAAGTATTACAGATGGCTGGATTGTAGCTTAGGCTAGACAGTTATTTGAAGAGGCAAGTTGGAGTAATTAAATCATCTCAAAGCTATGACTTTAATCTCCAAGCAGGCTGGTGAGACAAAGTAAGATGCAAAGAATTTGTTATTTTTCCTAAAAAAAACCCCAAAAAACAAAAAACCAACCAACCAACCAAAAAGTTGCATTATGTCAGGCTGCCTAGATTCTCTAGGGCACGGGAAATACGTGTTACACAGTGATGGATGGGGAAGGATATGCTACAAAAGTGTCTGTTGAACAGAATGCAAGTTTTCTTTCTATTTCTTGTTTTTGCAGGGGAAAAAAAAGCCGAGATGATATTTCTCAATACAGGTTTTTGAAAGAAGGTAGCCTTAGCTGCCTGTGGAGACTGGAATAATTACTAACAATAATTATTTAATTAGCTCTAGATATTCAGAAACAGAAATGGTAATGATACACCCTGCATTTCTACCCATGGGCAAGGTGTATAAGAGTCTGTAAAAAGAAAAGGAATAAAGACTTCCCTGATTATTTAAAGTATATCAGAAGCTTTGGGGCCATCACATTACTGATTGAAATTCATCTCTAATTTTATAAAACTTCCTCAGTGCATTTTTGGCACAATCGTAATATTTTAAGGCAATTTTATACTGAAATCTTTCTAATCAGAATCTCTGGTGAGAATCCCGAATGGAAAAAGAAATCTCAGCCAGTATATTTTTAAAGAATACAGCCATTCAGAATCTGATTACCTTTTCACATTTTCATACAAAATGGATTAATGTGTCCCTGTCTTTATTACATTTTCAACACTTGTCATTCGTGATTAAGCCAATACTATGAAGATGTATTACACAGCAGCATAAATGGCCACATTAAAGTAGGGTATATATGTGCCTGAGAAGTTAAAGGCAGATTGATTTGTGATACTTTTACATTAGATGTAATGTACCTAAAAATATTTCACACAACTCGAGAGTCAACAATCTGGGGGGAAATATAAATAAATAGATGGAAGCTTACACAGAGGGGAAAGAGCTGGAGAAAAGTGTTAATTAAATAAACCACAGAGACGTGTAGGGATGTGATAAGAGTGCTATGAAGAAAGTCAGATCCAATTTTTTATAGATAACAGCTCAAATCAGAAATTGCCACACAATTGGAAGCACCTACTCCAGAGGTCCAGTGCTGGGGTGCAGAGTTTATTGTGGGACAGGATTGATGTGTATTGAGAAGGATTCTGGACAAATCTTACTTTGTGCCTGTCTTATATTATCCTTGATTATCTTGTGAAAATATTTCCCCCATTAATCACAGCATTACCACTCTCTGCAATTTATCTCACTTCTACTTATCTTGCTACACAACACGTGGACCTTCAGTGCATAAGGGGCTTATAAAAAAATGGAGAGAGACTTTTAACAAGGGTCTGTAGTGACAGGAGAAAGAGCAAGGGTTTTAAATTGAAGGATGGTAGATTTAGGTTGGACATAAGAATGTCTGATTATTTTACTGTGAGGTTGGTGAGACACTGGAGCAGGTTGTCCAGAGAGGAATCTACATCCCTGGAAGTGACCAAGATCAGGTTGGATGAGGCTTTCAGCATCCTGGTCTAGTGGAGGGTGTTCCTGTCCATGGTGGAGAGGGGTGGACCACATGATCTTTAGAGGTTCCTTTCAACCTAAACCATTCTATGATTTTTTGTTGTATCACCTCCATAGAGTACCTGACTCCATTCCTATTATTTCAACCCCATTCCAGATTCATATTGATTTTACTGGACATTTGGTTTGTTGCTACTTTGAGACATTTAATTGTGTTTCCAAAATAGAGTTGCACTCAAATATGTTTTGAAGCTTGTCATTGGGAATCTGAAATGGGTGACAGGGCAACACTATCTTTTTGTTTTTTTGGTTTTTTTAAAATACCAAATTAATAAATCCAAATTTCTGCACTCAGGATCTAACAAACTTTAAAAATCAATGAGGAATGAACATTTTTGGCTTGTTTTCTAACCTGTGACTTAGACTTCTCATTCAACTCCATAGAAATCTGTCTAAAATCCAACCTATTACCTGATAGGCTTTAGAATTTTATCAAGAAAGTTGTAAAGAAAGGCAACTTAGTCACGTTAAAATCTATCTTGCCATCTGCTTCTGGAGGAAAGGTTTCTAGTTGGATATTAACTATACGATACAGCTGTCAGCAAAAGGGTGCAGCTGCCATCTTAAAAGCCAGTGTGAGGCAGATCCACCAGACCATCATTATAAAATGACCTCTAGCATGATATCACCTCCAGCAAAATTGCAGCTTGGAATGACTCTTAAAACTTTTTTTTTTTTTGCTGTCTTTCATGTAATCTGTTGCAACAAGCACAGGAAGTATAGTAGTGTGGTTTCTACTGTGGGACTGACTGGCTGGCCGAGAACTGACCCCACATACAAGACACTCAGATGGAGACTGCAGTCTCTGTCGGAGTATCTTGTATGTGGGGTCAGTTCTTGCCCAGCCTGAAGCAGCAGGTAGATGGCCAGCCTGAAGCAGCAGGTTCATATCTGCTTGGTCCCAGATTTTTAGGGCATTTAGTGGTTCAGTTTACAGTGATTGTTCATGGGAAAGGCAAGTGAAGTTCGTTCCATGGACAGCTCACCTTCCCTTTCCAGTGTGGCCCCGTTTGAGCAGCAATCTCCTTCAGCAGCCAGCTTTCTCCTCAGTCTCTGTGCATATACATATCTGAGCCAGCTGAGTTTCATCTTGTACCCCTCTAATTTATCTCACTGGTACTGAATTATCATCCCTCCTGTGATTCTCAGCCCTATCCCTGTTCTTCATTCATCATCCTCATGCTTATTGTCTGTCTCCGTGCTGCTGCCGATAGCATCTGTGCCGTGCACTGCAGAGATTATTCACGTCTGAGATGCTTGCTCTGTGTACAGGCAATCTCTCCGCGTAAATGAGAATACCTTTACAGTCTTTTTGATAAACACTGACCCCCCTTTGTATGCCTCTTATCCATTTTTCTCGGAAGTCATTCTCACTGCTTGCCAGTAACAGTGATCATTCTGAAGACTTTAGTGAGAGACTTATTTATCTGCTTTGACATGATTTGAGGTAATTTTTTTCCTCCTGGATACATTTAGTCTCTGAGGCTGTTTCCAAGGGCAGTTCCATGCTTAGGGAGAATTTGGAGGAGAGCACATTTACAGTTTGGGGTTTTTCTCCTGAAGAAGGGAATGCAGAGTTAGCTGTCTATAGGGAATTATGAGAACAAGATTCTAAATCTCACTGCTTTAAATTATTCCAAAAGCCATGGCCTGGAAGGTGTAATTGGCAGGGAAGTGTAGAATTTGCTAGTGCAGCTCAATAATTATCTAGTCAGAACTCCTGAATGAACTCTTCCCAGTAATTTTTTTCAGCCCTAGACAGCTCTGCAGCTATTTTATTTCAGCTTAACCATTGTGAAGTAGTCATGATTTCGTGTAGCATTTTTACTTTCCCAGATGAATAATGCATTTTATTTTGCCCACTAAAGTAACTGGGGCTCAGGTATTTCTATCTTTTTAATATTATTTTCCTTATTTTGAAGAAAAAATTGTGATAGAGTGCTAAATCTGTTTTGTACTATACAATATATGGCAGCCTGAAGTACCCCTCTCCCTCATTTTTTTTATTCATATGATACATGAAAAATGGCATAAATGTATTTCATTGTGTCACCTAGAATCCGTGTAGCCAACAATAATGAATATGCTTTACTCTTCAGCTTGGTAGTGTTTCATTTTTGCCTGACAAGATTATTTGACAAGCAGATCCTGCACTGGCAATGTTGTTTATTTTCATAGGCATGTAAATTATCTTGACAGTCTCATAAACATAAATTGGCAAGCATACTGTCCCACAGCAGTGCTTGTTAAAATACACTAATGGAATATAATAAATAAATTATTCTAGTGTATTTATAATATGCTAGCATACCATTACATCTTGTGAAAGTTATACAGCACAGGATTATATGCTCCATATTTCTTACAGTTTACAATAACTTGTTGGTCAGATATTTAAAGCAATTAACTCTGAAGAAAAATGCATAGATTCAGGGGTGTATTCAACTTCAGAATAATGCAAATAATAATTTACCTGGACTGAAAATATTAGATAGTTTTTACCACTCTGCACACATCAGTTTCATAGAGTCATACAATTGTTTGAGTTGGAAGGGACACAAAATTTCACTTGGAATACCTGTGCAGGAGGTAGGTTGAGGGAAATGTACATATCCAATTAACAAACTGCTTGGTTGGTAGCTGGTTGTTGCGCTGGATACCAAAATACTCAGAGATTTTTGGAGAGCACCTGGGAAATAGATATAGCTTTGGTAGTCCACAAAGAACAGATGCTAATTATTCATGGATGGTCCGGGTGAATGTCACGCTGTAATTGATTCAGCTGTTTTTGCTGGTTGTTCAAGGTTCCCCATAGAAGCCATCCGCAATTTGAAGCTGCCCTTGATACCAAAGAAAGGAGCTGCAGACAGGTCTTGGGTCTCTTTGGAGCCAAAGCAAGGTAAGACACAAACACCAGCGGCAAATATCACCTCAGACTGTAAGTCCATGACCACATCATAAGTGTCAGCTCAGGGTGGTCTGGAATCCTCAGAGATTCATTCTTACAAATTCCAGGCCTCTTTAGGATACCTTTAGTGCCACTGGAGGAAAAAAGAGCTTTTGAGGAACAAATAATTTCACCTAATTTATAAGATGATAAATCGTGGTCTCAAGGAGACTATATCTCTGTTAAGGAAGCCTAGAGGAGTTGCTTAGATTTCAATAATAATTTCTTAGTGAGTTAAAGTCAGGGAGAATTAGTTCTACCTAGAGAGTTTGAAAATTGAAGTGATATTCCCCTCAATGTTTTCCCTCATTATATAATCACCATTTTATGAATCAACTGTAAATAACAAGCAGCATCTAATCTTCTCCCTGGAGTAATTAAAATTATGATAAGGGAAACAACTCCAGAGCACTTGGCTACCTCCTATCTCCTTGACATGTGTCAAGTTGGTGTCACTGGCAGTATCTCGTAGAGACCAAATTGCCTGCTTTGTCAGGCTGGATATGAATTTGTCTTTTTGTATTTTTCTCTGAAATCCCAAATTGTTCAGCACTGATATGAGCAGAAGTTCAAAAAGGTCATTAAATACCCTCAAATTCTCGAGCCACTTTAGTACCAGTCTGAGTGCTGAGTGCTGTCTGGAGCTGTCTAATTAATATCAGCTCCCAAAGACTCCTGAGAGCCACTCCAGTGGTCAGCAACAAGCCAGTCCAAAGGCACACTCCAGAAATGACCTTTAGTCTCTACTTGCTCATTTTCAAGGCAGGGCAGGGGGCTGCCAGGCAAAATTTAAACTGCAAAAAATTTGTTTCTAAATGCACAATACAGAATGCAAGAACTTTACTTACTGGTGTGGTTTTGTATCAAGCCAGTTTCAATGAAAACTTCTCCTAAATAAAAATGACTGCACAATATGGCTCATAATTTCATTATTTTCTTACCCCTTCCCTTACTGAAATAAATATTTATTGAGCTCAACAGGGGGAGTAAAAAATCCCTGGCATTCTCCGTGTGCCGCTTTATGTATGAGCTTTCCTATGTCTCATTTCTCCATGACAACCTCATTTGACAGGCAGTCCCTGCTTTGGCAATGTTGTATCATATTTTCTTAGGCATGTAAATTCTGTTGACAGTCTCATAAACATAAATTGGCAGGCATACTGTCCCAAAGCAATGCTTATTAAAATACGCTAATGGAATAGGATAAATACATTATTTTCAAATGCAAGCAGAAAATACACACAGGTTCATATGATATTTCTGCTGCTGATTGATGGGACTTAGGGACAATTAAAAATTTTCTAAGTTTGTGATTCAGCTCCTGTAGTAAGCACTGCTGGTCTACCAGTACACCCAGTTGCTGCCACAGCCTTTTCTCCCCAGTCCCAGCACTAATGCTGAGACACAGCCAGCCTTGTGCATGATGTTTCATGTGTTTCTAATCTGTGGCTGATACTGTTCTCCCTCAGCATCTCTCTAATGCTTTTCCTAGCACACTAAACCCACAGATCCTGGTACCTCTGAGCCACACAGCAGCTGAGTGTCACCTCCCTCAGCACTGCCTCCTCCACTTCTGTGTCACTGCAATAGAAACGAGGTTGGTAGCACACCCTAGGAGTAGGTTACTGCAGTCTAGGAGCAGGAGCGAAAAAATGGAAGGAAATTTCCAGTTTTCCTGAGATTTCCCTCTTTGTTTTATTTTTGGAATGGCAAAACCAGGCTATAGAAATTGTTCCTATGATAACTACAATCTTCAGGCAAAAACAAAGAAATTGCTATCAATTATGCAGTTACACAGGATTTTTTAATTTGAAAGGTGTTTTTAAAGCTTTTCTTTAGTGTATATATATTTATTTCTTTAGCATTATGATAAGTATAATACTTTTAATAGTGAATATTTTTATTCAGCTTCAAGTGCATGCTGTCCAAAGAGGTTGTAGACTCCCCATCCCTGGAAATGTTCAAGGCCAGCACAGCTGGATGGGGCTCTGAGCACCCTGGTCTAGTGGAATGTGTCCCTGCCCATGGCAGGGGTTTTGGGACTGGATGATCTTTAAGGTCTCTTCCAACAAAAAACATTCTATGATTCTATGATTAAATCTCTTTGCCAATCAGAATTATAGAAAATCAGTTTAAAAGTTAGGTCTGTTTAAAATTTTCCGAAACTTGAATGCCATTATTCTGAAATTGTAAGTGAAAACCAGAATACTCTTGTGACTTTTATTTGCCATATATTATCCAATCTTAGAAAGTCAACAAAATTTTCGTTTTATAATACTGCAGAAAATTTTACAATAGTACATTTTTATTCACTTCGACTACCCATGTTTTAAATAGAGATTGAGTAATTTAATTTCAGTTGTAATAAAGGTTTCAAAGTCTTTCCAAAGAAAGATTTTTATGCAAACTAACCTTTTTTAAGAAAGAGAAGCAGAAAGAGTGCTGTTAAGCATAATTGAGAGTTAATCAGCTCTCAAATTTTAGATGTCCCCATTTTATTTGGGAGCAGATGAAGGCATTTCTATGAGACAAGATTAGAGCACTTAGTAATTTATCTTCAAAATAATGTTATATAAATGTTAGTTGCAGGACTAACATTTTCAGTAGAAACTTAGGAATTTAGGAACAATTTAGAAACAATTTAGAGTTGGACTTAAGGTCTTAAGAACCAAATTTTTGAAGGTGAGGACAGACACCTGCACAGCTTTTCAGAAGTGTGTAAAGAGGTTAGTTAGCTAAAACCAGAACAAACAGAGCACTTATGAGCTTAAAATACTGCTTAGGTAAAATAGAAATGTGATTTCCAGAACCGTTAATGGAAATATCCCCTGATCCAGTACATTTGAGATGTACCATCCATCTATATCTCCAGGTATGTGTTAAGTTGAAGACACCTGTCTACAAGACAGTCAAACCAAGTGCCCACTATAGGCAGTGGTGAGAATAAGGCACTTTTAGGATGCAATTCATAAGATTCTCTAACAAACCCCAGTTTTAGATTAAGATAAGTTTCATCCTTGAAGTGTCCTGTTCTTTTTAGTGACCATAAAGAGTCTAAATGACTATCCCATAGCGGGTTCCTACATCTGATCAGATGAATCCTACTTTTGGTCACTGGATACTGTGGAAGAAAAGACCAGGCTGAGGCACAGAAGCACAGAGTGACACTGTGGAGTGTCAAAGCCTCTGTGCCATGAGCTGGAGGAGCCCAGTCTCTGTTCCCAGTGCAGCTGGGGAGTCATTGGCTCTGTAATGGACAGTGCATATTGGGGCAGGGACACAGACAAGGGAGAGTCTTGTGGGAAAGAAAAGCACCTCAGTTTATCATCTCCTACCACACAGAGCTCCCAAAAGGAGAGCATTTGTGTTGTGTCTTTGACAACTGCTATTTAAGCACTTTAAAAAACCGAGTGCATAGCTTCTGTGACAGAGACCAGACCACCGAATTTTCTCTCTCGTCTGCTCTTCCCAATGATATGTTGAATTGTCTCATTTTTAAATAGTGCAATTCACTTTCCAGCTGTCCAAACTGATGCTTTAATCCCAGATTGGGATTTTGGGTGTTTTTGCTTTTGGGCTAAAAATTTCTGTAACTTCAGAACTGCATATAATTATTTATATATGTGTACACGGAAAAAATCTAAATGTAAAATTAGCATTAATTAAAATTTTCCCACATACTTGACTCATAATTATTCTCCAGCTATAAGTAATAAATATAATTAGGACAAGTGAGAATCGTGGGACAGGAATAGTACAATGAGTTGGAGACAAATAGCAGAACGTAGGTTAAGAAGAGAGAAAAAGTATTATGGAATTATTATTACTTCAGAAAGAAATTAAGCTTGATGGCTTGTGACATTTTTCCCATTGGTATTTTTCAGGCCTATTTTCATGTGGCACTTTAAAATATTTCTGATGGTAGCTTTAAAAAATACATATTTGAAGTATATCTAAATAAAAAGCATGGAAATAGGTAAATGTGTGTGAAGTGCAACTACTGATATCATATACAGGAACAAGTAGTATTTAATTTGCAGAAATTGTTAAGAAAGATCCCACTGAGTTCACTAGATTTACCACCGCTGGGTTTAATCTCTATTAATAAGATGGAGGGATCATGCAATTAGTACTTCCACTTTGTAAAAGCAGCAGAAGAGAACGATGAAAGCAGGCATGAAGAAGATAAAGTAGGAATGTGGAGGCTAAAGATATAAAGGAATGTAAAGTCAACATTTTTGTGTGTCTATATCAATTGCTGAAGTTAGAGCATTTTGCTGACTATTGCTTTGAAATAAAAATTTTGTGAAATGCTCGTAGCAGGGCAGAACTCACTTGCTTTAATGTGTCTTAAAACCTGAAAGACAAGGTTTGTAGGGAGAAGCAATATCTTTTATTAAACTAGCTGATACAGTTATAAAAAGAGACCAGTTTCCAGGGCACAAGGAAAAGGTATGTATGCCTGAAGCATGTCTGGTTTTGAAACCATAAAGTTGAGTTAATAAAAGATCCTTCCTCTCCCTAAACCTTACCTCTCTATATCCTTGAATATCATCCCTAATGATCCTATTACTTGAAAATACGGAAAACTTCAGCTGACTCAAGAAATATCCCTCCTATCAGATTTCTGACTTTTGTCATGACCATTGTCCAAGCAGAGCAGAAGGATAGAATGAGGGAGAGCCAGTTATGAGCCTGTATGTACCTCACAGAGGCTCTGCATTTTGCTAACACTGGTACAAAATATTCTCAGAGTTTTAGATCAAGGGGATGACTTTTAAAGGCAGAAATACATGTGCCAGTCTAATTTACAATGTTCAGAGTAGAAACTCTGCTTATTCCTGTGTAAATATTAACCCTTTTAGAGATCAATGTAAGCAATAAATGGATTTCTTTTGCTTATATTTTGGACAAATAGTGGATTAGGTGAAAAACACTCCTGGCACAACTGGAAGGAAATTTTAAGCATCCTCCATAAAATAAATGTGGTGGGGTATTTTCCACCTGTCCTGAACCATTCAGATAAGCAATTGAAAAATTCAAATTTGCTGGCTTAGGGTGATACTTCTAATGTCGATAATTTGTTGGGTGTCTGATTGATGTGCCTTGCTCAGATATAGAAAGTTAATGTGCTTGCTAGAACTGGATTCAGAAGAAGTTTTTCCATTAGACCCCATTCCATTAGATTTCATTTCTGTTGGCCAACTGCTAAGGCTTTATTTTCTTCCAAGTAGGTTAGTATTTGATTTTCCCAAGACTGTCCAGAAATAAACACCAAGGTTGCTGGTTATTGAAAGGAAAAGAGACACTGGCAATTTTCTCTGTATATCTCTATGTTACTTTCTGGGTTTTGTAGTTTTCAAATCAGGACAAAGCTGTTAGGACATGCTACGGAATATTTTGAAATCTGTTTTTAGTTGAAGAGTAAGATAGATACCTCTAAATAATGTTAGCATCTAATAGCAATTGCAAAGTCTGGAGGGACATAGGAACACAAGACCTCTTCCATACCAATATTTCTGTGTTTCTTTGGTAATATAAGAGTAATTGTAAATATTAATATAATTCCCATTTCAGATTCAAATCAATGATTATGACTAGTGTCAATTAGAACAAAGCAGCAGTTTTAGTGGACAAATTGTTCACCAAAATATTCACTAATCCCTACAAGGAGATTCAAATACCTAACAAAATGGTTTAAAAAAAAAGGAGGTTAAAAAAAGAAGCCAATATGCATTTAGTTAATCCTCCTACATTACAATTAACATGAGAAATAGTAGGCTCTTTTCCACTTCTCTGCAAAGATTAAACAGCTGAATGTCAGTATTGAGGAAACATAAACCTTGATTTCATTATTTAATAAAATACAGTACACTGACTAAAGAAATGTGAACCAGCACAAATAATTAAAATTTTAGAAACTGCACTTGTTATAATAATTAGAAAAAGAAAAAAAAAAAAAGCTTATGGTTTAGGAATTCTCCTGTGTAATATTTCTCTCCAAATACGCTAACTCAGAGTGCAACTCCCTGCATTTAAGTATGAGCTGGCAAGAACTTCCCCACTTATTCTGCACATGATGTAAGAGGTATAATGTCACTAAAGATCTTTTTCTTTTGGGTGCCTGCTCATAGAAATAAAGGGATTTGTCAGAACACTGAATCTTACAACCCAAACACACACCAGCAGAGCTTAGCTTAATCCCCTGATCAGAGACAATCAGCCCATCAGCGCCCTGAGCCAAGCGGACACTGGTCTGCTCTCACCCAGAGGTGGGGGTGAGAGCAGGGAGTCATTGAGCAGCCCCAACTCACTCGAGCTGGGGTTGTTCCTGCACTCTCCTGCCACTCCTGGATGAGGGCAGATACTTTTCAGGGCATGTAGCAACTCCAATAAAATTGGGAAGCTGGTGTCAAAATACTGCACCGGCTGCTAATATAAACCCTATGACTTATGATTATACTTTTGTGGTGGGTCCACCCTGATTGGATGCCAGGTTCCCTCCAAAGCTTCTTTGTCACTCCCTGCCTCAGCTGGACGGGAGAGAGAAAATATAGTGAAAGACTTGTGGGTTGAGATAAAGGCAGGAGAGATCACTCACCAGTGGCTCTCATGGTCAAAACAGACTAAACTTGGGGGAGGTAGTTTGATTAAATCAGATTAGGATAATGAGAAATAAAAACTAAATCTGAAAAGAAGATGGGCAATAGGGGTTTTGGTCAGTTCAGTACACATTACCTCTGCTGCTCTTTCCCCCTTAGTGAGAGGACTCCTCACACTCTTTCCCTGCTCCAGTGTGGGTCCCTTTCATGAGATGCAGTCCTTCAGGAACAGCCTGCTCCAGCTTGGGTCACCCACAGGGCCACAGATCCTGCCAGGAGCCTCTTCCAGCACAGGCTTCCCACAAGGTCACAGACTCCTTCAGGCATCCATTTGCTCCAGTGTAGGTGCAAGTGGATCTCTTCTCCCCCATGGACATCCATGGGCTGCAGGGGCACAGCTGCTGCACCGTGGTTTTCACCCAGGCTTGTGGGGGAATCTCTGCTCTGCGGCCTGCAGCACCTCCTGCGCCTCCTTCTTCACTGCCCTGGGAGTCTGAACGGCTGTTGCTCTCACATATTTCCACTCCTTTCTTCTGACTGATGCTGGTGTTGCTCAGGGTGGCTTTCTTTTCCCTCTGTTCTTAAATATATTGTCCCTGAGATGCTACAGCCATCACTGATGGGCTCAAACCTGACGGGCGGCAGGTCCATCTTGGAGTGGCTTTGGCTCCATCAGACACGAGGGAAGCTTTTGGCAGCTTCTCAGAGAAGCCACCCCTGTAGTTCACTGCTGACAAAACTTTGCCCCACAAACCCAATACAATTGTATAAATAAGTGTATTGGTGTATTCTGCAGTTAAATCTAGACTGAACTGCTCAAGGATGATGCCCACTGTGCAGCTACAATGTATTAAAGACTCAAGTGTGACAAAAGCCTGAGTAAGGAGGCTCCACCCCCCTCTCCCATCTTACTCTGTGCCTCTCCTATTTGCCCATTTTAGATCCTCTCTAAAATTTCTTTGCACAGATCTATGTCCTTCTCTGGGCAGGGGCTCTATTACACATGCCTACATCTGTGGTGGTCTGAGAACCAATTTAATTCCAAATAAAAACTTCTCTCTGGCTCTGAGCAAGGGGCCTGTGGTGTCCCTGCACTGTGTTCCCAGGACTGGGAGTGCTGTACAACACAGTGCTGAAACCTCTGTGTGTTTCAGTGAATCCAGATGTGTTGTGAGATTGGACTCAGGAATAGCACTGATGGATCTGGTAGCAGATGGGGTATGGATGGAGAAGCATGAAAAAAAAAGGAACAATGCTCTTGGGCTGGATAGGGCCAACATGGAGGCTCTGTGACTGCTAATCTTCTCAGCATTCCAGCAGGATCACCTGAAAAATTCTGTGACAGCCATTCCTGGCAGCTAAGTATCCCTGACCTTCTCTTCCCAGAGTGTTCTGCATGACTTTTCTCCCCACTGAAGTCCTCCAGCCTAGCACTGGCACTGCAGAGAACATGATTCTCTGAAACATCATAAAATATATTACAGTTTTAAAAGAAAGCCAGAAGAAGAGTGATACTCTGAAAATTATACAGAATTGGGAAAGAAGTTTTGATATAACCACATCTCCAAATCTTGTGCTTGGAAAAGTGAGAGCTAGATAATAGCTTATCCCACATATTGACTAGCACGGAAAGAGTATGACTCTGCCCCAAAGGGACAATTTAACCCTATTTTCCTTAAAAGTGTAGCAGTTAAGCACTTAGGAACCACTTCCATCTGTAGTCAAACAGCTTGCTAAAAAATCGGTGCCACGGACCAAGCATAGTAAAGGGAAGGCAAAGCAGATTTCCTATCAGAAAGCGCAGTCCAGTCAGAAATACATTCTGAGACATTTCAAGCTTCATAACATATTGCTGTCTCAGACATTACAGTAAACAGTCCATTAACAGTTTTGCAAAATGAATGCTGACCTCCACGTATTTATTTACTTGTATTTCTCAATATTTCAAATAGAAGCTCTGGTTTTGGACCTCTCTCAGCTCTGAGGCAGCACAAAGTTCTGAAGCTTAAAATGACTGGTTTCGCTGAGGTTGCCTCTTTTTTTTGCTGAAATATCATCTTATTTTACACAGTATAATATCGACTCATTTTTGTATCCTCTTAAGATAAATCCCAGTGAGCTCTGCTCCTAACTCATTCTTATTTAATGCTCCAGTTTACTTTTTCCTTTCTGTTCCAGAGACAGTCAGTGTCTTATTTCATGGATATATAGAATTAGAATTTTTTTAATCCTATTTTTTTTTGTAAGATGAAGAAGTGAGAAAAATTAGGCCTCTATGTCTGTATGCTTATCTATGTATCTATCTATCAATCAATCAAAAAATAAATTAACATAGGGACATCATCTCTACTCAACCCTAGTGAGGTCATATTTGGAGTGTTGTGTTCACTTCAGTGCTTCACAGTTCAAGAAAGACAAGGAGCTACTGGAGAGGGTCCAGTGGAGGCCACAAAGATTATGGGGGATCCGGAGCATCTTCTTTATGAGAAGACACAGCGGGAGCTGGGCCTGTTCAGTCAAGACAAGACAAGAGAGAGAGGGGATCTCATTAATGCATTTAAGTATCTCAAAGGCAGGTGCCAAGAGGATGGTGACAAACCCTTTTCAGTGGTGCCCAGTGACAGGACAAGGAGCAGTGGCCGTGAACTATAAGACAAGTTCCACCACAAATGAGGAAGAACTTCCTTTTGTTGAGGGTGGCAGAGCACTGGAAGAGCTGCCCAGGGACGTAATGGAGCCTCCCTCTCTGCAGACATTCCAAACCCACCTGGATGGTTTCTGTGTCCCCTTCTGTAGGTGACGCTGCCTTGGCAGGGGCTTGGAGAGGATGATCTCCAAAGGCCCCTTCCAATCCTAAAAATTCCGTGAGTCTGTTATTTTTCCAAATTGATTAAGTGGTAATTTAAAATAGATACAAAGCAGATTGATTTACCTTTAGGCTACTTCAGGTTGAAGTCCAAATTCAGAAAACTGTACCTGTTCTATGAAAAACTTTCTGAAACTATAAATGTTATTGCAGGCTTTCCTCCACTGGGAGTTTTGCAAATGAGGTCACAGTCATAAATAATAGTCTCCAAAAACAGATGTTTATGTACGAAAAAATATCAGGGAAAAATCAAATTTAAAGCTAAAATAACATTTATGATATCTTTGCAAGGTCACTTGTCAGTATATGTCTCAGGAGTCACAGAACCAAAGCCAAAAAGGGAAAAGGTGAAAACGTTGGCAGACTTAAGTGTCCTTCAGTAGCTGGCCTGACAAACACAAATTATCTTCCCCAAAACTTAAAGTTTTTTTTAAAGGGGAAGGAAAATTAAAAGAAAGCAGAAATTATTTAAACAAATACATGTTCCATAAATTAGGAATCCATTCTGGAGATCCAAACCTCTTATCTTACTGTTTGCTAAAAACTAAGATTTCTTTAAATATAGCCTTAGATAAAGTCTATCCCAAGGCAGGGTGATAAATGCATGGTTTGCAAAGAAAGTAGAATCATCATGGAGTATAAAAGTCTCTAATGTTGTCAGTATAATGGAAGGAAAAACCCCAAGCTAGCTGAGACTGCAGTTTTAGACACATGCTTTTCACAAACTGACTGATGCAGCTCTTTCAAAGAAATCAATCTGAGGCTTTGCAAATCACTCTGGGACAGATCCTGCTTTTCACTCTTTGTCCTATTCTCACTGCAGACAAAAAAACGCATTTCTCTGCAGATATAATTCACTGTGATAATTATGCCCTACGACTACAGTGTGAGTCAGCATGCGGAGGCTGGCAGAATTCATCCTCCTAAAACAGACCAATCCAGACTTCAGGGGCTCATAACAGACAAACTTTAACTAAAAATGTTTTGGGTGGTTGGTTTCCTTTTTTTTCCTTTTAATATTTTCTCCTGAAATATAAAAGTACTGATTCTCTCAACTTCCTGCAGTGATCTGTTGC
Organism: Ifrita kowaldi; assembly: GCA_013398055.1. Taxonomy (NCBI): domain Eukaryota; kingdom Metazoa; phylum Chordata; class Aves; order Passeriformes; family Cinclosomatidae; genus Ifrita; species Ifrita kowaldi. The sequence goes on from VZRS01009539.1 coordinate 382,163, forward strand.
TGTCATTCACGACATCAAACCATAACCTTAATGGTTATTTATATCCTTTGTTGTGTGCTTCATGTTTATAATTCCATTTGGCTCAAGGCAAAGTGATGTAAGGCATTCATGGACATAAAGGAGTGTAAAAGAGAGAAAGTTTGATCGATAGGACAACTTTGTTGTTGGTAAACATTGTCAGAAAATGATCAGTGTCAGTGCTCTAAGCCAGAGAAAACTAATAACATGAGTGGCAAGCTTCCTGCAAGCGTTTGGAGTATTTATGTGGCCTTCCAAAGGAAGATCTGTAAACAAGACTAGAACAAAAATACAATTTTATTGATATCCACCTGATTTATGTTTACAGCATGTGTTGATAATAACCCTATTTGTCAAGAGAGTCCATCGTGAATACTAATTTACTGTTACTGAGTCAAAACCAAATAAGTGAGGTTGATGCGATGCTCTACTCTTATGCATTTTCATGTAATAACTTTTAGAGTGACCTGAGTCTCCAGTAAAGAATTCAAAGGACTTTCACCGCACACAGAATGTTTTCTAATGAGTTTATAAGTGCATCCTGATATGAATGGAGCTCAGAGACTATGAAAAGAGCCTTACTGTCTGTTTAATGGAACATGAATAAAGACTATTTTTAATATCTTATGCCATGTTTTTATTCCACCAACTTACTTTTCAAAGCAGGACATCTCAAAGTCCCTGAAGACCAAATCTAAAAAATGTTGTTACATTTTGAACTTTCTTTCATCCTAATTTGAAATAGAAGACACCAAGACATTTCCTGTGATTGTTACAGGGAAATAAATAGTAACTTGGTAAATATTAGAATGGTCTGGTAAGAAGAGTTTTTCCATACCACAAAAAGAATTACATTTAAAGTTTATTGCTCAGTCTATGACAATAACATAATAGTGAAGTGAAATATTTCAACACAAGTGAAAAGAATCTCTAATTGTTCATGTATAATTTTGTTAAAATTGAAACACTCCTCTTACAAAGTATCATGTTTTGACTAATCAGTACATTTCAATGAAGAAAAAAAATCTACTGGTTCTGTTCCAAGAATGAATGGATGAATATTATTTAGTTTCTTGAGAGAAACCTGAATAAAAAGAGATAAGGCGACATTCCTAATAAGTAAAACCCAAAATTTCATCTGGAATAAGTCTGTTCAGTGGAGTCTGAACAATGTATTCTAGTTCAGGTCTAGGAAACCTAGTTAACAAAAGCATTAAGTTGTAAAGATTGGAAAAGACCTTTAAGATCATCAAGTCCAACTGTCAATCCAGCACCACCATGTTCACCATTAAACCATACCCTCAAGTGCAGGAGTTTTTTGTTCTGGCTGTGGTATGCACTCACTTTGAAACAAACAAACAAACAAACAAACAAACAAAGCCCAACAAAACCACATTAAAAATCAGGGATTCATGGAAAATTTAATGTGTCAATAAAAACTGGAGTGCGACTTTCCTCCTCAACTTTACCACTAAAGAAAGCCCTTCAGAATGGCCCAGACCCTGAGTGTGTTCTGCCCATCTGAAACAGTAACAGCTGTGCCCAAGCCTGGTGAAATCTGACTGGTTAGGGTTGTCCAAGAAACCTCAAAATGGCATACATTAGGAAAGCCACTCCTGCTTCTAAGTACATTGCTGCAGGATTATCAAGTCTTGCTTTTTACTCCTAGCACTTGCAAAAGTACAATGGGAAGTGTTGGCATCTCTCACTAAAACTGGATGTGGGACCATTTTTCTTAGGTTTTTTCACACAAAGTTGTATAGAGTTGATCAGGAACTTACTTTACTGTCAGATAGTGTTGATCAGGAACTTAATTTACTGTCAGAAAAATGTGTGATATAATGCCCATTTATCTATCAATCACTGCCAGAATGATAGCAAATAACCAGCCAGACACAGGGACTCACAGCTGGTGCAGAACACCCAGTATATATAATAAAATATGTATAGGGTTATTTCTTAATTTTCAGAATGAATTTTTGTGAGTTTTCAAAGTTCCAAAAATAAATAAACAAAACAAAACAAGAAGAACCAAGTATTCACTCTAAGGAGAAGTACAGGGGCACAGGTATAGAAAAGACTGAAGTCTAAATAGAGGCTATAACTCCTAATTTACAAGAAAAAAATTGTTCTTGCTCTATTTTTTTTTTTTACTCATTTCTATATGTCCTGCTTCCCTGAAAGCTCTAAACTGAATTTAAATTTATTCCCTTGAAATTGCTGGGTCAGAATTCAAGGCTTTGCTAAATATTTGCTGTTCCCTCTGGAGTTCCCACTGCCTTCATCTGGAGCTTGTAGCACTCAAAGGTTTTAAAAAACAGGTTTCCTGGTCTAAACTGGCCAAGAAATAGTGCAAAGTGATAAATCTCCCTCTGGCTGAGCCAAAATCCATGCTGGAGTGCTAGGTCTGATGAAAAACAAGGAAGTAAACTCCATTCTTAACCATGGGAATAGAAAGCTCAAGCATTCAGGCAAATTGATCAGCTGATAATTGGTAATTAGCACAGTGCTTGTGCAAGATTCGGGTGCCTAATGCATCTGTTGCTAAATTTTAGAATCATTCAAGGTTTGTTTTCTGACATAAGTGCAACTAAAAGCAATAGTTGTGTATGGAAGATTAGTAGCTGGATTTCAAAGCAAAGGCCAGATTGTCTCTTCTGGTGATTGTTCTGGGTTTCTAATGTGAACTGTATCACTGCTAACACAGGGCACTTCTCCAAGGAAAATAACCCTCTTTAATCCAAAGGAAAACCTAAAACTACCGATAGTGACATCTGGTGGCACCTAAAAATGTCACATTCGAAAGTAAACCACTTCTTGGTGCAAAATGAAGATTGGCAGCCTTACGGATTTTTCCAACTGGAGTTAATAAAAGTCTTATTCAGTCATATGAAACAAAGATATCAGTGAAACCCCCCTTCCTCACCCTTGCCAGAGATGCCGGTGAAACCTCAATCCACGTGCAGTTATGTCATGGTCTTCATCTGTATGAAGGGAACGAATAGACTGAACACCCAATTGTTTCTCAGGGACTCTTTGCATTCCCTATGGTCACGGCACAAAATACATCATATAAATGTGACTTATACATATGGTTATTTAAATGAGAGATGCTACCATCTATGAAGAAATAAATGTGGATACAAATGAACTTTGGCACTATGATACATGACATCTCTCCAGGCTGGAGAAATATATCAGGTGTTTTCAATTAAAATAATAATAATAGTCCTCGCAGCCCTGTTCAATCCAAGCCAACCATTTAATTCAGTTTTCTCTCAGCTGATCCTAATAACTCTGCTGTAGTTCCTAGAATTCCCTCTGAGTAACCTCTGCTCTGCCCACTGTTGCAGAAACATTTGTCTGCTCTTACATCCTTTGCTCCCTTCTTTTCTTCAGCTGTATAGACAGCATCTTGGCTATTTTTCCTGCAGGCCCTGATACAGAGTCTCTGATTAGTATTACCTCAGAAAAACAAACTGTATTAGAGGAAGGAGGAAGAATATTACATCTGCTTCTAGCACCTTGCTCTCCCAAAGAAACTGTGATGAGATTGCTGCTAGTCCTCAAGTTGAAAAACCAGAACAACTCACACATTGGAAGTTGTCTGCATGTCCATTTTGCTTCCTATTCTCTTAACCAAGATAGTAGCCAAGAACCTAGAAGTCTTGATATAGAACTGAAGAAATATTTTTCAGCCTTAGACACTCAGATTTGCTTTCCCAAAAAGAAGCATCATCTTTTTCTGCTGTGTTTCAAGTCATATTTCTTTGTAAGAGAGACTTCTGACATTCAAACAAGAGTGAATGACAGCAGTAGCTTCTTCAAGCTAAAACACAGCGCTACATTTGAGACGAAACATTGGCACCTCCAGGTGACACTTTTCACAGCAATATTATTTCTATTACATCAGCTATAGAGACCAGCAGGAATTTGGGGACCCTACTGAGGTAACTGCTAAACCTCAAAATATGTAGATTTGCTGAGGATCAGACAACTGGCATGTTATTCTCCTTTTTTCCTCTGAGGAACAAGCTGGAACTATCTCTGCTGACGACTTCTCATAGAGCATCATGTGCAGCTAAACCTGAAACATATGTGCATTCACGTAACCATGCCTGCATATAAATCTATGTCTGAAATTTATGTATGAATAATTCCCGTCAATTTTCTACTGCTCTCTTAGAAAAACAAGTTGTTTTCTTAACAAAAAAATACAAAAATGAATAAAATCTTGGTTGATACATTGAGTATTAATGCTAACTTGCAAACAAAACAGATATGTACGTAATGATTCCTGTCTGGCTTCTAGGCCTACTCAAGTATAGCATTTGGCTATTTTTCAGCTTGTTTTACTTTCCTGAACTTACGTAGCTTTCTCACCTCAGATCTTCTTTCAGAGATGGTTTCTCAGTCTCGGAGGGATAACCACGATATGCAGTCAGTATCTCCTGGAGCTGGCAGAGCTGGAGGAGAATTGCAGCTTCTCAGCTCGTTTATAAACACTTCACAACCCTGCCAGTGAGTGAACAGTGAGGAGTCTTCACAGCGAGCAGCAGAGCAGGTTTTGAGTTAATAGCTGGCTGATCCTCAGATTGAGGTGAAAGCAGCAACGTGCGAGTTTGTGTCCAAATGACATCAACACTGGGACAGGAAACAAATAGTTCAGTCTCACTTCCAGACAGCCAGAGTCCTTTAGGCAATCCTTAATGCCTATATTTATAATGTCCTGACTCATCTATGCTCAGATTAACTCAGTTCTTGGATGATGTGTGCATTCAGTCTGCCTGGCAATGCACCCACAATGAGAATTTCCCTTGGAGGTTCAGAAACATGAACCATCACAGCTGAATTCTGGATGTCTCTGGGCCCTTGTGGGTGTCTGTGGCTGAATTGCTTTTCCCTGTTCTCAGCATATGTGTGGACAGAGGGCACTCCAACCTAAATGTATATTTTTTGTCTACTGCTTTTCTCCTTCTTTAGAGCATCTTACAAGGTAAATACTACAGTATCATCACATGGATTATACCAACAAAATAGAGGGTTTCTGCCTCAAGGTTCTTCCTGTAGAAGATAGACTGCCATTAGATAAATTAAGGGATTAAACCAATATATTCAGACCCTTCAAACTTCCAGAAAAGGAAAAACATCCTTTTTTAGCAAAAAAGTTAAGACAGAAACTGGTTTTAAGAGAGTTGCTGTGGAGAATCTGTCCTAAAGAATGCTCTGAAATTGTTTTCCCTCTTTGACTGAGCATCTGTTTGCCAGAATTACCCCAGATAGTGCTGTGTTTTTGGCTTTACATGTACATTCATACATTTAGGAAATACTGTGAGTAGCTTTCTGATTCGGGGGAGACATACAATACTCTCTCATGTACTACCTAACATATAAAACTTTGCTTTGGAAGCAAAGATATAACACGACTCCTGGCTTTTGATCACAGGTGAAGATTTCTGGCAAATGAAATTAATCCAGATGGTGATTAGCAAAAAGAAAAATCCCTTTTATTTTTCCTTACTGACACAAAACCCAAAGTTCATTGTTTTATTAAATGTATTACAATACCAATTCCTGAGTTCCTGTCTGGAACAGACAACAAGGGGAGCTGTCTCAGCAAAAAGCAGTTCTTGGATAAGCTGTTCAGTGATTTTATTTTTTGTCTTCAGGCATGAGAGATGGAAGAGTTTAACTTCTTGAAATTGGAAGCAGACACCTGCCAGTGGAGTATTAGAGGTTTGTACAATAACCACAGCAGAAAGGAGATNCCATTTTCTTAAATCTTGCAAACGGATTTCTGTGAATTTAAACAAATAAATAAATAAAAAAAAATAAAAATAAAAATAAAAATAAAAATAAAAATAAAGATTAAAATTAAAAAATCAATTAAATGACCATCATAAGTTAAGTATTCTGTGTCTGAACACAGGAATGTTTATGTGATCATGGCTTGCACGTAGAGACCCCCGGTTTTCTTTGACATATGTGCTTTAAAGAAAAGATTATCTGCTTTTAGAACCCTGGGAGTGTTTTATCATCATCTGAATGTTCATTATGATTTGAAGGGTGCTGAGTGCAGTGGGAAGCAGGGGGTGGCAGGACACAGAAGGCAGTCAACAGTCCAAAAGCAGGGTTTCAAACTCATGCAACAGCTTCATGAATGAAGAAAAGATGAGAAGACGGATCTAGGTAGTTATTTTGCCATGGGATGCTATTGCTTTCCAGGAAGAGAAAGCTGTTTCCATTTCTTATGAAGGACAAGTAAAATTCAAAGTGAGATAATTCAGGTTTGAGTTGGGAGAGGAGTAGCTGTCTCAGTACATCTTGAACAAACAAGAAACATGAACTCAAGAAAATTTCCAAAAGCAGTTCAGCACTGAGAGGGTAAGGATTAAGGCAACCGGTAAGTAAAATCTATAATTGAGTTTTCATGTCTTCTTTTGCAAAGCACCATTTCATCCTGATTTGGTAGATTAAAGATGCTTCTTTTAAATCTTGGCTTGTATCAAAGTGATTTTTGGGTATTGTGACAAACTTGTTTCCTTGTCAGATTGACAAAAATGACAGATTGAAGTGGAATGCCTCTTTACGTACATGAGAGTCCCAAAGTTGGGAAACATTATCTGAACACTACTGCCTGACACTGACAGCTACAATACAACAAACCAATTTCCTGCTATAACTTCAACATCTATTCTTTTGGTAATCATTGAAAAAAATCACAGTGCTGAAAACAATAACATTATTGTCATTACAGTAACTCCATTCAGAGCTGGCTCTGGGACAGAACAGGAATATGGTAACACTGGACCTTCTCTAATAAGTACCTGACACTGTAGCACAGCTTTCAGGTCCTAAACTAATCTGCTGGCTGACACTGTATTATGTAGATTGACAGGATCAGTAGATCTTAGATCAGCCTCCACACAGCACAGTCTCATCACTTGAGTCGCAACTCACCTCGAAAATTGCACCCAAAATGGAAATTTTCTTTCTCTCTTTTAGATCCAGGCAGTTCTGTTAAGTTAGCCAGTTCCAGACTTTACAGTCAGACAAACTTGAACTTTATTTACTCAGAATAAAAAATTACTACTTCACAATTGCTGGGTAGTACTTATTTCACCGAGAAGGCAGTTTAGAACTGGTTCATTTTGGCTACCACCATGTTAAAAGGAATTTTGCAATGGTCGGATCCTTCCAGATAATTAGGAGAATCCCTGGTTTCAGTGCATATATTAAAGCAACTGTAAAGATATAATGGTTGCCAGTTTCCAAGAAACTTTATTTGACCAGCTATCTTGTGGTTTCCTTCCAGAGTCCTAAATTTCTGGTTGTTTAAGAGTATGACTTCAGTATGCAAGCTCATCAAAGTGTGATAAATTATTTTTTGGAGAGAACTACTCATGATTAGATGAAATTTCTGGGCTGATGTTTTTCAGTGACTCAAGATCTTCAGTATTACACTGGAGACCTTCAGTGCAGATGTTTGTACATGAAAACTGTTCCGTAAAATATCTACAGGCAAATTTATATTCACAATTGATTGCTTCAAATATATATTTTTTTAAATGCATAGTAAAAAAAGTAACAAATCCTAATTTAGCAAGCTTTTGCAAATAATAATCAATCCAACCAAATAATATTGTTTAACTAAGATGGAATGAGTGCTTACTGTGGAACAATATATCACTAATGATTGGAACAGGTGCACAAAGTGTCTTAATAAATCAGTAACCTGGAAAACACATCAATTATTTTGAAGGTTAATGGATTTTTTTGCTTGTTCTCTAAAACTCATGAAGATATTTTCCTGAATACTTCAAATTATTCAAAAACAAATTAAACAAAAAACCTCGATTAAAAAAAAAAAGAAAAACTTAGGGTGGTTTATAAAACAGAATAAAGTACTAGTGATGCAAAAAAAAGCAGAATATATTTATAACTAGGAGCAAGTGGAACTGTTGTACCATGATATATATTGGAACATAGACAAGATATGCTAAAAAGAAGCAATTGGAGTTACAACTGGAATTACATCTCCCATCTCACTTGGAAGTAATTCAGGTCACAAATTTTCTCAGAAACATTCTTTACTGAAACAGCAACTTTTTTTGGTGAAAATTTCNTAACAAAAAAATACAAAAATGAATAAAATCTTGGTTGATACATTGAGTATTAATGCTAACTTGCAAACAAAACAGATATGTACGTAATGATTCCTGTCTGGCTTCTAGGCCTACTCAAGTATAGCATTTGGCTATTTTTCAGCTTGTTTTACTTTCCTGAACTTACGTAGCTTTCTCACCTCAGATCTTCTTTCAGAGATGGTTTCTCAGTCTCGGAGGGATAACCACGATATGCAGTCAGTATCTCCTGGAGCTGGCAGAGCTGGAGGAGAATTGCAGCTTCTCAGCTCGTTTATAAACACTTCACAACCCTGCCAGTGAGTGAACAGTGAGGAGTCTTCACAGCGAGCAGCAGAGCAGGTTTTGAGTTAATAGCTGGCTGATCCTCAGATTGAGGTGAAAGCAGCAACGTGCGAGTTTGTGTCCAAATGACATCAACACTGGGACAGGAAACAAATAGTTCAGTCTCACTTCCAGACAGCCAGAGTCCTTTAGGCAATCCTTAATGCCTATATTTATAATGTCCTGACTCATCTATGCTCAGATTAACTCAGTTCTTGGATGATGTGTGCATTCAGTCTGCCTGGCAATGCACCCACAATGAGAATTTCCCTTGGAGGTTCAGAAACATGAACCATCACAGCTGAATTCTGGATGTCTCTGGGCCCTTGTGGGTGTCTGTGGCTGAATTGCTTTTCCCTGTTCTCAGCATATGTGTGGACAGAGGGCACTCCAACCTAAATGTATATTTTTTGTCTACTGCTTTTCTCCTTCTTTAGAGCAGCTTACAAGGTAAATACTACAGTATCATCACATGGATTATACCAACAAAATAGAGGGTTTCTGCCTCAAGGTTCTTCCTGTAGAAGATAGACTGCCATTAGATAAATTAAGGGATTAAACCAATATATTCAGACCCTTCAAACTTCCAGAAAAGGAAAAACATCCTTTTTTAGCAAAAAAGTTAAGACAGAAACTGGTTTTAAGAGAGTTGCTGTGGAGAATCTGTCCTAAAGAATGCTCTGAAATTGTTTTCCCTCTTTGACTGAGCATCTGTTTGCCAGAATTACCCCAGATAGTGCTGTGTTTTTGGCTTTACATGTACATTCATACATTTAGGAAATACTGTGAGTAGCTTTCTGATTCGGGGGAGACATACAATACTCTCTCATGTACTACCTAACATATAAAACTTTGCTTTGGAAGCAAAGATATAACACGACTCCTGGCTTTTGATCACAGGTGAAGATTTCTGGCAAATGAAATTAATCCAGATGGTGATTAGCAAAAAGAAAAATCCCTTTTATTTTTCCTTACTGACACAAAACCCAAAGTTCATTGTTTTATTAAATGTATTACAATACCAATTCCTGAGTTCCTGTCTGGAACAGACAACAAGGGGAGCTGTCTCAGCAAAAAGCAGTTCTTGGATAAGCTGTTCAGTGATTTTATTTTTTGTCTTCAGGCATGAGAGATGGAAGAGTTTAACTTCTTGAAATTGGAAGCAGACACCTGCCAGTGGAGTATTAGAGGTTTGTACAATAACCACAGCAGAAAGGAGATAGCAGAGACAAAATAAATACACAAAGTGGAATTATGTGACCACTCAAAAAAGTTTCTGCACACTTTTCTTTGGAAATTTTTGATTTTGAGGGGGAAAAAAAGCTTTTTTAAAAGAGCCAAGAGTGAGATTTAGAAGGTTTCTATGTACTTCACAAATTAATTAGAGATTCCTTCTGTCAATTTTGGTACAGGACTTAAGATGAGATACCAAATATGACATAGGAGCTTAAAATACAACTTAAACAGAAATTAGGCACATATGTCAAAAGAAGAAATCCAAATTTCTCCATGTGTCTGCTAGAATGCTGATGAATTCAAAGATCTTTGAATCTGGGAGAGATGTACTGTATATCAAGCATACATATCACATCCAAAAGGCTTTCATCACAAAACCCACTTAGCTGCCATTGAACACACCTAGAGATGCTGTCACTTGCCCAAGGCTGTTTGGGATTCACAGAATAGGCATTTCAAATTCCCATAAATATTGTGAGGAAGAACTGCCCAAAGTGAGAGAAAGCATGGACTGTGGGGGACAAGAACACCCTTTCTAACAAGAAAGACTTGATGCTAAAAGTCATAAATGAACTCTGCGAACACAGCAAAATAAGCTTGAGTAATCTAGGAAGAAAAACATGAATTTAAAATTTCTCACATAATGTGGCAGTAGCAAAAGGTGTGTGTGTGTATATATATATAGTGTATCTTCTGCTTGTTCTTAATTTGCTAAGCCTATGTATCAGTTTTAAGAAAACCACAGTGCCAGGGTAGAAGTTCTAAGTGCTTACAGAACTGTGGCTTGAATGGGACTTTGCAGAATGTACTGAGAAAAATTCAGGGGGCTGAGAAAAGTTCAGGGAGCTGAGAATGGACCAGGCAGGCAGAGACCCAAAAAGCAGAGAGCACATGTATGGAACTAGTTTTGGTAAGAGAAGACCCATGAAAAAGCCCTCAAAATCAGACACATTGGCACAGAATTTGTGCATCTTTAGAACAACCGAGAGCTGTTGATCTGAGAAAAAGAAGAACCCAGTGGACAAAGTGCTATATCTTTGTTTTTAAGCCATTTTCTTAAATCTTGCAAACGGATTTCTGTGAATTTAAACAAATAAATAAATAAATAAAAATAAAAATAAAAATAAAAATAAAAATAAAGATTAAAATTAAAAAATCAATTAAATGACCATCATAAGTTAAGTATTCTGTGTCTGAACACAGGAATGCTTATGTGATCATGGCTTGCACGTAGAGACCCCCGGTTTTCTTTGACATATGTGCTTTAAAGAAAAGATTATCTGCTTTTAGAACCCTGGGACTGTTTTATCATCATCTGAATGTTCATTATGATTTGAAGGGTGCTGAGTGCAGTGGGAAGCAGGGGGTGGCAGGACACAGAAGGCAGTCAACAGTCCAAAAGCAGGGTTTCAAACTCATGCAACAGCTTCATGAATGAAGAAAAGATGAGAAGACGGATCTAGGTAGTTATTTTGCCATGGGATGCTATTGCTTTCCAGGAAGAGAAAGCTGTTTCCATTTCTTATGAAGGACAAGTAAAATTCAAAGTGAGATAATTCAGGTTTGAGTTGGGAGAGGAGTAGCTGTCTCAGTACATCTTGAACAAACAAGAAACATGAACTCAAGAAAATTTCCAAAAGCAGTTCAGCACTGAGAGGGTAAGGATTAAGGCAACCGGTAAGTAAAATCTATAATTGAGTTTTCATGTCTTCTTTTGCAAAGCACCATTTCATCCTGATTTGGTAGATTAAAGATGCTTCTTTTAAATCTTGGCTTGTATCAAAGTGATTTTTGGGTATTGTGACAAACTTGTTTCCTTGTCAGATTGACAAAAATGACAGATTGAAGTGGAATGCCTCTTTACGTACATGAGAGTCCCAAAGTTGGGAAACATTATCTGAACACTACTGCCTGACACTGACAGCTACAATACAACAAACCAATTTCCTGCTATAACTTCAACATCTATTCTTTTGGTAATCATTGAAAAAAATCACAGTGATGAAAACAATAACATTATTGTCATTACAGTAACTCCATTCAGAGCTGGCTCTGGGACAGAACAGGAATATGGTAACACTGGACCTTCTCTAATAAGTACCTGACACTGTAGCACAGCTTTCAGGTCCTAAACTAATCTGCTGGCTGACACTGTATTATGTAGATTGACAGGATCAGTAGATCTTAGATCAGCCTCCACACAGCACAGTCTCATCACTTGAGTCGCAACTCACCTCGAAAATTGCACCCAAAATGGAAATTTTCTTTCTCTCTTTTAGATCCAGGCAGTTCTGTTAAGTTAGCCAGTTCCAGACTTTACAGTCAGACAAACTTGAACTTTATTTACTCAGAATAAAAAATTACTACTTCACAATTGCTGGGTAGTACTTATTTCACCGAGAAGGCAGTTTAGAACTGGTTCATTTTGGCTACCACCATGTTAAAAGGAATTTTGCAATGGTCGGATCCTTCCAGATAATTAGGAGAATCCCTGGTTTCAGTGCATATATTAAAGCAACTGTAAAGATATAATGGTTGCCAGTTTCCAAGAAACTTTATTTGACCAGCTATCTTGTGGTTTCCTTCCAGAGTCCTAAATTTCTGGTTGTTTAAGAGTATGACTTCAGTATGCAAGCTCATCAAAGTGTGATAAATTATTTTTTGGAGAGAACTACTCATGATTAGATGAAATTTCTGGGCTGATGTTTTTCAGTGACTCAAGATCTTCAGTATTACACTGGAGACCTTCAGTGCAGATGTTTGTACATGAAAACTGTTCCGTAAAATATCTACAGGCAAATTTATATTCACAATTGATTGCTTCAAATATATATTTTTTTAAATGCATAGTAAAAAAAGTAACAAATCCTAATTTAGCAAGCTTTTGCAAATAATAATCAATCCAACCAAATAATATTGTTTAACTAAGATGGAATGAGTGCTTACTGTGGAACAATATATCACTAATGATTGGAACAGGTGCACAAAGTGTCTTAATAAATCAGTAACCTGGAAAACACATCAATTATTTTGAAGGTTAATGGATTTTTTTGCTTGTTCTCTAAAACTCATGAAGATATTTTCCTGAATACTTCAAATTATTCAAAAACAAATTAAACAAAAAACCTCGATTAAAAAAAAAAAAGAAAAACTTAGGGTGGTTTATAAAACAGAATAAAGTACTAGTGATGCAAAAAAAAGCAGAATATATTTATAACTAGGAGCAAGTGGAACTGTTGTACCATGATATATATTGGAACATAGACAAGATATGCTAAAAAGAAGCAATTGGAGTTACAACTGGAATTACATCTCCCATCTCACTTGGAAGTAATTCAGGTCACAAATTTTCTCAGAAACATTCTTTACTGAAACAGCAACTTTTTTTGGTGAAAATTTCTAGTAGCAAAGATTTCCAAAATCCAGAATGGGAATCCTGTCACAGTATAACGTAGGGACTAATATGATACTTGAAACACTTGTGTATAATCCAGCAGATCCTGAAATTCTGACATTAATTTCCTAATCAGTAACGGGGAGGGTTATAAGCTTTGGAAAGCCACCAGGCTGAGGGAGGTGACTGTCTCCCTGTACTCCATGCTCATGAGACCCCACCTGGAGTATTGCATGCAGCTCTGGGACCACCAGCACGAGAAGGATGTGGACCAGTTGGAGCCAGTCCAGAGGAAACCAGGATGAGACAGTTGGGGTTGTTCAGCCTGGATGAGAGAAGCCTCCAGAGAGACCTTATATCACCTTCCAGTACCTAAAGAGGGGGCTGCAAGAAACCTGGAGAGAGACTTTTTATGAGGGGATGTAATGATAGTACAAGGTGGTGTTAAGGAAACCTTCCCAGTCTGATCACTCATGAGACTCACTGCCAGTCACAAACATGAGGGATTTAAACTGCTGGGATCGAAGCTGATGCCTTGAGAGGCCACCTAAAAACAGAGACCAGACAAAAATAAGGGAATAAAGATAGATATTTATTTGAAAGGCCTTCAAAGGTACATCCTGGGGAGCAAGAGGCTACTGCCAAGATGGATCCCAAGATGGATGACAGGTCACAAGTTCTTCACACTTTCATAAGTTTGGTTCATTTGCATATCAGAGTTAATTTTCCAGTTAAAGCTTCAGTTAATGATGTAGTTTTCCCAAGCTCACCCCCCTCTTAAGATGTTGGTTTACACATTTTGAGCCCAGGACAGTCTGTGTCCTTGGAGAGCAGGCCCAGAGAGGCTTTGTTATGTCTACCTAGCATGAGAGAGCAGAAGTTAACAGGCTACAAGAAGCTTCAGAGTTACACACTAGGCAGTACAGGATTTGAAAAATATGAAAGTTAAAACCTAAGGCATCAAAGCCTCTTCACAGCAGGTGGTTCCAGTGACCCCCTTGACTCCCTGCACACCCCACTCACACACAGTCAAACCAGGTTTCTATACTGGTTTGCCTCCATGTTTCCCACAGCAGAATCTCACATGTTGTCTTGGTTTGAGACAAATTCGGAAGAACATCCAAAATGAATGTCCTCTGATAGAAGGCAGGTTACAACCACCCCTCCCCCACGAGGTTCAGGAAGAAATTCCTCAGAAAAAAATGAAAAAGAAAAAAAACCTATTTATTTAACAAGCAGAGTGCATTCAGACACGGGGGAAAAAAAGAATAATGCTAAATAATAAAACCTCTCACTGTGGAGAGAACCTGGGTAGATTTCAGAGTCCTTTGCGGGTGTGGCTTTCTCCTCGCCAGAGCTGGGGTTTGGTGTGGGCCCCCCCGGGCCTCGGTGGAAAGGCCTCCCAGTGAAGTTCTGATGTTCTGGTGTTCTGAACAGAAGAGGAGAAGAGGAGAGGAGAAGAGGAGAAGAAGAAACCAAAGTCCAAGGGCTCCAGATGTTAGCTAACAAACAAGAAACTAGCTAAAAAGCAAAAGGAATGCAACTCTCTTCCCTGCTGCAGAAGCGGAGCAGCTAGGCAGAATGCAGGGGAGTGTGTATCTGTGTTCTTGAACACCAGACCACTTTGAAAAGTTTGCCTGTCTTTTTTTCTTTCTCTCGGACCCAGTTTTAAAAGCACAGAAAGGCACAGGATTCATGTCTGGGCATAGAGCAGGAGATAGGGGATACACATCATAAAGTCACCCCAAGACACATGTTCCATAAAGCCATATATTCATGGTACAGTAACACAGAAATAGCTGGAGCTGGTGCCTCTGAGGAGAACCCCCACCAAAGGAACCGCTGGGCTTTCATACCCTCCCAGGCTAGCCCTACACAAGTCTTGCTTTCCATCCCAAGTCTTCTTCTTCATCCCCATGAGTCTTCAGCTCCTGCTGTGTTTTTCTCTGTCCATTCATCTGTTCAACATTCTTTGTAGCCTTTGTTATGCAAAGGGTTGGCAGTTCATGGCCTCTTGCCTCTCTGGGCTCCCACCTAGAGCTCAGTCTGCATCTGAATCTGCATCTCTAACTGCAGCTTGCAAACAGAGATACCTGCAGCAGATGTGTTCCTCAACAGGGGAACGGCTTTAAACTGAAAGAAGGTGGGGTTAGATTAGATACTAGGAAAAAAATATTTACTGTGAGGGTGGTGAAGCATTGGAACAGGCCAAGGAAGCTGTGAATGCCCTAACCCTGCAAGTGTTCAAGGCCAGGTTGTATGGGGCTTGACGCAACCTGGGACAGTGGAAGGCGTACCTGCCCGTAGTTGGGGGGGTTGGAATGAGATGAATTTTATGGTCCCTTCACAAATCATTCTATGATTCTATGATTTTAAACCATATTTTTAAAAGAAAGAAATTAGTTAACATCAGTAATTAATGTCACAGAAGTAGAAAAGAGAGAGAAAATAAAATGAATTATTTAGAATTTTAGGACTTTTGTTTTGCCTTGTCTTTTAGTATGTTATTGAGCTTACAGAGAGACTGAAGAACAGGAAGAATTAAATGGATCACTTGGAAACTTAGGCAGTAGAAAATTTCACCAACAAAAACAGTTTTTAAAATGAAAATTATATTTGTGTATAGGCAAATTTCATAATGGAAACTAATTTGCAAAGTTAATGCTGTTGCTGAAAGCCATTTGTCTTCTTTACTGTCTGAAAAGGAATTACCTATGTACATTTTTAACATGCACTGTGTGGTTGCCTATTTTGACTAAATTATGTGCAACTCACATATTAGTTTATTTTCACAGCTTATTCTATCTTAAAATATTTTGTTCTTAACTATACTCAGATGTAAATCCCTTAGACTCAATGAATTATTTCAGGTTTATAGATGCAGGAGCTAACAAATCAGCATCTCAGATTCAGGAATACCATTTCTTGAGGAATGAAGGAAGAAAGGAAGAGACTGGAGTTAAAGGAATAGACAGCAACGTCTGTTGAATTTTTTTATCTTAGCACCTACCTTCTGGATTCTTACTTCCTATTCTAGTCCTCTGTCTATCTCTTTGATCTTTTTGCAGGATGTTAATTTTTCCTTGCTTTGGGTATATCAGGTATGGTTTTCACTTTTCCATAGTTTGTGAGTTATTTTGTCTAGGGAATGTAGTTCACCCAGTGATTAAAAGTGTCTATTTCAATTAAAGCCAGTGTTTCTACAGAGAAAACCCTGAGATAGGTCAAAGGTTGAGCTTGATGATCTTTGAGGTCTTTTCAGACCTAAATGATTCTATGATTCTATATCTGATGCAGCTCTGCGTTCATCCAGATGAAACTGGTAAGGAAGGAGACTTCAGTTCAGGCAGTAGGTTCAGCAAGTGCTCAGAACCTTCTCTTGGAGAAAAGGTAAGTCCCTGAGTAAAATGTTCCAAAGCTTGACAACCCTTTCTATGAAGAAATTTTTTATAATATCCAAATTAAACCTC
The DNA here is from genome assembly GCA_013398055.1 of Ifrita kowaldi. Lineage (NCBI taxonomy): Eukaryota > Metazoa > Chordata > Aves > Passeriformes > Cinclosomatidae > Ifrita > Ifrita kowaldi. The sequence goes on from VZRS01009539.1 coordinate 398,749, forward strand.
CTCTACTGTAACTTGAGGACATTTCCTCTCATTCTGTCACTTGTTACCTGGGAAAGGGGTCTGACCTCCACTTTGCTACAGCCGTATTTCAGGCAGTAACGTAGAAAATAAAAAGGTAGGTAGAAAGTGATAAGGCCCACCCTGAGCCTCCTTTTCTCCAGGCTGAATAACTCCAGGCACCTTGGACCTGTGACCCACAAAAGCAGGCCTCTGCCTCAGTTTCCAGCCCCCATCTCATGGAGGACAACATGGAAAGAGACAAGTGCTCATAATGGGTGATTCTGTTAAGCAGAATGCACTGAGCTCTGCCTGGCGGTGGATGAAGAATGAGCTGAGACCTTATGGGTCAGAACTAACGGGGAGCCCCAGTCATTCTATGATTCTGTGACATTTTCTGCTGTTCAGAATCAGACCCTTTGAAATGCACCATTGAACTCCTCGGGGCATCCTACAGATGGCAGCAGCCATCACGCCATATGTTCCCTGGGGCAATCCACTATAATAGTAGGACAAATTAAAAATAGTTTGTCATTTTGAAAGACATATTTAGTACAAAGTATTTTTCAAGCTAAAGAGCAGGGATGGTGTGCATCTGGAGGCAAAAGATTAGACAGCTTTACAGCAGGAGTGGCAGAGATATATGGTGCTTCCTTATAATACAGCCTAATTTAGAGAAAAGAGATTGACCTGTTAGACAAAGCCTGAATATTTGGCTATGATTCATACAGGGACAACTGTGGATCAAAGAGATAGACAGAGGAGTAGAACAAAAATCCCTTGGTTTCTTCCCATCTCATCTGAAGTCAATTCAACTCTTTCCAGTCTTGCAAACTAACCCTAAGCTAAATGTTAACTAGACTCTCTTGTATAACACAGAAAATTAATTAAGAATTGTCATGTAAATTGAGATTTTTCAAATAACAACTAAGGTAAGATTTAGCTCTCCTACAGCAACCCTGCAGCCCACGGTCCAGTTCCAGACTCCGAGCACCATGCACAGAGAAATAACCTTCAGACTCCATTGCTTTTGATATTATGTAAGCCAAACAGCCTTCTTTTTGCTATTATCCTCTAGTTAGTATTCATGTAATCTTGCTTTCTTACTCTCAAGAAAAACAAGCAATTGACAGTCCCTTCATTTTCAGCCAAGCTTACAATTAAAAAAGCTGCAACCACTTTCACAGCCATAATTAGCAGCATGTGGGAATTCTGGATCCAGTCCTCTACCACGACTTTCACTACTGAAGCAGAAGATACGTCTAGACTGCAGACAGAGAGGTGATGGGAAGTCATACCTGAGCTGTCTCTAGCTAATTTGGGTTTCAGTGACAGAAGAGATGTATGAAAGGGACCTCTGTGTACTTGCATCAACCAAAAAAGCACTTTCATGACCTCACTGTGTCAGTTTGTTATAATTTGTACTCAACAAAATGTGAAGGGCTAAATGTTTTCTTCCTTCTGTTCTCAGATTCAGACCCACTGCTAACAGCAGCTACATCTTTGTGTAGTCAGTACCAGTCTTTGAAAGCCCTGATGCTACACCTATGCTATGGGCCAGCTACCAAAGGCAATAGGTGTTGGCAACACTTAGCTCACCACCTCTACAGCACAGCTTTTAATACAGATATTCCTGCACAGAGTTTGTCAGTGCCCAAAACCTGGCGTTCCTCATATATGAAAATCCAGTTATCCCACTGTATTTTTAATTTGGTTAACGCTGAGTTAAAATTAGGAATTTAACACAAAGTTGAAAATTTCAATTTGATGTTCATCTGCTGGTGTTCAGCATGACTTTCTCTGCCTGATTAGGGATGTCAGTGTTTCCTCTTTCGGGGGATATCAAATCACAGTGATCTTCTTTTGATAAATTAGCAGATTGAAAATTTAACTGTCAACTTTTAATGGATTTTCCTCAGTCTAAACCACTTTTGTGACTTTTTCTTCCTCTTCCTTTTGCCAACTTTATTTTAAAAGAAAGTTGTCACTAGACTCGTATGGAATACTAAAGTTTCTGTTTCAACAATGCCAGATATGGGAATAAAATAGAATAATTTCCTTATTTATTGTTCTCCTGATAATTAGACCAAATAAATCTTCTTGCCATAGCATTTATACTTAGGAAAATTAAATCTGTCTACTGTAACCTCAAAATCCTTTCAGGAATCACAGTCTGCTACTACAAAAATCAATTTTTTTAAATTCCATTTTGGGTGTGTATGTATAAAAACACAGTGCAATACATTAGTGCAAAAAAAGCGCAAACTTTTACATTTTGCTCAAAAAGACACTACATTGTAAAATATAAATTTGGCTATGAAAAAAATAGTAAAGTGACAGACACAGGTAAAAAGAGATTAGTAAAGTGACAGACACAGGTAAAAAGGGAAAAATTAAGAATGGCTGCTGGACAACAGCAACTGAGAATGAAGACATTATAAAAAATATTACAGAGGGATCAATTGTAAAAACCTGATGAAAGTACTTTTAGTGCTACATAGAGATTTAACTACTAGTATGAAATTGAAAATAGCAAAGTTATGATTGAACACCTGAAAATGTTTTTTTCCTATCAATGTATGATGCTATAGAACATTTTCTAAAGGAATATTTGTCTCTTGGGACACTTTAAGCCTATACTGGAAAAAAGAGTTGGATGGAAATAATCTCACTTGGGTAGAGATCTGGACCAGATGGTCTCATTATTTCAGTAAATAAATAATGTAATGAGTTTAATACCATGATCTATTGAGCAAGCAAATGACATTTTTCATTACCAATTTTCTAAAGATACTCTTTGGAAGCAAATGGTCACTCTGGATGCAAACCTAACTCAGCTCAGGCTTTAAAGGAACTTTAATATGATAATAATTCCATTTTCCAGGAAGTCTGAGTAGATATGAAATTAAAATATGATTCAATCCCTTAGTCTTAGAGTAGAGATACATCTTGGGAAATTTTTGTATAGCACAGCCTAAGGTAAACCAGTTTCAGGGAAAAACATATATAGTTAATTTTCAAGGGCTTTATCTGCTACATTCTATAAAATATTGTGAGAACACATTGATTTCACTCGTATTTGAATGAAGACCTAAATTCATTTTACAAAAATAGAATAAACTGTAGTGTCTAAACATAATGAACCCTTTAGAAAAAAAATAGGTCTACTCATCCACCAGAGAAATACATTAAAATAACATTTAAGTTGTGATGCAAAAAAAAAGATGCAAAGGAGTTTTGTTAAAAGTAATGCTTACCATATGGCGTGCAACACACTGACACAGCACAGTACATTTAAAAAGTAGTTAAGGGGCACCCTGCAGTGTCTAGGTGTAGGGTGACATCTGGTAATTCTTCTTTCGTGATTCAGAGTTTTATTTCATTTGATTTTTGTGTCACAATCCTCCTTTTAGTGTGCTGAACTAGCTTCCTGCTTCGGTAGGTTGATTGAAATAAAGTAAAATGGACACAGTTCAGGGAACAGTTGAAAATAGACAGGTGTATACACAGAGTATTCATACACACTAAGTTATCTTCCATCCCCACCCCTGCCTTGATTGAGACTAAATACTCATTGATTAGGAAAGGGAAGGTTGTTGTCATGCAGTCTTTTATAAAACATATAAATAGTTACTTGAAATTGAAGCCTATTTCCTAATTTCTTCTGAGACATCAACCTAACCCACAAGTACTAGATTTCTTTGAGTTTTTTTATCACTAGGTGCAGTTATTGGGATGTCTTCCTTCTGTGGTACAAATGTGGTTATCTCTTTAGCCACATGATGCATCACCACAGGTTTGTTTTTTTTTGCATACTCATCCATCAAACATATGGTGCCTTGATCTTTCGTATGTTACTTGGTCAAAGTGCATCTGAATTGTTCCTCAAACAAGTCAAATGAATTATGGTCACAGATCAGCCGTCAGATGACGAATCCCTCCAAATCCAAGTGAATTGCACTTTTGAAGTTAAACATTAAATATTATAATTTTACTATTGTGATACAGATTCCCCCCTTTGTTGTCTTAAATATCACCAGAAGCTTGCACAATTCCCTAAGCAACAGTTTAGGCTCCCTGCTACCTCTGCCATTGGATACGGTTCTCCTGTAAGTCACTATCTTATCTGTCATCCATTTACAGTTAATTCAGGTATTATAGAGAAGTCATATAAAATTTTTATTGTGCATCACTATTAAAAATATTTGACCCTGCACCCTCAATTTATATATATATTGGATCTTCTTTTATGTGTCTTCAAACCCAAACCGTTCCATGATTCTATGATTTATTTATTACTAATGTATATGTACTACTTTATTAATATATTATATACATTACAAAACATACAAAAATATAAATTGGAAAGGGGTGAGATAAAGACGAATTAAGCACTATTTTAAATACTTTATTTTATTTTATTCATTATTAACAGAAAATATATTTTCTTCCTCCACCTCAATGAATAGTCTTACAGAGCAAGCACCCTTCATACTGACACTCTACTTTCCAGGAACTGGCTGGACATTGCCTGGTGATGAAAAGTCGAGAATAATCTTTTGTTTTCCTTTGCTACCTCATATGATCTTTGTTTTTTTTAATTAAAATGCTTCTGTTGTGACCTACAAGAGGTTTTTAGCTTCTGTGCTGGGTTTTGCTAGCTCAGAGTCCTGGCACCTAGCATGTCTCTGCCTGCCCCGGGCGGAGCGGGATGGTGACCGGTCCAGGTGCAGGAGGGACAGGCGAACCTGCGTTCCTGGGGTTCACCTCAGACCTCTGTCTGTAGCGTTGGAAAGAGGCAAGAAGGACTGGAGGGGAAAGTCCGTGGGAGGAATAGGGTTTATTAGAAGTGGCCAAGACCACGGAACAATCCACTGGCCACGTGGAGTCGAGGCTTTTTTATACCTCAATAGTGCAGGCGTGGACAACATACAGTAACCAGTAGTACACAATTAAGGCGGGGAAAAGAGTTTACAGCAAGTAAGACTGAAAGGTAGGTGGGGGAAAAAGCCAATTATAAGGCACGGTTTGCAGCTTTTAGGGTACTTCTGTTAACCTTGTGGTTTTTTGGGGTACAGAGGCTTCAAACCAGAGAATCCTACGATCTCCTTGATTCTGCTGGTCATAGCTCACTGCAACAGTTTTTCCTTTTTATTTTCTCCCTGTCCCTCACCTTCTCAGGACCTCAGCCAAGGTCAACAAAGCACATGCACTTTAGCTTGGGACACTTAGAACTTTTGTAGAGCTTTCAAAGCATAGTCCAGACTTCATGATGGGTCAGGGACCTCTGTTTTGGGGACTAAGAGAAGTCAGATTAGACAGATGACCTCAAGGTCAGGAAAATGCTGTGAAATAATAAGGATTATGTTATGAGCACACACAGTTCCTGAACAAATTCCTCAGCACGCTGGAGTCTGTAAAACAATTATCTTCAATACAGCTTTACCTCTGAAGGGAACTGGTAGCTGATGTGTTGTCATGAGTCACACCAGTAACACATCCAGGAGAGAACCTGTTCAAAAATATTCTGATAATTATTGTATTTGTATTTGGATAATTATTGCCTTGACATTGAGGTATTATTAATATAATCATCAAACAAGGCTCCTCAAACATGACCCTTTATCATTATTCCTTCAATGACCAAATTACCATAGCTTGAGAACAAATATTGTTGCTTTTTATTTGAACTCCCTCTGCCTTTTCTATACACTGCTTTAATCTTGTACATTGTACATGAACTCCTCAGCTTAACTGAACTCAGATCAGTGTCCCACCCAGCCCCTGTCTTCCTCTTCTGTCTGTAATTCAGTCCCTGCCTGTCTCATCTCTAACATCTGAAGTCTAACACTAACTTCCAACCAATCCTTATCTAAACTAATCTCACTTATTTATCTGTGATCTCTTTTTCCCCTTCTGCTTCTTACTTTATATTCTCTGCTATAGGTTTGGCAGTAGGGAGATTTCAACTGATGGAAGGTGGCCCTCAGTTGGAGTGCTTCTTTCAAACATTTCATGTTATCTGCAGTGTCATCTCCAATTTACCAGTGTAGGTAGCTGTCATTCAACAAGTTGTGTATTTCCCTAATGAAACAAGATGGTTCAGAAGGATAGTAAGTATTTGAGTGGCAAAATAACAGAAAATATAAAAGAAACCTTTCTGAGTTAGAACAAATATCTATCTAGCACAGTTTTCTATCTTTGTGAATGGGTCGATACAGAGGCTGATTGAACAGTAAAAAAGAACCACACATATGTAAGATAAATCCTTCTTCTCACATAGTGCCTACTAGCTTCTGCTGTGCAGACATTTGTGACAGAGATTGCATCTGAACCATGTTTTACCACCACCACCAAATCTATTCCCAATGAAACTGCCTGACCTTTTAAAACTCATTTATGCTTTTGTTCCTAAAGCAATCTATGGAAATGGATTCTACAGTTGAATGATGCACTGTGTGAAAAGCACTTACTTTTGTTTGCTTTAAAGTCTCTGCCTAATAATATGTTGGGTCATCCTTAGTTCTTGTATTTTGTCAAATAGTGAATAATTGTTCTTATTGCTATTCAGCATGTCATTGTGATTAATGTCTTCCTCATATTGCTAGCAAATGGAGTTCTAGTCTATTAACTGTCTACTTTTATGAAAGCTATTACATATTTCTGATCATCTTTCTTTCACTTCACTTCTTCTATTGTATCTTATTTCAGTTAGGTGTAGCAGAACAGTACATATTGTGCAAGAGACAGGTGCACCATAGATTTATACAGACTGCAGTGCTGTTCCGTGCTCTGCAGAGCACTTAAGATATTACTATCACCAATATCAGTAGCACATCTAAGTCTTCTGCTACTGTGATTTTAAAGAAATGAGAATAGAGGACACAGCAGATAATACGAAATAAATATTGTTGTCATAGACATGATATTTGCAAGCACTCAGTGTAGTATTTCCATTTAACCCAGGCTGTCTTATACATAACTCCATGTATAACCCATCTCATATATGTATATGTATATATGTACACATATCTTCGTGTATGAGTATGTATTATCTGCCTAAGCTTTCCCTTTACAATATTCTATTTACTTTAATCTTTTTTTAAACACACCAAGTTGGGGAATTAAGGGGAAGAGACAAAGAGTAAAGAAGAGAGAGTGAAAGAGAGAAAGAAAGAGAAAGAGAGGGAGCAAGGAAGGAAGGAAGGGAGGGAGGGAGGGAGAGAGAGAGAGAGAAAGAGAGAGAAAGAGAGGAAGAGAAAGAGAGAAAGAGAGAAAGAAAGAGAGAAAGAAAGAAAAAGGAAGAAAGGAAGAAAGGAAGAAAGGAAGAAAGAAAGAAAAGAAAGAGGAAACAACTTATCACAGACAACTTCAGAAGTGGCCTTTCCCAAAACCCCAGCAGGGTGGCGGGAGGTGTCTTTTTCTGTGACTAGTGTGTATAATGCTTTAAAAGTTGATTAGGACAAATAATATTAGGGAGTGTTTTTCCCTTGTAGCAGAATAAGCAGACAAAGAGAAGGATTTTTACTGTGTTGATCTTCTATCCATTGTCCAGCTGCATGTGATCTAACAACATACAATGCAGACATGACAAAATAATAAGCAGCTTTGTCCTAATTTTCCTTTTTTTCCGCCTTTATGATTTTTATATATAAAAATCAAATTAAAGAATCTGTAGGACAACATTAACTTAAAAATGTATAATTAGAATAATATTTTAACTGGAGAATTACCTGTAATGCCTTGAATAATGTTTCAGCTCTCATGGCTCCATACTGTTCATAGGAAGCAAAATTATAGTGAATCTGCTTTTTGAAAACTAATCATTCCTCTCTTATTTAGTCAATTGGCAGGATCTATTTCTATAAGAAAATGGTTCAGTTTTACCATAACATTTGGTGGATGGAGTATATAGAGGGATCCGAAGGATAACAGTAAACAAAAGCATAGTTAAAGCACCCTGCACAAACCAAACTGATACTCCTTTGCTAATGTCTGAAATCTGAAAAAATGTGCAGATTAATCATTGCTTAATGCCTGTTTACCAGCAGCATTACTCACAACAAATTGCACACCAATTTAAAGTCTAATGCAAATGCTTATCTGCAGTGTTCATTTCTAGGACTGCAGCTTATCCCATCATTGATTTTCACAATGAACTTAACAGTCACAAGCTTCATTTTATTTTCAGTAAAACCTGAATTATTCTGTATAATTAGAAGGCATCTTATACTAGTTTGTTTTTGCATGCACTTTTTTATTTTCCCTGAAAACACGAATGGTCAAAATCTTTATTGGGTCACATAAGCCCTCAGGTCTTGGCACACCATGCTAGTCCTGTATGTACCTATTAATTACCAAAACCTATACCCAAGAGGCAGCCTGTAAAACAACAGCAGCATGCTCATTTAAGACAGAAAGTCCAGCAGCAAAAACCAGACCATTTGACCTCAGCAGCTCTGCCTGTTTTACATTATGTACTCAGTCAGCTCTTTCACTAAGTTTACCCAACTGAACTGGGAGCGTGGTGTTCTGGGCTGTACGCTCTGGTATTACAAGTGTAATGAATCTGACCCACTTAGCTAAATTGAATGCTTTGGTGCCACACTCCTGCTCAGACAACTCTCACCATGAAACCTACTCGGGTGATGAGTCTTGTTTACTACCCATTTTGGCATTGCACTGGCACTTAGCACCTTTGACGTTTTCAGAAAATCACTGTGGATCTTCAATGCACTTGAAATTCAGGGTTTTTTTCTACTGAGATATCTATATGTGAATGTAAGAACAAACTTTTAGCCTTCTTCACCTGTAATTTTGAAAGAATAAAATTAATTGACTGCAATACTTTAAACAGAACATAAATTAGAATTGCAAAAATAGCTTCTTGGCTTATGAAGGCTCTGTGTGACTGATTTTTTCCCCCTGTTCTTATTATTATAGAGCATATTGTCAGAACTTAACTTATAATAAATAACAGATAATTAAAGTATGCTCACTCACAGCAAGGCTAAATTTGACCCTGTATTTATGAACTGACAAGTCATCTAGGCAGCTACTGTGCCTCAGGTGGTGCTATTGTATACCTAATCATACTTACTGTCAATTAAAAAAAGGAAAAAGTAGAAGTTGCTAACATAATTATTACAATGAAATGAAAATTCGTTCCCACAATAGTATTGAAACAGCTAAAAGGTCACAGACTGTCTTTCATTAAGAGTGTTTTAAAATACGATTTTTAAAGCACAATGAACATGAATATCCATTTTGTTCTTGAACAAACTCCCAGATCATTGGAAAGGTGTTGTAATGAGATACTGTTTTAGTGTAATATATTTCTTCAAAGCAATAGGCAGTAGTTACTCCCATCTGTTCCTGTACTGGGGACGGTTACATCTGCAGTTTTTTCACAGAAAAGAAGAATTTTAGAAGAGGCTAAGGAGTCAAAAACAAGGTATTCGAATTCTTCCTATTGTCTCTAATTTTGCATTTTTACTGAAAAGATGTGAGTTCTATATTCTTTTAGTATTTCAAACATGCCATAACTTGAATTTTTTTAGATTTTTTTTAAGCCTGAGATGCATTACATTTGTCTTTAATCATTTGAGAGGTCAAACACAACAAGGAAGCATACAGAGAGTGGAAGCAAGAATGGGTAACCTGGGAGGAATACAGAAACATATTCTGAGCATTCACGAAGTTGGGGAAGCTAAAGTCTAAACAGAATTGAATCTGACCAGGGAAGCCAAAGGCAAGTAGAAGGACTTCTGTAAGTACAGAGGTGACAAAAGGAAGGTTAGAGAAAATGACTGGGGAAAGTGGGGGCCTGTTGCTCAGTGAGGCAGGAGAGCTGATGACAGAGGACATGGGAAATGCTGAGGTACTGAGCACCATCTTTGCCTCAGTCTTTAATAGCAAGATGAGCCTTCAGGAATCCCAGGTCCCAGAGACCAAGGGGAGCCGCTGTAGCGAGGAAGATGTACCACTGGTGGGAGAATCAAGGAAAACTTCAGCAAATTAAATATTCATAGGCACGTGAGCCCCGATGGGATGTACCCACTGGTGATGAGGGAGCTGGCAGATGACATTGCAAGGAGACTCATAATGATCTTCTGTCAGCCATGGTGACAGGGAAAAGTGCCCAAAGCCTGGAGAAAAGTGAATGTCTCTGCTATTTTCCAGAATTGTTAAAAGGAGCTCCCAGGGAAATACAGGCTGGTTAGCCTCCCCTCAATCCCTGGGAAGGTGTTGGAGCAGCTAACCCTGAATCATGCCAAATTTCCAGGAAATTCATCAGCAGTAGTCAGGATGTCTTCACCAATGGTCATGACAGGGCAGAGTGTCCCTTCAGCATGTTTGTTGACAGCACAAAACTGGGGCAAGTAGCTGATTTCAATAGTGATCCCTCAGGCAGCAACCATTTTATTTATCTTAAAATAAGAAACGTAGACTGAGCAGAGCAAATACAATAATGGGAAACAATGTAACATCAGGAAACTAGAGATCATGAGCTGGCAGCTTTGTCACACAAATACAGAGGAAATATTTAATATTTTCCTCTGTCCTCAAATCTTTATCTAATTATATATTTTCTCCTATGTGAGTGACACACATTAACAATTTTGGTTATGTGTGTCACTGTAGCTGATGCATATTTTAAAGAATGAGAGCCAAGTTTACCTTTGGTTCAGGTCCTATATTTTCAAAAGACATGCAGGATGGACAAATGACATCTACCCCTTTCTGTGCTGCATTCAATGCTGGCATTTCATCTGAATCACTTCTATTTACAACTGTGCTGCTACTCATGCAGAAGCTGTAACATTCAAGGTTTTGACTCATAACAGAGAAGATCAAATTTCCCATCAAATCTTTTACCAGTGTCTGCCAGTAAGTCCCATTACTTGTTTTAGCGTTTCAGAAGCTCTCCCCCTTTCTAAGCACAGAGGAAATATACCTCGGTCCTTTTCGGGCCTTTCTTCTTTCTGCTTCCTCTGAGATCTCTCAGACTTCACACAGCTGATGATATCTTTCTCAGACTAGCAGACATATATCTCTTAGTAAAACTGCCAGCAGCAAATGTCAACTATTTTCTTTTATCAATACTAAGATGGTCCCTAACAGCTTGGTTTAGTTTCTTGGTTCTTAGTTGTAGTTGAGAGCTGTAGCAGTTAATGATAATGATTTATGTTTGTCTAGTACTGTTCATCTAGCTGCATCTAGCAGGATCCAAAAGTGTTTTATCTGATCAACAAAACATGTAGAGGGAGCTCTGCGCCTACTACTGAAAGAGAGAACACTGAAACTAAATGAAAGTAAGAAAGAATTCACATAGGCACCTTGTACCTTCCTCTGTTTTGATTGCTGGGAAATAATATTGTGGATCACGGCTATCACAGGCTCCCAAGAGCTGTCTCATGCAACTATTATGTACCTTTATAGCATCTCTTCATCATTACTGAAGGAACAAAAGCCAGTTAGGGGAAGGAAATGTGAGGTTGAAAAGAAAGGGAGAAAGCAAAAAACTAGTGTCAAGAGAAACTTTCAGTAGAAGAATAGTGGGTACCTTGTTTAAGGCAGTGGAAAACTTGCCACTGTTATTCCACCTCTAAGCTGGGGTCTAAAATTCAAGAGAATGATTAGATTATCAAAAAATATTCTCAGCTGGAAGGGACCCAATAGGGTCATCAAAGTCCAATTCCTGGCCCTGCACAGCATCATCCCTAAGAGTCACACCTAGTGCCTGAGAGCATTGTCCAAATGCTTCTGCAGCTCTGTCAGGCCTGGTGCTGTGGCCGCTTCCCTGGGGAGCCTGTTCCAGTGCCCAACCAGCCTCTGGGTGAAGAACCTTTTTCTAATGTCCAACCTAAACCTGCCTTGACACAACTTCAGGCCGTTCCCTTGGGTCCTGTCACTGGTCACCAGTCACCAAAGAGAAGAAATCCATGTCTGCCCCTCCTCTTTGCCTTACAAGGAAATTTTAACTGCAATGAGGTCTCCCCTCTGCCTCCTCTTCTCCAGGCTGAACAGACCAAGCGACCTCAGCCACTCCTCATATATCTCCCTCTCAAGGCCCTAGAGCATCCTCGTAGCCCTCCTTTGGATGTTCTCTAATAGCTTTTATCTTCCTCATACTGTAGTGCCCAAATTATCAATAAATATTCCAGTGATAATGACAAAAATTGTCAGACGACATTTTTAAGTACTATTATTTATATTTATGAATTTGGCACAGAAGGAGAATCACTTTAGTAGTAGTTACAGGTATTAGTAAGGGTAATATTAGTTCTAGTCAGAAAATCAAGAGACAATGCAGAAGAGAGACATCAGGTACTCAAAAGGCCATTTAAAAGGAGCAAGAAACTATGACAAATGCAGTAACAGAAACAGAAGGAGAGTACAATTCAAGTCCGATGTCTTTTGGGTACATAAGGGAAAAATAATGTGTGCTACCATTTGGAATCTCACCTGTTACTACTGTGAGAGCAGAAGAAAGGTTATTGGGTGGATAGAGTGATTATGGGACATTAACATAATGTATCCCTGGAAAGATTAAATCCTCTCTTAGGCTACATCTGAGGAAGTATTTCCAACAGTAATGTGATTGCATGAGGCACTGCTGAGACCATACCTGTAAAGGCTCACCAGTGCTACAAAGGAAAGTTGAAACAGGACTGAAACTTTGCATCACTAGTCAAAGAGGACTTTAAAAGGAGCATAGAGGCTCCTTTCTGAGAAAAATAAATTCACTTATTTTGCCTAAAATAACTAATTTTACTCCACTCAGAGGAGTCTGAAAAAAAAGATATCCTTTGTTTAAAGAAATGGAGAAAGGAAGAAACACCTAGGAGAAAGAAAGCATTTAAGTAAAATGGATCCAAATCAGATATGAACAAATGTAGGCTCTGAATCTGAAAACACAGCAGACGAAAAAAGTTTAAGATCAAGCAAAAATACTTCTTAAAGAATAATACCATGTAGCCATTGACCTTAGCAGAGCCTGAATTCAGTAGTTCAGGATGTCAAACCCAATAGTAATTACCAGTACTGCTGTTATGGAAATGTGAGCTGATCACCAGGAGACACAGAGACCAAACACGAAGAAATTATCAAAAAGTTACAAGTGGCCACATGTCATAACCAGAAATCCTCTATGTCCCTGACCTTTGCCTGCAGCAAATGCAAAGCTCCTTGACAAGTGAAGCATTGTTTTGTTGTTGTGCAAGCCACAAGCCAACTATTTCACTAGATGTGACCATACCTCTCAAAAGTCAGTGGAGTCACAGACCCACAGCACTCACTTTGGAACTGCCTACCTATTTTCTGCTCAGATTTTGAGGGTTCTTTTAAGCAATTCTTGAGTTTTACTCAGGCGTGAAAGAGGTTGGGAATTTTTAATGGCTAAAATTAAACATATACATGGTCAAAATGAAGTATCTAATAATAGCAGTACTATCAATTATGACAATAATAATTCTGTTGAGTTAATGTAGATTTGGTGGAATTTTCAGGTATTTTCCAGTTTGAATGAGGATTAGAAATAGATGTTGGCTCTGAGAAAACTGTCATGGGACTGCAAAGTTTTCATGCCCATCTCAGATTTACCTTGATCCGGAGTGACCATTAAACTACTTAATTAGAACGCTAACATTTAGCATCCTGCTTGCTATAATATAAAGCAATACAGAAATCCCAGGGCAAGTTTAAACAAGCCATACATTTACAGTTATTTCTCTCAGGACCAAAAGTCCCCAAAACCCAACAACATAAAGCTGTGGGATTTTTAACCTGAATTAGCATGTCTGATGTTGTTCACAGTGTGGCACCAGTGTTTTCTCTGGTTTGTCTGAGGGAGTGAGATGAGACAGTGATAATCAGTGAGGCTTAGGGGATGAACTAGCAAACATTGATGCCAAAACAAACACTTGTGAAACTAGAACCCCAGACTTACTCTGAAATTATTGTTTTTTCCAACTGCTGCTTACCTATCCCTCTAGCTTTTTTATCTCTTTCTGTCTCATTTGCTTGAAAGTACTCCTCAGCAGGACTGAGGCATATGCAATATTTATAAGTACATCTCTTCTTTAAAGATAAAACTTTGTTTCCATTAGGGGGAAAAAATATGAGCTGGGAATACTTGTGACCATGAACAGTTGTTATTTCTGAAAAGTACTTCTTTCCTTGAATAAAACTATCAATTATTACGAAACAAAATATCTATCTGTGATTTAATTTGTTAGCAGGTTAAATGAAAAAAAGTGTATGCCCATCTAATGTTTTTACACGTTGTAAACACACATGGGTCCCTTGCAATTGTTATTGGGACTTTAGAAACTTACAGTCAATACTTTTTTTTCCAGTCCACGGATTTTATTTAATGAATTGAAACCATTTTAGACAAGGTAATGTTAGTCTCAAGTCAGATAATACTTCTACTTTAACTAGCATAGGGAAAAAAAAACGAAGCAAACACGTTAACTCTCAAATCCATCTCTATTTTGCACACTTCAAAATGAAGGTAGACTGAATTTCTTGATACTTTATCTAATTTAAAGATTAAATGTGAAACATGAGTTCTCTGTAGGTATAGAATTATTGTTTCCTTGCAACGTACTCTTGTTGCTTGCTGAGTATAAGGTAATTTCAGAACAGCAAAGGATTGTTGATTTGCCAGCTAAATAATTATTTTTTTCAGTCCTGTATTTAACAAAACACAAGCCTGAGTGATTACATTCTGCCTACTTAATTTTCCCCTATACTTATAGTAATAAGGAGTTTGAAGCTGATCTTGCTCATTCAAGTGTACATCAACATAGCAGTGACTCCATCTTCCCATAGAGTTAGGCAAAAGAATAATTTTTTTGTAAAGGATATTTTAAAAAGCTCTTTTTTTTTTCCTTTTCTTTTTTGAATATTTGCCAGAGAGGTGGTTGCATTTGAATGACAGGTGATTCACTCCTCTGGTTTTAATCATTCTAATGAGGGAAGGATATCTTCGCTGTTGCTATCACAGGCACCATTTTCAGTTACTGTAAACAGATAAATACATGAATATGAAATTATCTTTTTAGTGCACTTTCAGAATAAAGAGCTGATATCTGTAACAGGGAAATTTTACTTTAAGTCTGTTATAGCTGCCTGAAATGCCTTACTTTCTACCTCCTTAAATAATTCAGAGATGCAGTTGCCTCTACTATTGTGCTGTGTATCCACGTGCATTTAACAGTTGCCACAACCTACCTTAAAGCTATTGAGATCATTTCCAAAGACATGGGGTGAAGCACAGTTCAAAGAAAGCTACTCTGACTTATTCCCTTTTCCCTTACCTTTAGCTCAGCTGTAAGTAAACGTGACTTGACTTAGAGAGGAGGGGACAAATTGTCTGCCTGTCTTTCCTGTAGGGGACACAGAGATCGATATGTGAGAGTTCAGATCATGTGAATTTTTTTTTAAGATCTTTAAATAATGTAGTCTTGTTTTACTTGTCTGGTTGAGCACAGTGCACTGACAATCCATTTTCTCCTTATAATAGAGCTAATGGCAACTGGAAATGACAACTTCAAAGTTAAGTTAGTGTAACATTGTGTCACTTTTTGTGAGAACAATGTTAATTAACACATCATTTTGCACCATGCTGGAAAAATAGTGTTATTAATTTCAGTAAAACCTCAATCCATGATGTTAGCTAAATATAAAAGGTGTGTCCTTTTTGGTACTGATTATTTGACAAAAGATTAAGTGAAAAAGAGGAGTTCTTCATATTTTTGTTAAAATTCTTGGAAACTGACCTGGATTTTGACTGGAAGATTCATTAATATTCATTTGTATATAATTGCCTTAATTTTAGTGATAATGACTTCAGTTACCAACTGTGTGATTGATGGGACTTGTGTCTTCTCTCTGAAGGAGATGAGCTAAATAAAAAAGTAGAAACTTGCCATTCATGCATGATATTTTTAGCTGCCTTTAATTACAAGCTAGCTAAATAAGCATGCAATCCTTGCTGTGATTGATAGGATCTCTATGCTGTAGTGATTATTTTACTTGGAGTTAGAAGGTGCTTGAATCAACCGAGTTCTAAAATTAACTAGAATCTCTATCTCAAAGAAGCCTCAACTCTTACTGAAATTAGGAATGAAGAAACAATTAAATACTTTGGCTGTTCTAAATGCATACACACACCCTCTCTCACTCAGACAATAATCTTCATAGTCAACTGCAAAGGTACCACCTAGATTGGCTTTGTGTATCCCAACTAGACAGGAGCCAATTATCCTTTACTGCAACGAAATCCCTGTGATTTCAAAACAGTCTCATTCTTCCCTGGAATGAAACATGACCTTCCAAGCTTCTAGCAAAGAAAAACAAGACATATAAGACACACTCAAGATTCTATTTGTTGCCATGCCAGGCAGTCAATATCTCCGCTTTGGTATTGTCCCATGTTTCAGAGCAATACTCAAACAGAGAAGTCTAAACCTCATAACCCTGCTCACATCTTCTGTTATCAGTTATGTCTTCCCTAAAGCAAGTGCTTAACAGAACCAAATCAGCTGAGTTTGCTGCTGTTTATTTCAGTGCCCTGGCCAAAAGCTATTTGTCATGTAGAAAAGGAAAAAAAATATTTTCTTATGTACTCTCAACAGAAATTCTACCATGCTTCTGAGGGAAGTGTTGAAATTAACGAATAGTCTTTCATTACATTACACACATATGGAGTGTATGTATGATGATCTTATTATCATTTGTTAGGCTCAGTCTTTGTGCAGAAGGTGACTTACAAAAGCGCACTGTAACAGAGTGCGGTATCGTAGAAAGCTGAAATAATCTCTCATAGTAATGATATGTTTTACTGAAATTATTTTCTTGGTGATCAGGGCTATTTCTCATTATTCATATGTCATTTAAAAACATATCATACTGTTCATAAAGTCCAAACTAAATTTATGTTGAGAGTGGTGCTAGAGAGGGGATTAGAACTTCAAAAGAACGATTTCTTAATCCAGAATGGCCTACATTTTCCTTCACTTACTTTAGGGAAACTATGCCCAAATAATGTTATTTAATAGCCTTTTAAAAATTATATTTCTCGGGGAGTCTATGAATAGTTCTTCCTGTGAGTTCCTTGACTGATGCTATGGTTGCTGGAAGATAGATTTAGGAAATCCCTTTGTATATGCAGTGTGGGTGTGTCTTATACCAAATTTCTCGTGTTGTGCAGTAACTCTTTCTCTGGATGCGTTCAGTATCAGCAGAAGGAGGATGACTGCAGTCTGCTTTTGTCCATAGTATAGTTTTACCCCAAAGTTTTTGAAATTACAGGCAACCACCTACAGACTGGAGTAAACCCATTCAGCCCTGATCTAATGAGTGGTACAGGTGGACACTGCAACATCAACATTGTATTTTATGATCATCAAAACCATACGTTGATGTAAACACTAAAGAAGCATTGCACAACAGGGAAAAGGCAAAACGCCCTTGTTTACTTCTCTGAATGGAAGAACTGACTATATTGTATCAGAGTGGTGAGAGTTGATTGATGTAAAAGGCGTGGAGAGTTCACAGCCAGCACAGGCTGTACTGTGCACCTTCCCCTATGCCATTTGCTTTGTGCCCTGTTTTAGCTGTTGTTATTATTATTATGTAGTGATAAACCTTCACTTTTTTTTTTTCATTTAAATAAAGGCAGAATGAATGGGTATAAGCAGCTCATAAACTATTTGTTGTTTTATCCGTAAAACATTTATTTATTAAAATTTTAATTTATTAAACAATTAAATAAAATATTATGTTGCTAATAGCCTCAAAGACAAGAGCAATTAGCAATGAAGGCTGTTTACAAGCTGATTTATCTCAGTAAATACCAGCTTGATATTGAACTGGAAATGCAATTATGGCATTTTCATTTCTCTTCATTACTTCTTTACCTATCACTTGCCTGTACAATTTCAGGTGTATTCAATAGTTGTCAGTGGAACTCTGCCAATTTATTTCAGCTGCAGATCTGTCCCTAAATATCTAATACTGACTCACAATATGTCTCAGTCCTTTGAAAGACAGAGAATCAGCTGTCAATGAAACTTGAAGCCAAGTGATACAAATATTTTACACTTCTTGGGTAGTGGCCATCAGTATGGAAATGTCAGGGTTTGAGCAGGTACAGCAAGGAAGGTTTCTGAGGGTGTCTGGACAGCATCTGAACAGTTCCAAATTCTCCTGAGGCTATCAAGCTGAGAACCTTCTATCATACTATTGTTAACATTTATTTTAGTTGGGAAAAATAAGACAAAACATCTAGTCTTCTAAGAGTGAGGAAAGTAATTCCATAAAAATGAGCCTGAAGAGATTTCAAAAGTGTATCTGAACATACTGAATTAATTTATTTCCTCTCTATTTTTAACCAAGTCATCACAAACATATCTAAGAATTAATATTTAATAGAAGATTTAGATGGCTGAACTGAACCCAGTTAAACTAAAACTCACCTGATCTAGCTATATAATTGGCTCATGTCCAGCATCTCATCCACCAGCAGCTCCAAGTTCTTCCTTGTTGCCAGTGCTGCTCTTTATCTCCTCATCCCTCAGCTTGGATTGGTACTGGGTGTTGCCCTAACTCAGGTGCAGCACCTTGCACTTGGCTGTGTTAGACCTCATGAAATTATTCCCAGTGGCCATATTTTTTATTTATCTCCCCTTAATTTTGACACACTAACATTATAAATGGATAAATATCTATTAATAAAGCTGCTAAATTAATGTCCTACAGTCTGAAGGTGGCTAAAATAAGTACATGTAGGCAGCTTAAGAAAATTGTTCCAAGAGTTGCTCCAAATAGTTCATTGACTTGACTAAGATAACGGCTTCTGAAGATAAGATGGTGCTGGGTAGGATAGCCACAATGCGAAAGTTGTGTTTCCTTCACATTGTGAAGGGAAAAAATAGTGGCATCTATGGCTGTTCAAGCTTTACAACATGCCTAGTCTACCTTTTCCACAGTCACAGCTGCGAGGTCTGAACTCATGACAGCATCCTGATCCTGAAGTCATGAATTTTCATACCCTGGCAGATCTTTCTCGTCTTGTAAACACAAAAACACTGTGCACAGTCTACCACTGACAGCAAGAAGATGAAAAGTGCTGAAGTAAATCCTGAAACCAAGAAGAAGGAAACCACAGAAGGTCGGTTGTGCTTGAAACAAAATTTTTCATACATAATATGTGCCAAGTGTTTTCACAGACTCACAGAGGGGATGAGAAGGTAAGGGGCATCTGGAGGTTGTGTCGTCCAACCGCCCTATTTAAAATAGAACCAGCTAAAGCAGGTTGCTCAGAAGTGGACTTAGTAGAGTTTTGAAAGAATATGTGGAGATGACACAACAATACTGAGCTGTCTGTTCCAGTGTTGGACCACTCTTGCAGTAGGAAGTGTTTGCTCATGTCTGCAGGCCATTGCATGTTTCCACAAAGAAACATCTTAAGTTTCATTTTTGTCTCCTGTAGCTTCATTTGACAACCCTAAGCTGTTGTACTGGAAAAGACAGTAAGCAGTCATTTCCTGCTGTCCTCTCATGACACTCATCTCTCAGACGCCCTTTTCCCCAAAGCCATCTCTTTTCCAGGATGATTACACCTACACTACTCAACTGTTCCTCTAGAGAAGATATTCCATACAGCTGTGGTAAGTTTTTTTTTCCTTTGTACTTTTCCAATTCTATCATATTCTGTTCACACCCCCAAGTCATGGGCAAATAATAAATTTATACAGTGGAATATTTTTTTCTATATAAATTTATTAAGAAGTCCCATAGTGGCCTTTTCAAATGCTTCAAAACACTGGTCAGACAACCACATTCTATTCATAAATCAAGCCATAAATCTGAAAGCAGTAACACATTAATTTCAGATTTTAATCTAGAGGATTTTACTCAATTGAAATAATAAGCTAAATAACACTGTGATATACCAGAAATATCAGTGAGGAAATATTTTCTATTATTTTTCACAATATTTCTGTTTTTCTCTCTGTCCTCATATAAGAACAGAACACACAATAAAGAGCAATTCCTCAGTAAGTTTTCGTGTTTCTTTAGTCACTATAGAGCCTGAAAAAGGTTCTCTGCTGACTGAAGAATGTGTTTATTCATGAAACAGTTAAAACCCATAACCCCTTGTCTTGTCACAGCTTTTCTACTGCTAAGGGCGAGGCAAACCCTCACAGGCCTCAAATTTTATGTTCATCTTTATACATGACTATGGGTCAGCTAAGAAACATATTTCGTATCTTCTTACCCTCTGATCTTTGATCTTTTTCTCTTTAAAGTGTGATGCAAATGATTAAGATCTAAGAGAAAAAGCAGCAATTAGATAGAAACCAAATGTCAGTCAAAGTGAAGAGGGAATATATTATATATTTTTCAGCTAAGGAAAAAAGCCTCGATATATCACAGAACTGTAGCATTATGTTTCTGGAACTCTTCTTCTTAAAGCAAGCCTGCCTGAGGTGCTCGGTTAATTATTCTGCTGGTTTAGGAAGCCTGTGGAGAGCATGGGTACTTGTGTACTCATTCATCTCTAATTATTAGATTCAGAGTCAGATGCCAGCTAATTCTACTTGTGTACAAATCCCTCCAAACAGATTTGAGCCCTAACACTATATAAAAAACCACAAGGAACACATAAATAAGCTGCCAACCATATGCAAGTCAATGGACCAGGGGAGTAAGAAGACCAAAACTGGCAACACCGCAGCATGAAGAGCAAGATTTAACTGAGCACCCAGACTGGAATTCTGCAACCAAATTGATGGATGCTCTGGGAAAGTCAGAAAGCAGAAAAACAGACTGCAGTGGGCTGCATAATGCCACAAATACCCTTAAACTTTGAGACCTAGCTGCTAAAGCTCCATTCAACAACGTGAAAAGAACTTGCATGATACAAAGGGGATGCCTTGCTGTGGGAAGATGCTCCACGGGTTAGTGGAGAAGTTTTATCAGTTACCCTTGTAAGTATTAGAGATAATGATGTATCTGTGAAGTTCCATGTATGCATTTGTAATCACTACTAGCTTACCAGGCACATTCCTTCTTCCAGAGACTAAATAATTGTAAGAAAACCCCAAAACTGAATAAAATCATAGGTCCTGGTTCATTC
Source organism: Ifrita kowaldi (assembly GCA_013398055.1). Taxonomy (NCBI): domain Eukaryota; kingdom Metazoa; phylum Chordata; class Aves; order Passeriformes; family Cinclosomatidae; genus Ifrita; species Ifrita kowaldi. The sequence continues at coordinate 419,900 of VZRS01009539.1, forward strand.
TTCTTCAAATTTTGAAACTTAACTGTTACTTAACCTATCCATTAACAAAGATTCCCCTCATGGTCTAGGGGAAAAGATGAGTAACTGAAGGGGTCAGTTCAGTCCATCTAGGACCTGGATCAGCCTCCAGAGGGGTTTTCTCCTTGGGGATGTAGGAGGTACTGACAGTGACCATTCATCTTTGTTTGTCTGCCTCAATGCTTGAAATAAACAGAGCTGCATGCAGAACACAGGCTACAATTTGAAAAGAGCATCCACACCCCTTTCTTTCTTCAGAGTGAATCAGCATTTCTTTATTTTCTCACTGAGAAGATTATTGAAACTATTAAGTTTTTTGGGTTTTTTTGAAGGATAATCAAGCACTATACCTAAATCCATCAGCAAAAGGAACGGGTTTTAAGAATAAGGCACAACAGCAACACTCCTGCTTAATGTGAATTGTAATTGTAGAATTAAGTAGATAACAGCAGCATATGAGAATAACATGGGATTTATTTCTGTTTTATTAAAAAACTAAAGGATTCCATCTGATGAAGTACCAATAGTTGGTAATTTTGGACTTAAAGTCTTCAGTAAAATTGAGAAAGCACTGTCTCCCAGCTTATAAATATATATAAAACTTAATCCAATCCAGAGGAATCATGCATCAACTTAGATTTTCTTTTTTCTTTTTTTTTTGCATATTGGAAAAACAGAATTTAAACCAATTTCCCACTGTAGCTTGAAAGTCAGACCATCACATTTTAATCATACACACATTTTAATGGAAAATTCCTGTAGGAATGATTGAATTCTGTCCTGAAATTTGTGTGGCAATATAAATTTTGCAGGGAAAAAATACAATACTAGTAATATAAAAGGCAAATAAAAATGAAAAATGTATCCAGGTTCAAATTTACTTCTGAAAAATGAAGTCTAACACTCCACAAATGGAGCCAGAGGTCTGTAGCCATGGCATAAATATCTATGTGTCTGTTAATGATTGCTAAACTACAAAGAAACAGATAAGGATGATTGGGGAAATAAGCAATATAACCATGCACTTTTCCTTCTTCGTGAATACACATGGGTGATTTCACCTGAAATATTTTGAGTAGCGATTGGATGTAATTGTCATCATAAAGCTTTCAAAAAGTAAAGATGTCAGTTTGCACTAAATGGAAATAAATAACTAGTTTACGTATAAATATGTATGTACGTATTTGGAATTTTATGAGGAGAAAGATATTTCCTAAGAACTCTGCTTTGAATAGTTTTATGGGAAGTTGTTCTATATTGGTATAGTTACACTGATTTACATCTTATAAGAACCTGTTATTCTGTTCTATTCTATTCTAATGCATACATGGAAAAAAGTCTACAAATCAACATTTGCTATCTTCAGAAATATCCTATTCAGCCACAGGAAAAAAGCTGTCGCCTGTCAAAATCAGATTTCTTGTCATGGATTTTCATAGGATGAAAATAACTATATAACTTAATGTATATTTCTCACTGAATCAGAAGCCAAAGAACAATTTTATCATCCATTTGTGTGAAGAAAATCTCTTCTCCCCTGGACCATGACCTCAGCCCAGACACCACTGTAGCATGCCCTTTGATGAGTGAGACTCCAAATGAGAAGTGCTGGAGGCTGTGTTGATGAGGATTGCACTCTGTAACTTATTTATGAGAATTTTTGTATGTAGTAAAGGGCAAAAAATAACGAAACGTAATGTTGTTGTGTTTCATTCATTTATATAGTTTTTTCATAGACTCTGAAAGAACTTTCAAGCAAAGGCTAAGCCTCGCATCTGAAGAATGAGGCAATGAAAACAGTCAAAGCTGCAAACTAGGACCAACATTTAACAGCACTGCTATAAAGTTTGTAAAAAAAAAGAAGACACTATTTGCTCTCTCCATCTTTAACCCTGTCACACTGAAGCATCATAAGTACTAATGAAAGCTGAAGGTGTAGGCAGGGAGTATGTAGAGCATTTCCATCTGTTTCTCTTGCAAGCCTTCTAGCCAATTTCAAACAAGTCACCTCTCACTGTGTCTCTTTTCCGTGTTTTTAATTTTGGGCACAGTGACACTAAATTAATTTTCAAGGTACTTTGATATCTTTCAGTGAAAACTGGATCATTGGAGATACATATTCTTATTGTTTTACTCCTTTCTCGTACTTCAGAGTCTCCATCATCTAGGGTATCAGAGACCATTTTTTTACATACTTTAAGTCCACTTACCATCATTTGACTCTGTCTGGAGATTCTCCTTGTAACAAATTAGTTGGTTGGATAAGGATATTTTTAGTACAAAAATCTTAGCAAAAAAATGAGGGAAAAATTCTATTTTGCTATATATATATGTTTCTATTTATACATTCATAAGTAAATGTATATAGAAATATATATCTTTTTATGTATATTTGAAGATTATTTTCATTGGTCAGAGAAACAATGGAAATAATGTTTTATGAACATGGAATATTGTTCGTTACATTTCTATTTGGTTGTTTGATCATAGTGTAAAAAAACCCCAACAATAGCACTGTAACAAAGTAAAATGAAATCCTTGTCTGTTTTGCATAGAAACATTTTTTTAAAACTCCACTACTTAACTTTTTTCTTCAAAGGACTAAATATTTTAATTTTCTAAAAATGTAAAGTGTTTGATACCTTCATTCCAACAAAGTTCCGACAAACTTTTTCTCAAGTCCAGATCAAGTTTCAAAAGATGCCAAATCCCTTTATTTTATGATAAACTTCTCTTCTGACTTTGGCTTCAAGAAATCAAGGACACAAGTGTGACTAAGAAATCAAGGACAAAAAAACTTTACATTGCAAATCCAAGTGTAGACATTGGTAAAAAGAAAGAAGATGTCAGGTCCTAAAGTTGGAGTATTCATAATCACCTGAACTAAATCTGTAGTTTCAAGCCTTCTGGCTCAATGTCTCAGTAAGGTTCAGGATAAAGTTTCCAATAAGCTCCACCTGTCATTTTTGCCCTGGGATCATCAGATAAACCAGGGCACATTGTCCCCTACAGGGTCTGTGTGAGGTTCAGGACATGTGGAGGAATTAATGGCATTGGCTTTTGTTTTTCATTGCACTGCCCAGGATGTGACATCCTGATGAATTCATCTCTGACCAACTTCATCTCAACGCAGAGTTTGCACTTTTTAAAAAGCCACCTCTTAAAGATTTGCATGGTCTACGTTCAGGGCTGTGAAATAGTTTTAGACCAAATATAACAGAAATATGGAGCAGAAAGGCAAAATCTGCAGTATTGCTGCTCGTTCTCTCAGACACAATGGCTGCAGATGAGCAAACAGCTCAAAGTGCAAATTAATGCAGTGATATCTTCTGTAACAACCATGTAAAAAACATCAGTGCTGAAGTTCTTGCTCTCATTTTAATAGCATAATATCCTGTGCAGGAGCACCATATCTTTTTCAGTGGACATAGTCTCATGTACGTTGAGCCCTACATTTTTTTAACTATAGTGTCAGTTCAAAAATTATTTTCTGATTTAATTTCAGAAACAGAATGACTATAAAATACCATCTTGTAGATGGTTGTGAGAATTTATTTGGCTAGGTTAACATTTATGCTTTCATGTACGTGTGACAGAGACTTACTAGAATCAGCCCAACAGATCACATTTCTCTTTGTTTCAAATCAGCAAAATCACATTGATTGCAGCCCTACTGATTCCAGCATTTTTTGGGATGTGACTATTATGGCAAGATGTTGTCTGTTTCACAATATCCATGTGAATGTTAAAAATTGTAGAATTCATTTAAGACCTCGGGATTTAATCACAATGCTGGAAAATTCCGGGATGAAAAAAAGGGAAAAATGTAGGAGATACATGGATTTCAATAAGTAGGTAATTCAGTAACTCAAGAGAAACGCTTGAAGTGTTTGGTGGCTCTTATGGAATACATCACTCAGACTGCATTCTAATCAGAAAAAAGAAACCTACCCACTGAACTAACAGAAACTCTGCTTTTGAATTACTCATTGTTCTTGCAACTGTAATTGAAGTTTCCTTCTCCTTCTTTCTTCTGTTCCTTTTCTTGTTTGTCTCCCTGTGATTTCCACCCATTTAGCAAGGTCACAACATGTGGGTTACAGCAGGACTGGAAATTAGACTCTGACTTTGAAGAATCAGGCTGAATAAGATACTCGGAGAGGCTAAAAGACCTTTTCATCCTACTGTTTCCTTAAAGGGTATTCTTTAAATTTGCTCTCTGTAGATTTCACAGTATGTAGATAAAATTAGCTTCTTTCCATGATTGTCCATAAAAGGAAACACTAGGAAAGATGGCTAATCTTGTGTAAGAAAACAAAAAACTTTTGCAGAAGGTGACATAGGGCTTGTTCAGTGGAAAAATGTATGAAACCCTTTAAAACCTGAAGAAGGGTACAGCAAGGAGTTTTAAAAACCAAAAATCAGTAACTTTATACAATGCGATGAAAATGCTCTTTCTGTTTCAGAGCAGTTCTGCATAGAGGCAAAGGGAATTTCATTATTTAAGGACATTACCAGCATTCAGGAACGTGAAATCAACAAGAGGTCTATATCTAGTCTACAAGTTCCATCATCTCAGGTCTCTTGGTATTTTCCTCCATCTCATCACATGAATAAAAATGAGCAACAGGGCTACCAGAAGGTAACTGGAACAAGATATATTCTATAAAGACAAAGAAAAAGAGAAAAGGGAGCATGTAGAGCAGATATTATAGCAGTAAGGTAGAGGAATTTCCCATGAATTCTTTTATCGTAAAACCCCCGTTAAGCCAATCCCGCCTTTTAAAAATTACCAGTTATACTTTTCTGTACAGTCCAACAAGAAAAATAAGTACTTGTCCCTCTCCCTAAGTTAAAGATTGCCAGAACTGGGGAAGGAGGAGGAAGAAACGGTCTTTGTAAGGCAGGTTGAATCACAATCATTAAGAAAGAGAACGCTTTGGTAACTGAAATGAGAAAGCTTTGCCAAGCAATAGGAAGGAATATGCCACATTTTAAGCGTTGCTCTAGAGTTCAGTTAAAGGACTTCTGCAGTTCCTTACATTAGATAGTTAACTTATCTGGCTTAGAACATTTACACAATTCTTATCACTATTCTCCTTATAAATATCATTTTTTCTTGTTTTCTAGATAACCTTTGATTCAAGAGTTCTTTAGATAGTTAACTTTTTGTATAGTAATTCAGCACAAGTTGCTTATCACCTTAACATGAGAGACCCCTCAGCTGAAAATGGATTTGAAGGAGATTGGCAGCCTCTTTTTCCCTGGTCACCTGTTTGTAAATTATAAAGCAACTACACATTCCTTGAAATACCTGTGTCTAGCGCTTAGTTCTCTTGAAACACTTGACACGCCTAAGCACAGTACCATAAATCTATGATTATGCATCATTGTAATCTAATGCATTCTTCCCACTGTGAAATTCAGTTCGTCCCAATTTAATGCACAGTTTGTTTTGCATGTAGAAGAGAGCATAGACTGAGCTGCTTCCTGTCTGACTCACAGTTACAAAATATTATTGTCTGTCTCCTGCTTCAAATGGTGAAAAAATAATCTACTTTAGCACAGCTTCTGGCATGTTGACTGACTAGGAAGAACTGAGCCCATAAACGCTGGGACTGGAGTGTCCCTGGTCTCTCATATCTGTCATTATGAACAAAGCTCTTGGCAATGAAAAACAAACATATATATTAAGCATGCCTTTTTTGGGTCCGGAAGGCAGTATAAAAAATTTGGCAGTGGATAATATCGATAATCTGTATTAAAATAAGTGTTTTAACAAAATTGCTTGACTGCACACATAGAGTATTTTATTGTAGGTGAGTGCTAAGCAAACTGGGAATCAATGAAAGTATAAAGCTAAGAGAGAGGCCGAAGGAGAGCTACAAAGAGAGTGAATGGCCTTTAGGGGAAGCCACAGAAGGAGCAGCTGAGGTCACTTGGTGTGTTCCGTCTGGAGAAGAGGAGATTCAGGGGACACTTCACTGCAGTTACGCCTTCCTCATGAGGGGAAGAGCAGGGGCAGACGCTGATCTCTTCACTCTGGTGACCAGTGACAGGACCCAAGGGAATGGCTTGAAGCTGTGTCAGGCTTAGGTTGGGTATTAGGAAAATATTCTTCTCCCTGAGGTGACTGGGTGCTAGAACAGGTTCCCCAGAGGGCCACAGCAGCAAGCCTCACAGAGTTGCAGAAGCATTTGGACAATGCTCTCAGGCACATGGTGTGACATGGTGTCCTTTGCAGGGACAGGAATTAGACTTGATAATTCTTGTGGGTCCCTTCCAACTCAGGATGTTGTATGATTCCATGAAACCTTTGAAGAAACCAATTGCCTGAAAATTTTTTATCAGAAAATGTTATTTACTAACTCTCATTCATGTTCTATTTCATAACAGCTTCTGAGCAATTTTGTGTGGCTTAGAGACTTAGCTTTTACAGAAATAATGCATAGTACATGCTAAGAAACTAGAAAAAAACCCCACGAAGATTTCAAATATTCAAGTTAATTAGAAGAAAAGTCCTTATATAGAAATAAAAACAAAGAGAGAAAAGCATTGTGATAACATTTTTGTGACAATAGCAGCTAAAATTTAAACTTCGTTGAAGTATGCATGCAGATGGCCTTGTTCTGACATTTAGCAAAGTAAATGCAATATAAGAAATTACTGATCTTGACATGAAAATTTGCTGGATGAGGCAGCTGATGAATATTACAGATAGTGCCATGAGGGATGGATGTATTTCACAGATGGCTAAGGAGGAATTATGTGAAAAGTGGTTGAACTTCACAAATAATCGAAAGGGAGTTTTGTGAGCCTTTGGGGGACCAGTCTTGCAAGGCCAACAAAGATAACAAAACCAATAAATATTACCGTGTAAGACCAAAGTGACCAAGGTAATAATGTTAGAAATATCAAATTTGATGTAGCCAAAATGGGCCCTTTGGAAAAAACTGATTAGGGACAGGTTTTTTTATCTCAGCAGGGACAAGGGTGAAGATGTAAATGATTAAGGTGTGTCAGGGGAAAAAAAACATGGAGGAGAAGGGAGATTGCAGGGACATGTAAGCAAGTGTTAGCCTCCCTGAGGTCTGTACTTGATCACTGTCCTCTGATCTCTCTTCCTGATGAGCTCTATCTCAGCCTATTCGTTGTGTGAATGTGGTCTCTTGTTTGTGTGTTATAAACGTGTGTTTATACATACAAACATTTCCCAGCAAAGTCTGGGCTGTGCAGGACAGAAACCATTCTCTGCTGAGAGCCAAGCAGAGAGCTGAAACTGGGTGAAGGGGCCTTCCTTCAGTGCCTGGATGGAGTCTTAATTGAGTCCATGAAATCCTCAGATGAGTGTGGTGTGCCCGTAGGTTAGGGGAGTGCAGGACCTGTGTGGCCACCACCGGTGAACCATAAGTCTAGTTAGCCAGGCAGGAGGAATAGTAATGGACCATTTGTGTTGTTCATGGTTTATAAAGGTGTCTGTTAAGTGCATATTTCCTTTGTATACCTATGTGTTTACACCTCTGTAACACAGGCTCAGCTCTGCTTTTCCCTGCGCCCAGGAGTGGGGATAACCAGCAGATTCACATCTATGAAACTGAGATGGGATGCATTGCCTAGACCCTATAGTGCAGTTAAACTGAACTTCCTTAAAAAATTTTCAAGAATTAAAAATTTACTTAATGTTCCACATAATAATTTACCCAGGTCAGATAATGGATAAATGCTTGTACAAGACTAATATAATGTGCTATGCCCTTCAGAAGAAAAGAAAAAGATGAGGAGTTACATGGAAATAGTGACTGATATATAGATTCATATCACAAAAAAGAAGTACAGCTGAAAAAATAAACAACTTTCAGAAGTCTGCAAAATTAATTCCAGACCCTATTTCCTTGTAGTAGATTCATAAATAATCACAGGTGTCAAGTACTTGATTCTCAGGAAGAGCAGAGGAAGAGCAGCTAATATAAGCTAATGGTGTTGAACTGAAAATAAAGCTTCACCTTTTTCCTACTGGTGTATATACATACATACATATATATATATATATAAAAAAAATGTATATATGTAATATATATACTAGATATATGTAATATATATAAAATATATATTATGTATTTGTAATATATATACTATATAATATATATAATATATATTACATATATATTATATATTGTGTATATATATATAATATTTATGTATTTGGAGAGGTGAAAACTTTGTATACAAGAAAGATTGAGTCATCTGATTATGATGTTCATGAATATGACAATAAATATGTAATCATTGACCATAGGAGCCAGGACTATGGATAATGAAAGTAATGGTGAAATTATATTTTTGGTGTTTTGTTTTAATTGACTTAACCCCCTCTTGTACCATAAAATCACCCTGAGGGTTTTTAGTTATGTTTACTTGCACTTTGAAACAAACACCTTTACAAGGCTTTGAAGGCTGATTTTTTTTTCATAATTAAAATAAATTTTAAATTTTAAAAATTGTTTGGTTTGTTTTTTTTTAAAAGCACCAAATGGACCCAGCCCAAGTTTGTCCAAAAGGTAAAGTCCCTATTGATTACAGAAAATTATATTAAAATCTATTTTGTTGCATTTTTTTTAGACTTCTACAACAGTTAACCTGGTCAGTCCAGAGAGCACAGACATGAACAGGTTTGGTTGTACCTGGTCTGCTTTTTCTGCTTTTGAGGTTTGCCATGGATGTTGGATTTTGGTTTCCACAGGCATGTGTCCTTACAATAAATTTAAAATAACTGAGTTATGTTCTCAAAGATATCTGCTGGACAAACTCTGCAAATATTTTTATATTCATAAAGGACTCATGGGAGTTACGGTCTGGTTTTCTAACAACAGTAAAGTTCAATGAGTTTTGCATTTTTAATACAACGTTGAGAAAGCTTTATGGAATTGGCCTTCCCCTAGCTCAAGGCTTTATGAACTTTTACATGTATTAAGGTATTCTTTTCTGTAATGTTAAGATATATTCTGCTTGTGCTATTATTTATGAAATGCTTTCCCCTCTTTCTTTATTACTGCATTGTATTCTTCCTAAGATATTTTTAAGAAGGTTTTCAAGGTAGGTCNTTTGTGTGTTATAAACGTGTGTTTATACATACAAACATTTCCCAGCAAAGTCTGGGCTGTGCAGGACAGAAACCATTCTCTGCTGAGAGCCAAGCAGAGAGCTGAAACTGGGTGAAGGGGCCTTCCTTCAGTGCCTGGATGGAGTCTTAATTGAGTCCATGAAATCCTCAGATGAGTGTGGTGTGCCCGTAGGTTAGGGGAGTGCAGGACCTGTGTGGCCACCACCGGTGAACCATAAGTCTAGTTAGCCAGGCAGGAGGAATAGTAATGGACCATTTGTGTTGTTCATGGTTTATAAAGGTGTCTGTTAAGTGCATATTTCCTTTGTATACCTATGTGTTTACACCTCTGTAACACAGGCTCAGCTCTGCTTTTCCCTGCGCCCAGGAGTGGGGATAACCAGCAGATTCACATCTATGAAACTGAGATGGGATGCATTGCCTAGACCCTATAGTGCAGTTAAACTGAACTTCCTTAAAAAATTTTCAAGAATTAAAAATTTACTTAATGTTCCACATAATAATTTACCCAGGTCAGATAATGGATAAATGCTTGTACAAGACTAATATAATGTGCTATGCCCTTCAGAAGAAAAGAAAAAGATGAGGAGTTACATGGAAATAGTGACTGATATATAGATTCATATCACAAAAAAGAAGTACAGCTGAAAAAATAAACAACTTTCAGAAGTCTGCAAAATTAATTCCAGACCCTATTTCCTTGTAGTAGATTCATAAATAATCACAGGTGTCAAGTACTTGATTCTCAGGAAGAGCAGAGGAAGAGCAGCTAATATAAGCTAATGGTGTTGAACTGAAAATAAAGCTTCACCTTTTTCCTACTGGTGTATATACATACATACATATATATATATATATAAAAAAAATGTATATATGTAATATATATACTAGATATATGTAATATATATAAAATATATATTATGTATTTGTAATATATATACTATATAATATATATAATATATATTACATATATATTATATATTGTGTATATATATATAATATTTATGTATTTGGAGAGGTGAAAACTTTGTATACAAGAAAGATTGAGTCATCTGATTATGATGTTCATGAATATGACAATAAATATGTAATCATTGACCATAGGAGCCAGGACTATGGATAATGAAAGTAATGGTGAAATTATATTTTTGGTGTTTTGTTTTAATTG